>JAVXUP010001623.1:0-209284 GCA_033070095.1 Escallonia herrerae | reverse complement strand
GAACCCTAAATTAAACTAATTGAACCCCTAACTAAACCCTAAATTGATTGCCCCAATCTAACCGAACCCTAATTGAACCCTAAATTGAATGCCCTAATCCAACCGAACCCTAAATTGAACTAATTGAACCCTAAATTAAATGCCTCAAATCAACCGAACCCTAAATTGAATCAATAGAACCCCCTAATTGAACTCTAAATTGAAGTAATTGAACCCTAAATTGAATGCCCTAATTGAATCGAATCCTAAATTAAACTAATTGAACCCCTAATTAAACCCTAAATTGATTGCCCCAATCTAACCGAACCCTAATTGAACCCTAAATTGAATGCCCTAATCCAACCGAACCCTAAATTGAACTAATTGAACCCTAAATTTAATGCCTCAAATCAACTGAACCCTAAATTGAATCAATAGAACCCCCTAATTGAACCCTAAATTGAAGTAATTGAACCCTAAATTGAATGCCCTAATCGAACCGAACCCTAAATGAAACTAATTGAACCCTAAATTGAATGCCCTAATACAATCGAACCCTAAATTGAAATAATTCAAGCGCATCGGATATGTGAATTTTGAACATTTTTTCCCATTTGAACATTGATCATTTGTTTGATAATTTTAGGTTGTTAATTGTGCGTTTTAGAATTGTGATTATTGATCGATGATTTTAGGTTATTAACTGTGCATTTGAAGTAATTGCGATTATTAATTGATGATTTTAGGTTGTTAATTGATGATTTTAGATTGTTAATTGTGCATTGAGCATTTGAGATATTGAGATTATTGACGGAGGATGGGACCCAATTGGATTGAATGTGTGATTTTTGTTAATTTTTATTGCATTGAGCATTTGAGAATTGAGAATTGAGATTGTTGACGGAGGATGGGACCCAATTGGATTGAGATACCTGTTAGTTAGCGCAGACACGGACACCACGTCTGATCGACGGTGTCCGACATTTAAAAAACAAATTAACGTATGCCGATGTGTCTGGAGGTGCGTGTCGGTGGGCGTCGGACACGTGTCCGGAGGCGTCGGACACGTGTCCAAAGGCATCAGACACGTGTCGGTATGTGTCGGACACGTGTCCGGAGGTGTCAGACACGTATCGGACACCATATCGACACCCTATATGAGGTGTCGGAATTGAGGTTGTTGACGGAGGATGAGACCCAATTGGATTGAGATACATGTTAGTTAGCGCAGACACGGACACCACGTTTGATCGACGGTGTCCAGCATTTAAAAAACAAATTAACGTATGCCGATGTGTCTAGAGGTGCGTGTCGGTGGGCGTCGGACACGTGTCCAGAGGCGTCGGACACGCGTCGGTATGTGTCGGACACGTGTCCGGAGGTGTCAGACACGTATCGGACACCATATCGACACCCTATATGAGGTGTCGGAATTGAGGTTGTTGAATGTGCATTAAATTTAGGTTAGTTAGGTTAATGCAACATTTTTAGCATGCACCCCTGGAATCTAATCGTGACTCCAGCGCTGGCTATAATTAGCCCTAATTAGTCCTGATTAACAATATTTTAGTATATCAATTAACCCTAATTAGCTCTAACGAGCCTAATTAGTTTTAATTAACCCTAAGAACCTGATGAAATTCAAATTAGCTATAATTACCCCAAATTAGCCCAAATGAACCCAATTATGCGCATATTGATTGTAGTTAGCCTAATTAGTCATAATTTGCACTAACATAACCCAATTATGCCTAATTAGCGCTAGTTAGGACTAATCAACACTACTCGGCACCATCAAAACCCTAATTAGGACTAAATAACCCTAATTAGTCCTAATCAACCCTAATTAGCTATAATTATCTGAAACTAGCCCTCATTAACATTAATTAGCCCTAACATAACCCAATTAAGCCTAATTAGCCCTAATTAGGACTAATCAGCACTACTCGGCACAATTAAACCCTAATTAGGACTACATAACTCTAATTAGTCCTAATCAACCCTAATTAGCTATAATTATCCGAAACTATCCCTCATTAACATTAATTAGCCCTAACATAACCCAATTAAGCCCAATTAGCCCTAATTAGGACTAATCATCACTACTCGGCACAATTAAACCCTAATTAGGACTAAATAACCCTAATTAGTCCTAATCAACCCTAATCAGCTATAATTAATAATCGTAATTAACCCTAATAACCCAGTTAGCCCTAATTAGCCCTTGTACATCCCATAATTACTCCATGTTGCCCAGAGATGGTTCAATTACTCGTTGTTTACAAACCCTGCCTTCTTTATATTAATTGTTGTTTTGAGAAGTCCATTGGCAACGAGATGGTTCAACTCGTTGCCAACGAGTTCTATTTAATGTGGAATTGGTAACATATGCAACGATCATTCTGTAGTTTTGATATTTCGAAAAGATTCTTGCATATCTTATCAATTTCTGAACACATGCATGCATAAAACCCTTAGTTCCCGTTCAAAGGTACTCATTACAAAGTAATGCCTTGTAATGAGCCTTTGGATGTCCAGTTTGGACAGTTTGGAAAAGCTAATTGTTTATAAAACAGTATTTTGACTCATGCTTTATGTTCTATGTCGTGGATATTTGGTACACGTTCTCGTGTGTTTCTCCGGGTGCATACAGATCTGGTGTTCTAACATCCGTCAAACCTTCCTGAGCAAGGTTAGATGAATGTTAGAACACCTAATCGATGTGGTGTACTTGGAGAAATGCGGGGAGGTGCTGCCGAATTTTCCACAGACATCGGACTAAGCATGAGTTATTCACTGTTTTATAAACATGTGCTTTTCTGAATGGGATAGGACCACTACCTGTTCAAGAGTGGAGGGGAAATATGTAGACATTCATGCATTGATATTTACATCGGCAATGCCTAATCACTGGTCATTATTGAAGGTGGTATACAGTACGATAATTCAGTCGTCATGTCAGTCGATCGAAGTTGGATGAAAAGGAAGAATGCTGAAGATTTTGAGTGTCGCGTTGACGAATTTCTCGACTTCGCTTATGCGCATCCTGCACATGTTGACCTTGATAAGATAAGGTGTCCGTGCGGTAGATGTGAGTTGTTGCACTGGAGAAAAAGAATTGAAGTAAAATGGCATCTTCGTCGGTACGGTTTTATGGGTGGATACACAAGGTGGACGCAGCACGGGGAAACGATAGTATTGTCGTCCAACCTGGCTAGTCAAACTGAAGTTAGGGAGGAGGCACGATATGATTTCCGAGATATGATTATGGATGCTGGGCATGCTAATGTTGACTGGGGTAACGACAGTCCACAACCGCCGAACGAGGGGGCTCATCAGTTTTATGAGTTGTTGAGAGCTGCGGAAGAGCCGCTGTGGGATGGAGCTCCGAAACACACACGGCTGTCTGCGGTTAGTAGGTTATTACAGTTGAAATCAGACCACGGGCTGAGTGAGAAAGGTTTTAACGAGTTTGTTACCTTCATCAAAGAAATACTGCCCGAAAGTGAAAAGCTACCGCCGTCGTACTATGACGCGAAGAAGATGATGAGGAAACTTGGGTTGAGCTATGACCGGATAGATGCGTGCAATAACGATTGTGTATTATTCTGGAAAGAGAATAAGGATTTGTCATTATGTCCAGTATGTGATCATTCGAGGTACAAACCGGACAAAGGGAAGAAGAAAAACATTGCATGGAAGATATTGCGATATTTTCCGGTCACACCACGGCTTCAGAGAATGTACTACTCCTCCAATACAGCTGAACATATGAGGGCTCACCGTGAGACTCGCAGCAACGATGCCGATGTGCTGACACACCCAGCTGATGGAGAGGCGTGGAAGGAGTTTGACCGCAGGCATCCAGTCTTTGCTCAGGAAGTTCGGAATGTTAGACTTGGTCTGGCAACCGATGGGTTCAACCCTTTCGGTCAGTCTACCACGCCTTACTCCTGTTGGCCTGTTATTATTGTCCCTTACAACCTTCCACCAGGCATGTGCATGAAGAAGCCGTATATGTTCTTGTCGTTGCTTATTCCGGGGCCGAAGAGTCCCGGTAAGGACATAGATGTGTATTTAAGGCCGTTGATTGATGAGTTAAAACAATTATGGAATCATGGAGTCGAAACATATGATGCATCCCTTAAACAAAATTTTCAGATGAGGGCTGCTTTGATGTGGACTATACATGATTTCCCCGCATTGGGAATGACGTGTGGCTGGAGCACACATGGGAAGCTAGCATGCCCTGCTTGTATGGGCGTGAACCCCGGTCATACGTTAAAGCACGGCGGAAAGGCCTCGTGGTTCGGATGTCACCGTAAGCTTTTGCCACCGGGCCATCAGTTTCGTAGGCAGAAGGATAAATTTGACGGGACAATCGAGCGTGAGGTTGTCACACTGGACTACCCATCTGGTGAAGAAGTACTCTCACACCTGGAGGCACTTGATACTGACATACCACACGGTAAGGGTGTGCCGGATCGGAAGATTGCAGGGTTCGGGAAAGAGCACAACTGGAGAAAATTTTGTATCTTCTGGGAGTTAGCCTACTGGAGGACGCTCGTTATCCGAAACAACATGGATGTGATGCATATTGAGAAGAACGTTTTTGATAATGTGTTCAACACAGTGATGAATGTCAAGGGCAAATCGAAAGATCACCTTAAAGCGAGAAGGGATCTACAACAGTTTGGGTGAATTGCATCCTCGGACAGTCAGTGGGAGGACCATACTTCCGAAAGCACCTTACTGTCTAGACAAGAAACAAGTGGAGAAGGTCTGTCAGTGGGTTAAGAATTTGAAGCTTCCGGATGGGTTTGCGTCCAACATATCTCGTTGTTGCAATGTATCGGAATGCAAGTTCCAAGGGATGAAGAGTCACGACTGCCACGTATTCATGGAGAGATTCATTCCTATTGCCTTCCGGGGACTGTTGCCACGGGTTGTTTGCGAGACTTTGACTGAATTATCTCATTTCTTTCGAGATATATGCTTTTCTACGATCCGGGTGAGTAACATGGAAGTGCTTGAGAAGAACATTGTGGTGACGATTTGCAAGCTGGAGAAAATCTTCCCACCTTCGTTCTTTGATTCAATGGAGCATCTGCCTGTTCACTTGGCATATGAAGCTAAGATGGGTGGACCCGTGCAATATCGGTGGATGTATCCCTTCGAGAGGTAATCCTTAAATTGTTATAGTTGTTCGTTTACACTTAATGCGACATCTGTTATCATTGATATTCCACCTAACTCGATTCGCTAAACTTCTAGGTTCATGTTCCATTTAAAGAAAAAAGTCCGTAATAAGGCTCGGGTTGAAGGCTCAATTGCGGAGGCTTACGTAATGGAAGAACTTGTAAACTTTTGTAGTCAATATTTCGGGCCTAATGTTGGTACAAGGTTAAATCAACTAGGCCGAAATGATCCCGGAGCAAGCACAAATTTGGAAGGGCAATTGTCAATATTCAAGCAGTCAGGTAGTCCGTTCGGCCGAACGTATACTCGATGGCTAACAGATGAAGAGTACAGTGCTGCAACAATATATGCCCTTCTAAATTGCGATGAAGTTTCGGCATTCGTTGAGTAAGTTAAAGTCTTAATTCACTTACATTGCTGTACATAATTGAAAGTGTGTGTTAAGCGAGTCAACTATATTGGTTTGCAGTGAGTTCGATGCGGAATCTTTAATCACTGATCCCGCTGGACTTGAATCTCATCGGAAATCACAATTTGTACAGTGGTTCAAAATCCGTGTAAGATTATTTAACGAAATTATATTATGTGTTATATACAGTTCTGTGGCCAATTAGTATACTGATTTATCCTTAATTTTTACCGTCATCTACAATAGGTTCAGTCAATGGATAGACCAGTGGCCTCATGCTTGAAATTACTAGCCGAAGGCCCTAACAAACAAACATCCTGTTACGGAGGCTATATCATCAACGGGTTTAGGTTTAACGTAAAAGATGATGACCGAACAAAACAAACCCAAAACAGTGGAGTCTTGGTCAACGGCGACTGTTATGCCGAGAATTGCATGGATTTTTACGGAGAGCTAGATGAGATTGTTGAGCTAACATATCTGGGTTCCCAAAACCGCCTGGTAATGTTCAAGTGTACGTGGTTCGATGTCACATGCAGTAGAGGAATCCGTGTTAGCTCTCAAGGGATTGTAGATGTCAATGTCAAGTCAAGACTTGCATCAGACGAGCCCTTTGTGTTTGCTAGTCAAGCTGTACAAGTCTTTTACGCGGAGGACGTCGCCAATCCCAAATCTCATTGGTATACAACTATCAAGTCCAAGAAATTGCCCGTGACATATGACAGTGAGCTAGACTCCTTTCAAGCCGACCAACCACGTGTCTTGTTCCCTGTTGAGGTCAACAACGAGGAGGACGATCTTCCTCTTCCAACAACACTTCTTGTGGGAGAAGAAGTCGTAGATGATGACGCGGAAGATGTTGAAAGTGTTGGAGATGATGTGACCGAGTCTACTGATGAAGAGGATGAATTAGAAGATGAAGAGGACGACGAGTCCCACGAAGAAGAGGGCGACGAGGAAAGTGATGAAGATGATTCGCAAACTGAAAATGATTGACTTGTAATGTTGTAACATCACGGGAAAAATGTAGTAACATTTTAGAACTTGGTGTTTATTGATGTGTTTTTGCACATCCGTTCATATATATATATATATATATATATATATATATATATATATATATATATATATATGTGCCGATGATGATTTATGCCTAAATTATTGTTTTTCACGTGTTAATGTCTTTGTATATAATCTATATGAAGTCAGATATGGATAGGATACGGGCTATTCGTGGCCGGGCTGGACGCCGAGCTGCTTCCTCCCCGGTTAGTCCCACCTCGTCATTGCCTACTGATGACGAGGCACAGAGATGCACAGAGGGCCCAGCCCCAGCCGTCGCCGTCCCGCCCCAGCCCCAGCCATCGCCGTCGCCCCAGCCCCAGCCGTCGCCCCAGCCCCAGCTCGAGCCGTCGCCCCAGCCCGACGCAGATTCATCCCACACGCGCGTGCATTCTCCATCTTCCGTGGGTTCTACCTCAGGTATAGTTGATAACGGTGTTTCGTACATTTTCGCTAGCCTTATATTTGAACTGTATTAATGTCTGTGTTTTGTAGGATCTCGACGAGGCCGTGGTCCGACACGCGGGGTACGCATCGACCCCCAGCGTAAACAGAGAGTTACGCTCACGCAGGAGGGCCTGTAAGTACTAAAAATATCACCTCATGCCTTATTTAAAATTTTGGGGTGTTAATTTATATTTGAACTGTATTAATTAATTTAATTACTTCTTTGGCAGGATCCTGGAGAATATGGCGAGGACGAAGATCGGCGTTCTTGTGAAGGGCCGATTCTTCGAGCCACGCCTGTACTGGAAGGACTGGGATGCCGCTGCGAGGGAGGCCCTATGGGAGGAGTGGCTGGTACGGTGAAGTATTTTTTTCAGCGTTAGTAAATGTTAAATTACAGTTTGTTTTATGTTGTTAATTTGTGTTATTGAATGCCTTACAGGAGGGGTTCACGTTTGACACGCCTCAGCAGCAGGTACTGGGGCAGCAGGCTTTCTTTGCCTACATCGGCAAGAATTACCGCCGATGGCTCCACGATGCACGGGACCGGGCGAAGAAGGCGCTGCCCGCGGGTGCCCCGATGACGGACATGGCGAGATATCCCCCACATTGGATATCTCACCGTGTATGGGGGGAGATGATAGATCGGTGGGCTGCGGATCCAGGTTGGGACGCCAAGAGTAAGAGCGGGGCTGAGAACAGACAGAACAGAGATCCGACGCACACGGGGGGGTCGGTGCCACACGACATCGTCCGACACATGAACGCGGTCGAGCACCCGGATCTGGAGGAGGATGAGGTCATAGCTCTGACGTATAATCAGACGCACGTGCGGAAGAAGGACAAGGACGAGACGCACCGGGCGGGCGACTATATTTCAGATATTGCCCGGCGGATCGATGTGAGTCAATTTATTTAAGTTAATGTTTTTTCTTTCTATCCTCAATGTCTGTTTCGTTAATTAATGCCCTAACATATCGTTAAACCACTATTTTTGCAGGCCTCGTATGAACAGCTAAGGGGGTCCGAGCAGCAGTCCGGACAGCCATCAGCGTCCACTAGTACGGCTGCGAGTACTGGGGGGTTGAAGCGATGGCTGGATACGCCGGAGGTCGTGAATCGGCCGAAAGGCCGCATACGCGGCCTGCCTAGCACGACTGCTCGTGCCGTGATAGGAGCGTCCTCACCCCCTGCTGCCCCTCCACAGACACCGGCTCCTCGGCCTCAGTTGGACGACGAGGAGATCCAGCGCATTGCTACAGTGGTGTGCCGGATGATCAGGGAGCAGGGCACTGTTGGACAGGCCGCCCCGGCCCCGGATCAGCAGGATCCAGATCCGGGACTCGGGAACCCCTGATGAGCCCCTTCCCGTGCCCGTTCCTAGCTTCCCCCCCCCCGGTGCCCGGCTTGTACTCTTCTCCCCTCTCCTAACCGGCTATATCCGGTTCCCGGCTTGTACATATATGAATTTTTTTTATTATAAATATTTTTTATAATTGATTATATATATTTCTTTCTGTATTGATTATTGCGCGTTGTTGTTGAGATTTGAAAATTGTATTACAGGTCTGGGTAATTGAAAAATAAAAAAAAAATTAACTTTTGGCGACGGATTAATTCCGTCGCTAAAGTATTCCTACAATCAGTTATTTAGCGACGGAATATTCCGTCGCTAAATAAGTTTTTTAGCGACGGAATATTCCGTCTCGAAAATATAAATCCGTCGCTAAAAAAATATAATTCGCGACGGAATATCCGTCGCTAATTAAAAATAAATCCGTCGGTAAAAATGACATATTTAGCGACGGATTTAAAAATTCCGTCGCTAAACTATTAGTGACGGGCTTTTATACGAGGGATATTTAGCGACGGTGAATCCGTCGCTAATTCTTTTAGCGACGGATTTTGGGCTTTTAGCGACGGATTTCCCCGTCGCTAAAACCCTGTTTTCTTGTAGTGTAATACGATGATAAAGTGTTAGGCACCTGCCAGCACCTATCATACCCTTTCAGTGTTAGGCACCTGTTATACCCTTTCAGTGTTAGGCACCTGTCATACCTTTCGGTGTTAGGCACCTGTCATACCCTTTCGGTGTCTACTTTATTTTTATCGATTTTTGGCCTTAAACACATAATATGAAATAAAACTCACCCTCATTCTAATTCTAAAATATCAATTTGAATTGGACAGCAAGGGTCAAATGGCCTACATATCTGGTCAGACAAACCAGAATCAAAACTATCATAGTTCAACTAGACCCAGTAGGCGGCACCTACATTTCGGTCTTAGATTTGAACTAAGAAATGAAACGAAAGACTCTTTAAATAACTTTGTATATTGAAAATGTGATCGCGGAAGTGGCAAATAATCTTAATTACTATCATTCTAAACTAGTCTAAAAAGTAGTACTAAATATACCTCAAGAGCATTCTTGCCTAGAAGATTCAGTAATGCTTTATGACGAATCCATGATGCAAGTGACTTAATATTATAGAGAAACGAGTAAGAAGTGCTAAATTGTCTTAAGATGTGATCGTGGGAATGAGAAATACTCTATACTAATATCATTCTAAACAAGTCCAACCTCAAGAGTGTTCTTGCCTACAAGACTCGAGAATGTTTTGTGACAGATCCACGATGCAAGTGACTTAAGACTATTGAGAAATGAATAAGAAGTGCTAAATTGTCTTAAGAGACGATCTATTACATTTATGAGAGGAATGATATAAAAGCTCTAAAGAGAAAAAGCTAGTCCCTCGAAGTGTTGCCCAAAGACCCTTTTTATAAAGGTCTGGGGAGCCAGAAGTAATAAATTTGATCATCTCCATCTATGATCAGGAGATAAAATAGAATATACCTTAGAAATCGCAACCTGAAAAAAGTTAATTAATCACCCGGTTTGTCGAAAACCTATCGTTACATCCCATAAATTTTTAATATTTATTGTTTGAATCATCTATTCCTAATTCAATAATTATCTTTGGTTTAATTAGATAGGATGTGCCAGATTTAGGAACTATCTCCCTACTTCATGTAGATCAAGGAATGATCACTTACATCAAGGATAAATCATAACTAATCTTAAATCTCCTAAGTAAATCACAATCTTCTATAATGGACTGGACTGACTAATTGGACTAAATTTAGCCCAATTGTTAGCCTGGACTGGATTGGTGAAATGGACTGGACTGTACAACTTAATTGGCTATTGAAGTGGATTAGACTGGACAACTGGAGTAATTACTAGGCTTACACCAATAACATTAATCCTTAATAATTAATAAAGCCTAATAATTCTTTAATAAATAAAAATAGTACAAAAATAGAGTGTCTATAGAGCCCCATTGAGGGAGCTCGCGCGCTGGTGAACATCATACACAAAACACATTTTTGTAGTGAAAATACGAAAAAGATCACAATACTCTAAACAGAGTCATGGATAACCACAT
This sequence comes from Escallonia herrerae, assembly GCA_033070095.1. NCBI lineage: Eukaryota > Viridiplantae > Streptophyta > Magnoliopsida > Escalloniales > Escalloniaceae > Escallonia > Escallonia herrerae. The sequence continues at coordinate 198,739 of JAVXUP010001623.1, read as the reverse complement.
AAGTATGAGGTCGGACCTTTATAAGGCTTTTTACGTATCCTTCGAGGAGGAATTAGACCAACATAATTTGGAAAAGAGATATTGCTCAAAGCTGGAATCAATAGTTGCGAGGCCCGAAATTTTATTTCGTCAACAAAAACATTAATTGTTGAAAATTTTTATTTTCTTTAACCTTAATCCAAAATCATATGGTGGTCTTTTAAGAGAGTATGGTTGAAATGAGAAAAATAGAGGGGGGTGGTTTAGGAAGTCTTCCAAGCTAGGGCAACTATATAAAAGAGGTCTTAAGGAGGGCAATTGTCCAAGGAATTTCGGCCAGCCTCTTTATGTGAAGTCTAGAGAGAGAAAATGAGAGAGAAGAAGCAAGTTAGGGCAAGAAGATTTCAAGGTAAAAATCACTAGCCTCCCTTTTTAATTTTGGCTATGTTATTTGGTGTTCTAGATAGGTTATTGTGTATGAATTCAGTGGTTATTGGTGTTAGTGCTAGGGTATTGTGTGTGTTTCAAAGAGTGTGATGTGAGTGTGTTTGATAAGAAAGCTGTTGTAGAGCAGCATAAGAGTGGGTTAGGGTTTTTGTCGATATGTCTTTTATTCCTAATCTGATTGAGGCGTTTTTACACTTTCTAAAAACTTGTTGTGTCCAGTCTAACTTTTCAGTTTTCTCAGACTATCACGTTTTCATATCGAAGACCTTAAATTCAATTCACCGTAGAAGTCCAAAAATTTTTGGTTTCTAGCAGCTAGTTTGATTCATCAAAAAAAATTCATTACTCATAGTTTTTTTTTTGTGAACTTTATATTTCTAGAAACTTCAAAAGTCTTCTTTAACTCAGTAGTTTTAAGTTTTCTATGATTTATAGTATTTCTTCTTCAAAATAACTTATTGAACAAATATGGTCTGCAAAGAGATGTGTTGTTTCTATTAGCCATTTCGATTTGATGTAGAAAATTCATTGCTTATTGGATTTTTCATGCTTCTGCCTCAAAATAGTCAATTTACATAACTAGGATTTGTTGAAAAATGTTGTTTATAGAATTATAGATTAGTCCATTGCCCATAACTTTCTAAGCCATTTCTGAGCATATTTGGGGAAAATAAAAAACTAAAACTCCCTTATTTTGTGAAACCTTCGATTAGAGTTGTCAAACGGGCCGGGCGGCCCACGGCCCGGCCCGACCCAGCCCGAAAAAAGCCTGGGCCGGCCCGGCCCGTTCATGAACAGGGCTGGCCCGGAGGAATTGGGCTTAGGGCCTGGGCTTGGACCAGGCCAAAAAATCTGGGGAAAAGCCCGGGCCAGGCCCGGGCCGGTTCTGGCCCGGCCCTAGCCCAGTTATCCGGCCCGGTTCTGGCCCCACCTGTTTGAATTTTTTGTTTTTCCCCCCTTTCTCCCCCCTTTTCCTCCAACGGATATATTCCCCCAAAATTCCACTTTTACCCCCCCAACAGCAATATAACGGCTAGTTTGGGGGGTATTTTAGTCTAACTTAAATTTTTCAACTCCTTTAAAGGTTTTTACACTCTTACCCTCCCCAACAACTATAAACGGATAGTTTTTAGGGGTATTTTGGTCTTTTGTGAAGTTTCTAAAATCTATAAATTCACACCATTTCTCTCTAATTTTTCACACCAATCTTCTTACTCTCTCTTATCTAAACATTCTATATTTCTACAAGCTTTGCTACTATTTCCCTCTCCAATTACTACTCTTGCTAATTACTACTAGTATTTACTAATTAGTACTCTTGTTTATTAATTACTACTCTTGCTAAATTCTAATTACTAACTACTACTCTTATTAATTTGTTACTCTCTAATTCTTTTGTCTAGTAATTAGTAATTAGTGAATTTTTATTTATTAATTACTATTACTAAATACTTTTTAATTACTAACTCTCTCTAATTTCAGAATTATCCTCAGTGATTAATATTTGTTACTCGTTCATTCTTTTAATTGTTATTTCTTATTACTACTCTTATACTTGTGTATTTAGTTACTCTTAAGAATTTTATTTCCAATCTAGTAAAAAAGTTTAGCGTCAAATATGGCTGGATTATTGAAGAAACTGAGGCGTGGATCATCATCACGAAAAACATCATCATCATCGCAAGCACAAGCGCCAGCGCCACGGCCATCACAAACACCAATCCAAGCACCAACACAACCATTCGTTCCTGGACGAATGAGTACAGGCTGTATGATAGATACCCAAGCCAATTGGGAGTTCAATCAAAACATTCCAGATTTTGAATACACGCCTGATGAAGACCCCCCGCATTATAGTCAAGGACGCAGCTCGGTTGGCGAAGCTACTACTCCGTGGCATAATCTCAACCCTATGCCTGGTCATGATGAAGAAGGGCCGAGCAATGCCTCCGGTAATGAGCCAGAAGTCCAAAAGGGGAAAAAAAAGAAAGCCGAGTGTTGGAATCATTTCGATGTAGTTACGGTGGACGGCATCCGAAAAGCTCGATGTAAGTACTGCGCTAAATTATTTTCGTCTGGTAGTGGTAATGGACATCTTAACAGGCATTACCCTCTGTGTGCACCTCGACAAGGCCACGTCGAACCTACCCAAACGCAGTTATCTTTTGACGGTAAGTTATTTGTTTATAATCAGCGAGAGCAAAGAGACGGTCTCGCTGAATTTGTTATTCACGATGAACAAGCCTTTTCTTTTGCCGATAATCCTAAGCACTCTAGATATATGAACACATACGTTCAACCTTTGTACAAAAAGGTTCATAGAAACACAACTAGATCCGATGCACTCCGACAGTACAATGCTGCTAAAGCACGCCTTATCGATTATTTCGATAAATTTGACGGTAAAGTTAGTCTTACTTCTGATATTTGGCAATCTCCATTTACTTTTGTTAGTTATTCTTGTGTGACCGCTCATTGGATTGATGCAGATTGGGTTATGCACAAGAGAATCATCGCTTTCGAGCTCTTTCCTTTTCCGCATGATGGAATGAACATTGCTACTCTTATATTAAAAGCATGTACCACATTTAAATTAAAGGATAAGATTATGAGTATTAGTTTTGATAATGCTTCTAACAATACAGCTGCTGTTGATGCTTTAAAGGAGAGCCTCAAACCTGTACTTTCTGGTGAATTATTTCATGTTCGTTGTGTTTGTCATATAATTAATTTAATTGTTCAAGATGGTTTAGCTGCTGCAGGAGATATTCTTGTCAAAATGAGGGGTATGACAGCGTATGTTAATAGCTCGAGTCCGAGAACACAACAATTTAAAACGTTGTGTGTTGAATATAATATGCCTCGCAGGAGAGCAGTTACAGATGTGGTCCACAGGTGGAACTCTACATACCATATGCTTTTACACATTCTGGCATACCGAGAAGTCTATACGCATTTTCTACTAACCCAGTTCCCAGCCGGCTTGCCAACTCAAGAGGAATGGCAGATGGCCACATACCTAGCTGAATTTTTGGAGGTATTCTACACGTCTACCAATTTATTGTCTGGTACGTACTATCCCACCTCTCCTCTCGCTGTAATAGAAATTCTCAAGATGGCTACAATGTTAACAAAATGGAGATATATAGGACCCTTTAGGGAAATAGTAAAAGTGATGGATAAAAAGTTTAATAAATATTGGAGTAGACTGCCTGTTATTTTTGCTGTGGCTACTTGTTTAGATCCTAGGTTAAAGTTGCATGGCGTGAACGCCTCGATACAAGAGATATCGAAATTAATGTGCTACACAGCAGAGGAGACAACCGCACTCACAGCAAAAGTGAGCAAGAGGTTTGAGGAATTGTTCAACCTCTATCGTAATTCTGCTGACGTGCGCGGGCGAGCTACATCATCCACTGTTGAGAGGTATTATGCGCCATACCTTAAGGGCTTTGAACATCTAGTAGCAAGACAACTACCAGGTGAAGGTACTTCTAATTCGGCAGGTTCGTCTACTTTTTTCTCTTTTAATGAGATTGGTGTATATGCAAATACTGATCATTATTCTGATTTATCAATGCAAGAACAGGTTAATTTTAATTTGTTAAATTTTTGGAAACAAAATCAAAACATGTATAAAACTTTATCCCAAATTGCACGGGATGTACTGCCAGTGCAAGCCTCCACGGTTGCTTCAGAGTCGGCATTTTCAGCCAGCGGGAGGGTTTTGGATGACAGGAGGAGTCGTCTTAACCCCGAGTCGCTCGAGCTATGTGTATGTTGGAAGGATTATCTTGATGCGAAATACCGCGAGCAAGATAAACCGATTGATGATAGGAAGAGCAGTGACTCGGATATTGAAGTACTTCCGGATGATTAGGTAATTTCTTTTTATTTTCCTTCTCTTAAGTTTTAAGAATAAATTTTTTCACAAAATATACTTTTTTCCATATATATAAAATAAATTTTTACAAGCAAGATATATATTTTTTCGTATATATAAAAAATAGGTAACTTCGCCTGTTTGTTTACAAGCAGCCGGTCCCAAACCCGGATAAAAGGAGGAGGGCCTATGAACACATTTATTTTTCTATACTTATTACTAAAGATCGTCTCGGGAATTAACATGTATCAATCCCGGGTTTTCGGCCAATTAGTTTGAAGTAAAATATCAAATAGTAGAAACAGTCTCTCTTAAATAGTAATAATTGTTATGTGTTCAGATTTTATTAATAAAGATCACCAAGAAGAGTAAGAAAAGATTTAACATATAGCAAAAAATAAAATGAGAGACAAATAAATATATCTATACATACATACATATATATGAATATTACATATAATGAAATAAAATGATAAAAATTAGATTTGTCAAAATTTGAAAATTGGACATGGCTAAAGATGAAATTTAAAATTGAATAACAAGAAAATTTTAAAAAAAAATTAAAAAAAAGGGCCAGGGCCGGCCCAAGCCCGGCCCTAGAAATTGGGCCTAGGGCCAGGGCCTGGACCGGGCCTAGCATTTCTCCTCAGCCGGCCCGGCCCGGATGGCTGCCTCCCTGGCCAGGCCCTGGCCCGGTTTCGCTTCAAGCCCGATAGACCCGGGCCGGGCGGCCCAAGCCTGGCCCGTTTGACATCTCTACCTTCGATGTAGAATTTTCTGGAATTTTTATGGGCATGCGAAGGGCCTGAAATGATTTTATTTTGAAAACAGATTTTTGAATTAATTGGCATAGTAAACAAAATTATATTTAACCGAGAATTTTACAGTGATCTTACTGAGACGCTTGAGCGTCTGAAATTTTGCGACATTCTGGTGCCATTTGATATACTTTTGAAATAGGATCCTTAGTTCTCAATTTAAGGAGCGGCTTAGGGTTCCAAACGGAAAATTCCCAGAAAGGTCCTTTTTGTCTGAAAAACCCACCTAGTCGTTTAAAAGATTGTTTTGAGTTATTTTGGGGATGTCGTGGTATGCTAGGCATTGGAGATATTTTGATAATTTGGCACAAGTTTGGGGGCATTTTGATAATTTAGCCCACCTAGGGAGAAATTTAGTAGCTGGGCATGGTTGAGCGGCAGTAGATAACGTCTGTATGATTTATTATTTAGGTTTCAATAGACAAGAGTTAAGGCAGGCTTCAGAACAAGAACCAGAAACTGCTTAACTATCCAAATAAGTACTCCTGCCATATTCTTCCGTATAACCGATTTTTTAATATATGTATACGTGATTTTACTAAATGAAAGTTTTAAGTATTTTTATTCTTCTACAGTTTTGAAATTGGTTTTCTAAGAAAAATGAATTAAAAATGCCATAGAAATGTTTTTATGGAGTGTTTTAAAGTTGGTTTATGTTAAATGAGACAGTATTTTTGGCTTGGTTGTTGTGCCCCATATCCACGGGAGAAAGTTGGATTGTGGGTCCTTTTCGATGGGACGATATATTGACGTACAGTACTATTTTCATGGTTCGCCCATGCATCCACAATAATATGTATTCCAGGAAGAGGAAGGATTGTGGGCTCTAATTAGGGGGCTTGTATCATGACCAAATAATATTTATCTCGGATGAGTATGGATTGTGGGCCCTAGTAGGGAGGATTGTATGCTGACCGCAGCATACCTGAGTTATGATGAACTGTGATAGTTGTTAATGAGCCTTCTTGATGTCATACTCCGATTCTAAGAATCTTGCATGAATTTCTTTCATAAAGTATATATATGTATAGTATCTCCTGCAAAAATATTTACTAGTTTTAAACCCCAAAACCTAGTTTTAAACCCCAAAACCTATTCTAGGGATATAGTATGTGTACTTATTGGGCCCCCGACACTCTTTTATAAAAGTTTTCAATGATCACTTAGATGAAACTGATATCTATGAGGGAAACAAGGACGGACTCACAGGAGATGGTCATTAGGGACATAAGTCCTATTAGAGCAATCGTAAGTCTTTAGATGACATTGCAGTGCAAATTTTATGCTTTTGAGAATTGGTTAGAGCATTGATCTCCATGCAGTTAATTATGTAACTGAAGTTATTTATGACAGTTGAGGAAATTTCTAAGTGAGGCTCATGATAGCAAATTTATTGTTATATAATTTAGCAAGTTGGAATGAATTCTGAATACAGCTGTAGTGGGCTCAGCAGAGCCCTAGTGGAGGCTTAGTGGGCCTGCAGCTAGTCACAGGCCTAACTCGTGGGTTTGGGTCGTGATAATAGTAACATTAATTGGTCATCAAGTAACCAAATGAAAGAAATTTGTTGTTGCTGGAGCCACCAAATCGATTTGAATATCGATGGACAAAGCCCTATATCTAGATTTCCAAGCCACTAAATTGATTTTGTTGGTCGTCTAGATATACAAAAAAAGGAAATCTTGGCTGTTACCGAAACCACCAAACTTATTTGGATAGTCGATAGATAGGAGGGGAGTATTGCTTGATGTCGGAGCCACTAACTCGATTTAAGTTGTCGTCTACTTAGAATAAGTTTTTACGTTACCGAAGCCACCAATTTGATTTAAGTGGTCGACAATCAAAGTGAAGATTTGATCGAGTGCTAGAGCCAACAACATGCCCAAGCGGTTTACCGCTTAATCAAAGCATGATTATATCAAAGAGCTAGGGCCAAACGCCCTCAAGCAGTTGGGTGCTTAGGTACAAGGATAAGGATTTTTAGAGATATCACTCAAAGTCAGAGCCAATGATGTCCAGGGATAGCTAATCATTGAGTGTCAAATATATCGATTCATTTCAAATTGATATGGAGAAAGTGTCGCCTATGTCAACAAAGCATGGGACATTGTGTTGTCCTTACACCATTTTATAATATTGAACTGAGCATCAAATTCTAGGATCGATGGATCCACCAACATGATTTGCAAGCATACACGCGTACATGCATGCAAAGGATTCACACAATAGTTGAACATTTTGTTCAAGCAAAAAATGCAGTTAAAGGAATCCAACACAAGCATGCAAGCTTTTTTCTTTTTTTGTTTTTTTTTGAGGTCCTAAAACCCGCCGATTGATTATAGAGATGGAAGTGCAAAAATAGAATGTCAAGAACCGGCCGACCGGTTGATCAGAAAGTTAGAAGAGCCAAAAATAAAATGTAAAAAACTGGCCAGCATATTTAAACAGAAAATTGACAGGGTTATTCGTTCAGACTTTGGGTGCGATTTTAGGGTTTCACGTAGACTTCAACTCCCAATCAAATCTATATATTTCTCAATTCAACTCTAAGGAGGATTCCACAATCTATAAATTCATAAAATTTCTCCATCTTCTTCACAAACCTCATCATAGTTATAGAGTTCCAAGCAACGAGAAGAGCCAAGAGGGAGAGACTCAAATTAGGCGTGTCTCTTGATTTCGGTCAATGATCCGCACGGATGATCACTCAATTCTAATGCTGGATCAAGGCACTCATCTTAGCAATGAAATTTTCATGGATAAGGCATATGCTTCATCTTTTTGTCTCTAAATAACACACAAACGCGCGCTCCTACACACCCTCGTTATATTCCATGTTTTTTCTTATGCGATATATAGCTCTACATGATATTTTTTCCTTTGTTTTCGCACATTACATGCACAAAGGGGGCCAGCTTTTTTGATTTCTCCTTATTCTTGCTTTGTTTTCATGCAGCCCTTTACTTAGAGATGAGGTGTAGGGGTTCTCTATCTAGTAAAAAAGTTGTAGAAAAGGGTTTCAGGTTTGGTAAAAAATCAAATACTGGCTTTGATTTGTTTTTGAACAGGTTACATGCTTTCATCCGTACCAAAAAGCACTTGTTAAGCTTGGCAGAACATGGGATTCCACCAACACTTCCATTTGCGTGTGAAGGAGACCGATTCCATGTTTCTATGATCTCGACTAGGATCGTGACCTCGTGGTGTGATTGTTAGGGTTCAAGCCATTCTACCATTTTGCTTGCTAAACTCCGGTCTCAATAAGAGGACCTTGGAGGACACCGATGAGGCTACAGTCAACCAATACTTTTGAGGGTTTTTGCTATACGTTCTAGGAGAGATGTTGTATAGTAATAAGGATGACATGATTCAGTAATGGTGCCTGAGGACACTGGAGAACGTGGGAGAGATCGGGGAGTATGATTGGGGTACTTCGTCTATGGCCCATCTATACCACTCGCTGGGCTCAGTATCCTATGGCCAATCCTTGAGTTTCATGGGCTACTATGATGTATGGGAGGTATGCCTCCCCTCTCAGTCTTTCTTCAATATTCTACATACACTCAATAGGGTATCACTCACTGTCTTCCTGAAGCTTTTGAGGTGTTAGGGTTGCGTTCACTGCAATTAGAAGAAGGGCATGAGTACGTGATGAGACTGGCCATGTTCCGGTTAAACTTTAGAGTTGAGCGGGTCAGGGCCTCTATGGTGGCGTATGGAAATAGCTTCAGCTGTCCGACTCAGTGTTTGGTAATTTTTCTCTTCTTTGATATCCACATTAATGCTAATTCCCAATCTATCAAGACTCAGATTTTTTTTCTTTTCAGGGATCCTTGCCCAAGTGGCTAAGGGAGGAGCAGTATCCAGAAGAGCTGGAGCCTACCTGTGCCAGGTACTGCTAGTGGGGTACTTCTAGGATTTTTACCTGGGTAAGCGAGTAGTATACCAACACCACTCGGAGGTCGAGACCAAGATCCCGACTATTCCACCAGTGGAAATATACGAGGCTGGGACATTGGACCGGGCATTACGGCAGAGCTTGACGAGTGGGATTGGGTGTCCTCTCTGAGGTGGTTGAACGACCCTCTGACATACGAGGCATTCTTTCTTGAGAACCTAACGCCTCCCTTGACGGCCAAGTGGGCAAAGAAAATTCAGCGAGCTCGAGCACCGAGGGATAACAAAGAGAAGGGTAAGGGGGAAGGGACCACGGAAGGGATTCCATTCCCTTCTTGGTTGTTGCTGGTGTTTCTGAGGGGGAAGGGTCATAAGAAAAAGCCAATTCCAAGACCCAAAGAGGATGAGGATGTGGTGTGGCTAAAGGAGTTAGACTGAATAAAGACGACAATCTCGACTCTTGCCTTTTACCACACATAATTTTTTTTATGACTCTAATATCATGATTTCCATTTATAGGTATCGAGTGAGTTGTTGTGAGATGTCTACCGGATGATATAAACCTTGAAGGATATGGTGTCTACTCTGAGTGACCTGGTGGAGGTTTACAAATCACTGGGAGAGACTACTGATGTGTCCAAACGTATCCCATCAATGTCGCCATTGGGTGGTGGATCGAGACCTCGATAGCATGAGAGTTCTCTAAGGCATGCTGCTACTACTTTTCAAACCCCTATACAGAGGGAAGTTTGGTTGCATGAAAGGAAGCATGAAAAAGACAAGGGCAACAAGCCGGGTCCCCTTATGGCCCATTCATAAGCTGGAGTCAGCGGCCGAAAAGGAAAAGGAGGTTGCGAGCTTGACCAAGTACAAAGCCCCAGCCCCCTCACACTGCCTGTCCGTTGATCTATTCAAGTCATCGTGCATTGCAAGACCGATGGAAAGCCCAATTTAATCGAGCCCCTATTGCTGGACTCATCTTCTAACGTCGAGGACAAAGACTACAAAGAAGAGCCGAATGAAGAGCCCTCGGGCTTCGCTGAAGATGATGAGCCAAGCTTGAAGAAGCCCTAAAAGAGGTGAAGTTTAGAGTTGTTAGCTCCTAGCTTTGTCCTAGGGTTAGGAGTTCATTAGGAAGTTAATTATCGAACACTATACCATTCTATTTCTTAGTGAAAGATTTATGTACAATGCCTTTATTATTATGTGTAAATACACACACACATAGCACCAAAAGAACAAGATAAAATAACTGGATTGGGTTGCTTTGAGAACATGTATAGGGTTTGGCAATCAAACAGACCAACCCTGCCAAAAATCTCTCAACAATGACTGGCTGGTTGGTTAGTCAGGGAGGGCACTTTGAAAGTCTTATTTCGAACATGCAACTGGCCGGTCGATCAGGAGAGATTTTTACCTTTAAGGTAAAACTGGATGGTTATTCAAAAGATAATTTCATATTTGAGGTAAAATCAGATGGTTAATCTGAAAAAAGTTTCATTTGTGTGCTAAAACCGGACAGTTAGTAAGAAAGACTTATCCTTACAGTCAACGATATAAAGAGGAGACCGACCCTTTTATCAGAAATTGTTTAGTTCGTTCGACAACTTTTAAATTTTCTATCCTTTTATAACTTATGGTTTTATTCGGGTATGTATTCGAGATACACCATTTATAAAAGGCCAAAAAGACTCTGATTTCCATAGGTGAACCCGAATTGCTTCTAAACAACAACTTTTAAAATCAAGTTCTGATCTTTTGCCAACTTTTTCAATAAGGTAAAACTCATTCACTTATATGTGTATTTTCGTCTAAAAAAATTATGAACCTGCGTACATATTTCATCCATGAGGATATTCTCTGGCAGCTTTAAATTTTGGGTTCCCCAAGATCATGTCTTCTAATTTCGTCTCGATGAGCTTTGCCTACATACAAGGAATTCACAGCTTTGATAGATATCCCTGCGGAATCAGCTAAACTGGTGCCCATTGTCCAAGAGGGATATCACCTATCACTCATGCACTTGTTAGAGGTCAATGCAGAGCCAACGAGGTCTTTCATTTACAATAAGCAAATCTTGCTATCCTCCCTAATGGAATATTTCTCTGATAAGCCGAACAATTATGACAAGCGATATGCAAGTGGTCGAGTGGCCGCCTTAGTGCTATATCGGGTTACCAAGCATCTTACCCTTGTGGGTCCAGGAATTGCTAATGTGAGGCTAGCAGAACTCTATCTCAAATGTCCTTGCAAGGGAGAATGTTAGTACCGGTAATGATTGCGGAGACCATCAATACTATTAATGAAGTGCATCGAGACCCCAGTACAACGAGACCCCAGTACAACGTTTGGAGGTATCATCCTCTCTCTTTCCGCTCTAGGCCCTTCCCTTTTAAGGGTTGTTTGGGCATTGATGCTTGGACCCAATTCTTCTATACCAAAGAGTCTGAGGATATCCACTGGTATTGTAATTGGTGGAGGACTGACAAACCTATTTTGCAGACTCCTAGGGCTGCCTCATAGAACTGCCTTTCTCGTCTATCTTTTTCACTTGTCGGATTCTTATTTAATCTGGTTATGAGTAAATTACTTTGGCTGCTTGTAATAATTACTTCTTAGTGTGAGAACTCAATCCTTCTCTAATTCGGACCATTTCTCAAGGGTGGGAGACCCATCCTTACCGTCATGGTTCCATAGATGTTGGGGTGGATAGTTATAACATAGCCTCTAATCCTCCACTAATGTCGAATTCTTACATCAATTGGCTATGGCCTCGCATTTGAGAGATAATTTTTACTACCGAGAACAGATTGCGAGCTAAGTTGGACTAGGATTTCCAAGCAGCATGGAAATCAAATTTCTAGAGAAGGTTAAAGAACAAGCTCATTTGCCGAAGGTTTATGACCTGACTCCCAAGACTCCCGTAAGTCATCACAAAGTACACTTCAGGGAATTCCATTGACCTCATACGAAGGAGGAGACTAGAGTTATCTAGATTCAGCGATCTTGGATTGGCTCTGGAATTTTTAAAAAGAAGTTTGATCCTAACATTCAATGTTGACAGAAGTTTAATAAAGGCCTTAAATTCCAATGGACATCATATCATGAGGTCCCTTCCAGCTAATGAAGATAATCAACAAAGAAAATGTCTGACTGCCAAGGCTATACCATGTTCCAAAAATGGTGTAGATGCTTATGTTCATGATAGGTTTGATCGAAGGCGAGAGAGAGGGTAAATATTGAAAAGCATGGGAGCACTTTGATGACTGAGGAACCAAATCAAAAGAAGGGGATTCCAGCATTGGAGAGGCTAACTTTTGGAAGGAAAGATAAGCAAAAACTTGGCTCGACTATCTTCCTGGATAGTGATAATCCTCCTCAGTTGGGAAAGAGAAGAGGAATATGATAATGATAAACAGATTGCTCTTTGGTTGCTGATAGGACATGGAAGTATTTGTCTTTTTTTTTTTTGCCCTAAATTTTGACTAGGACACACTTTACAGGATTTTTAACCTAATGGGCTTTTCATTTCCATTTTTTTTAATTTTTCTTTTGCCTTAACTATTACCTAGGCCACCCTTTGTAGAGCTTTTGACCTAGTGGGCTTTTTTATTTTCTTTTATCGAGAGTGTAGTCAAACTCATAGCCAATGGAATAAAGACATTTCTATTAAATGTTTGACTTCACCAGAATCATCTTTACGGGTTGCCTATATACCTCCATCTGAAGTGTTACATCAAAATGTGTGTGATGAGTAGTGTTCTTAAAGGAGTATAAAGTCCTTCATAGTTCATGTGCAATCCCATTCAAGCATGATATTTCTTTAGTCGATTTGAATTTACTAGTTGTGATATTTCAATTCTATCTGAATTGACTAACTAGGCTGCACCTCACATCATGCTTCGGTTGATCATATAGGATCCTGACCAGTTAGGCTCAAATTTTCCTAGTGATTTTCAAATTTGTCCAATATTTTCTTTTAGAACCAATCTCCTTCTTTCAAACCACACCCTTTTACTCACTTGTTGAATGCTCGGTCAATTCGCTTTTAGTAACATTGTATAAAGTAAAAGAGCCTTTATCATTTTTTCATCCGCGAAAGCTAACTTTTCAACGATGTCATACCCAATCTTCTTTAGCTATCCGATTATCCAACCAACAGTACTCTGATATAGGCTATCTCTTATTCCATTGGGAGGACCGCCTCCATGCCATAAACCATTGAGTACGGGGTAGCCTCGGTAGATGTTCTCACTGATGTCCTACAGCCCCAGAGGCACGGAAAACTTTATCTGGCCAACCCCGACATGAGTCTGTCATTTTACTTAGGATGTTCTTAATATAGTTGTTACAACCCATTGTTCTATGGGCGATTTTACTTAGGATGTTCTTAATATAGTTGTTACAACCCATTGTTCTATGGGCAGTACGGTGAAGATCAGTATCAGATGATGCCATACTCTCCAATCAAATATGTACCCTACCCCCTCCCACCCCGAAATGCAATCCATTATTTAAGATGACAATTAGATGGTGCCATTCTTTTACTCAATGGAAGGTTGCAAACAGTTCAACTGTGACTTGAGGCTTGGAAGTCTACATTGGTTACCTTTCACTCCTCCAGAGAATATTACATGTAGGTTATAGTGGGGATCTGCTGTGATTGTGAATTACTATATAAAATGCAACATTTACGACACAATATTTGCAAATTACTTGCAATATATATGTGTGTGTATATATATATATATATATATATATATATATATATATATATATATATATATATATATATATATATATATATATATATATATATGGGAGCTGATCCATTGATAGCGCTAGTAAAATAGGACAAGTTGCTAGCGCGATCTGGCCGTCCATCCGAAAGATGGACGGCCCAGATCTTTTTTTTCTCGTTTTTTTAAGTGCGTCCGCTACATTATGTAGCGGACAATTTTTTGCATTTTTTTGACAATAATACCCTCCGAGTCCGTCCGCTACATAATGTAGCGGACAAGTTTTCACAGAGTCCGTTACGTCCGCTACATTATGTAGCGGACAAATTTTCAGACTCCGTTATGTCCGCTACATAATGTAGCGGACGAGTAGCACATTAATTTTGCTGACATCTCTCTCTCTTTCTCATCAATTTCTTCTGTCTCTTCTGTCTCTTTCCTCTCTCTTTTCTCTTCTCTCACCACTTTTCTGTTTTCTCCCTCCTCTCTCCTCATTTCTGTCTCTTCTGTTTTCTTACCACTTTGTTAATCAGAAATGGGATCTTCCTTTCGGTATACGCATAAAAGAGTTTGAGCATATCGGCCCTTAGAGCATGGCTTTCATCTACAATTTCAACGGTTCCATTCACTTCGAAGCAGAAGCTATGGTTCCACAATTTCGTCGTTTCATGGTGTGGCGGTTGCTTTTCGCTTTGATTCACAGGTTGTGGCCGATGGGAGGCATAGATGGTAGATCTGCTCAAGCTATGTGCCATGGGTGCCTTGGCTTTTAATCTATTCACATTCGGTGGTTGCGGCTGCTTTTTGGCTGTTGTGGTTGTTGTAGGTGGTAGCGGTTCTGGTTGCAGAGGACTTCGATTTGGGTTACTCATCGTTCCACATCTTCTGACCTCGACTCATGAGCGTTTCCATGCTTGATCTATGCTCCGAAGCTTCTTCATTAATTGGTTCCTCCGGCGCCCCAAAAAACGGGTTGAGTAAAACAAGCCCGGACAGAGAAAGAGACCCACGAACAAGAACGAACTTGATCTGTACATCAATCCAATACAATCCAATTTTGATCCAATTGTGCTGGTGATGGCGGTTGTTTTGCTGTTCGGGTTTTTTGGAGTTGCTTTTCTCGTGCTGGAATCGGCTGCAATTTGCTCCTCTTCCCTTTCTGAAGAGAAACGAGAGAGAGAGAGAGAGAGAATTAATAAGAGAAGGAGAGAGAAAGAGAAAAAATGATTAGAGAGAGGAGAGAGAAATGAAAGAATGTCGTGACATTAATGAGAGAAAGGAGAGAGAAAGAGAAAAAAGGTAAAAAAATTTGTCCGCTACATAATGTAGCGGATGAGAGAAAGGAGAGAGAGAAAGAGAAAAAAAATGTCAGAGCATTTATGAGAGAAAGGAGAGAGAAAGAGAAAAAAAGTCAAAAACTTGTTTGCTACATAATGTAGCGGATGGGATCTTTTTAAGTTGGAGGGTATTTTTGTCAAAAAATCGTTCGCTACATAATATAGCGGACGGACTTAAAACAAACGTAAAAAAAAGATCTGGGCCGTCCATCTTTCGGGATGGACGGCCAGATCGCGCTAGCAACTTGTCCTATTTTGCTAGCGCTATCAATGGATCAGCTCCCTATATATATATATATATGGAGTTGATCTGTTGAGAGCGCTAGCAAAATAGGAAATTTTGCTAGCGCGATCTGACCGTCCATCCTGGAAAGGATGGATGGCCCAGATTTTTTTTCAAAATTTGTCAGTCGTCAGTTACATAGTGTAATGGACGGACCTTTTACCATTTTGCCCTTCGTCCCTCGTCCGCTATACTGTAAGGCGGACAACTTTTTTGGCCTGACATGTGACAGTCAAAAAGTCATCCGCTACACAGTGTAACAGACGACTTTTTGCCTAACGGTGGTCAAGTCATCCGCAACCCCCCTGACAGTTGTCACACCAGTCCTGGGGCGACAGGACTGTTACTTTGTCCTTATCCCACGTCTGCGATACTGTTTAGCGGACAGCTTTTAAATAGATACTAAAAATCTCGTATCTGTTATACTGTTTGGCTGACGGTTTTTACTGTCCGCTATACTATGTAGCGGACTTAACCTATATACACCCTTACTTCGAAACTCTTATTCATTTTTTCTTCTCACAATTTTTCTAGCAGCGTCGGCAAGCAGATCTGCACAATTTCTTCTCAAGAAATTCTTTAATTGTCTAATCAATAATGTAAGTTCACAAATCAATCCTTTATTTGTTCATAATCTAGAGTTATTATGAGTATTGCGGCTTATGCATGATTTTGAATATGTATTGAGCATGTGCTAGGATTTGTCATATATATATATATATTAATTATATGTGTATTGCGTATTATTTGTTCATGTGATTTCAGTTGCAAAATCCGATTTCGTGTCTGCTTGTATGTATGTACATACATATATACAACATGTAAACTTATGTAAGCACATGCTAGCATTGTATGTATTATGCATGTGCTAGCGTTGTTTGTTTGAGAATGTTTACACTTTTAACTTTGCCGTTTTTCCATAATTTCATTTACAAAAAATAGATTTTAACCCTGGACCAGAAGATCCCTCCGTATTATATGATCAAGCAAACCATATCAGTACGCTCATATGGGATGGTGGAGTAAGATACTTATTTTATCAACTTTCTTATTCTTACGAACGTTGTATACCATTTGTTTTGCTTAAATTGTATTTATTAATTCGTAGGAAAGAGCACTTCTCAACACAGTAGAAGTATCCGATAATTTCAAAGCCTGAAAATTGAACAAATACCAGAAAAGATTATTGCGTGGAATTGGGTTTGGGATTTTCACACATGGGCAGATCTTTCAAAACCTTGACCGGCACTTAATAGGTGCCCTTGTTGAAAGGTGGAGAAGTGAAACGAATACGTTTCACTTCCCTCTTGGAGAGATAACAATTACCCTAGAAGATGTAGGGTTTATCTTAGGGTTATCGGTGACGGGGAGGCCGGTAATTGCTCCTCCGTCGGAAGCAACGAATAAGAGAACCGCTAGGGACTTTTTCACTTCGATACCTGAGGATCAATTTAGCACTGGTGGTATAAAGTTGAAGTGGTTGGTAGATACCTACAAGGTTTTGCCAAAAAAATACGTGGACAAGATGCTTGTGTTGTACACATAAGCCTTCCTCTTGTGGGTGATGGGGAAATTTTATTCCCAACGACGTCGAAGAACACGGTCAGCGTGAAATATTTACCATTGTTGGGTAACCTGTCGGAGGTTGGGGATTATGCCTAGGGTGCAATAACTCTTGCATACCTGTATCGAGCATTGCACAAGGCAACGAGACCCGACTCCAAAGCTATATGTGCATGTCTCTCGCTATTGCAGGTATATCATACAAATCTTGATTACGTGTTCAATTTTTTTTGTTGAATCGACAATAAATTTTGACGATACTTTATATAATTTGTCTTTGCTCTCAGGTGTGGTCATATGAACACCTTGCTACCGGCCACCTAGGAGTAGAGATGGAACCGATAATGTTTGGCCTCGGTTGTGCGCCTGGGAGTACAGCCAGAAGGATAGCCACTACCCGAGGAGAGACGATCCCCATCACAACATTACATACTATTGGGGGGAGCTCCACTCGCTATCTTCTGGCCAGATGCGTTGGGCACCGTACAAACGTTTGGCGCGACGGGTGGGAGAGTCGTTCGTCTTCACGCTCTTCGAGTTGCAACACACACCCCTGATCCACTTTGAGGTCCCAGAGTGATAGCTGTATGCGCTATTTTGACTGCCTGCAGGGGTTGCCAGTTGATGCCTCAGATATGAGGCTTAACAGGAACCCACCGGGTGTCGGACAGTTTGGCAAGGCGAATGCGCACGACTTGTGCACAAGAGAAATTGAGGTTTGGAATTCCTGGCAGGACACACTGGCGGCCATTATGTCAGAGCCTGACCCCTTGATTATGATTGAATAGTACAATGAGTGGTACTACCGCATCACTCAGAGGAGAGTAGCCCCAGTAAGGTTTGAACGCGGAGAGAAGTACCACCCTAGGAGTCAGATCGATGAGCGTATGGCATACGATCTCGTAAGTTGCCCAACGAGTGCTTTTACTTGAATTTGATGATTCTAAGTGTGTGTATGGAGTTACTCGTTTATTATCTCTTTGGATGTAGGTTAATGCCTCGTTTGCCTTCTTCCAGAAGTTAAGCGAGCGGAAGAATCTGGTGGATGCAATGAGTGAGGAGCTTCGCCAATAGGCTGAAGCGTTGGCGTTTGCTGTGAGAATTTTTTGCACCAAGCATCGGGACAGCCTTCAGGGGTCAGCCCGGGAATGGGTTATCCGGGGTGGCAGCCCCCTTATGTGAGCAAAGGATACAGTGACCCTCGGAACAGACTTCGGGGGTGAGCCAGGGATACGGTGGTCCCTCTATACCGAGAATGGGTGGTGATTGGGGACCGCTAAGCACCATGGGCCAGGCTCAAGCACCGTGGGAAGAGTACAGTGCCCCTTGTTCTCTTTGCTTCTGGACTTGGAACCCCAACCCCTCTCTCAGAGTCAAGTCACGCAGGACTGGGGTTGTAGAAATATCAGTCTATTCGAGACACTGCTCATTGTCCTGTGAGCAGGACCATCTGTTGTAGAAGGAGGGCAATATCCCCCGGTCGACCCCCGAGGGCAATATCGCAAAGGGCATCCATTGAAGCCCTTAAAGCCGCATAAATGCCAAATAATCTGAGAGCGTTATTTTAGCTCCCCCCTTCGAGACAAAGCATCGTATAGTGTGGATCACCCGGAGGGCATGGATTACTATTGCTCATGGGGAGAAATGTCCCCCTGGCTCCGGGGGATTGGTTAGACAACGATGTCATCTCTACCTACGTGGAGATTCTGAAGCAAAGGGGTCGGGAGCGGCTGAACGAGTATCCAGCCGTTTTTATAGTGGATGCTTTTTTTCATAGCCTCCTAGTATCTGAATGGCATGATTGGGTCGATCGAAAGAGGAAGAAAAAGTTGAGCGAGTGGAGACTGTCCGCTAACCTACGAGCGTATCTTACTAGGGATAGTCTAGTAGGTGCAAGGGTTGCCAATGTGTTTCTAATCCCATTTTTAGGGGAAAGCCATAGGTACTGGTTTGCTATGAACCAACACAAAAAGTCGTATCGGTCATCGACAGTCTCCACGACGATACCATCCACATGCCTGTTGTGCGGATGTACAAAGCCCAGTTGGATGCTATGGTAATCTTACGATTGTTGTTTAATGCTTATTGTAACTTGCCAATTGTAAATGTTAACTCGTGTCTTACGTCATTTTCTGTTTCTCGCAGAATCTATTTTGTGCCATGGTCCACTCTATCCGGGATGTAAGATTGTCGGTGGGGCCAAAGCTCCGATTCTGATTGAAGAAGAGGAGGCCCAAGCAACACAATACTTCGGACTGGGACGCCTTCGTTTGCATGTACATGGATTACATTTGTCGGTCTGAGAGCCTCAGGGTGGCCGTTTGGAGTCAAGAATGCATAGAAGGCTTTAGATATAGGATAGCTTGGCAAATTATGAAAGGCCAGCCTAGAGCGGT
The DNA here is from genome assembly GCA_033070095.1 of Escallonia herrerae. NCBI lineage: Eukaryota > Viridiplantae > Streptophyta > Magnoliopsida > Escalloniales > Escalloniaceae > Escallonia > Escallonia herrerae. Next base: position 179,397 of record JAVXUP010001623.1, on the reverse strand, counting down.
TAGGTTATTGAAAATCCATCTAAGGACAAGAATGCGGCTCAACATGAGGACCCAGTTGACATTGTAACATTCAAATCAGTTTTTTAATAATTCTTGATTACTTTTATGAAAGCTGTCATTGGTTTGATTTGATTTGTGTTGAGATCAGTTGATTTGTGCTGAAGATGATTGATTTGACTAGTTGGTGTTGCAATTAGTTGACATTTGATTTGGGTTGATTTGATTAGATTTTGATTTGAGTTGACATATATATTTGGGTTTTTTTGCTCTCATTGAGAATGATTGAATGGTGGGAAACAAAATGGGGAAAGTCCAATAAATTCTTTGTTGCAGCGTCCGCTATACAGTGTAATGGACGTCCATAGACCAAATTTTTTTTCTAAGTGTTGAAGTTGAGAGTTTCTATTGCGCCGTCCGCTACACAGTGTAGCGGATGCCCATAGACCCAAAAGTATTCTAAGTGTTAAAGATGAGAGTTTCTGCTGCGCCGTCCGCTACACAGTGTAGCGGACGTCCATAGACCCAAAAATTTTCTGTGTTGAAGTTAAGAGTTTCTGCTGCGCCGTCTGCTACACAGTGTAGCGGACGTCCATACACCCAAAAAATTTCTAAGTGTTGAAGTTGAGAGTTTCTACTGCGCCGTCCGCTACACAGTGTAGCAGACATCCATAGAACCAAAAAATTTCTAAGTGTTGAAGTTGAGAGTTTCTGCTGCGCCGTCCACTACACAGTGTAGAGGACATCCATAGACTCAAAAATTTTTTAAGTGTTGAAGTTGAGAATTTCTGCTACACCGTCCGCTACACAGTGTAGCGGACGTCCATACATTTTCTACTGCGCCGTCCGCTACACAGTGTAGCAGACATCCATAGACCCAAAAAATATTACGTATTATTACAAATTTCAAACGGACTTGATGGCTTATGCAAAAAACTAAAGGTCCACTCAACTGCTTCTTCCTCATCTTCGGTGTCATCTTCTTCCTTGTCTTGCAAACCCCCTGGACTTATCCCCAGTGCCTGTAATGGTTCCGCTTGTTATGGTCGGTCATTTTGTTGCACAATGCACACCTTTTCTTCTTTTTAGGTTGAGTTGCCTGTTCAATAGAGCTCTTCATCCGCGTAGATCTCTTGCGGCCTTTCGTTTGCGATATAATTGGATCCAAACCCTCCCATGGCTCGTCATCTTCTGATCCCGTTGTAGGCTCAGTGTCAACCACATTACTGACTGAAGCTGCTTCCAACTGGTTGACGATGGGCTCTTGTTGCTGAGCTACCTCAAGGAGATGTTTATATCCGGCCATTGTAGCAGCACCTTTTACGGACAAACGGGTGAACACTGTCACAGATGATTATACCACAACGTCTCTGATTCTTCAAAGTCAGTATATGGGTGCTCCAAAAAGGCAATGGTACCGTGCAACCTGTTTGCACCTTTCCTCCACTGTGGCAGGACATATTTATCGGGGATTGTCTTGATATTCTTCTAGGTGAAAAACTGCAGAATGTGTCTACACAGGATGCCATGGAACTCAAACTTCTTGCAAACACATGTCACTGAATCTGTCAATGTGTCATGGCTCACCGTATAAATTCTGTGCAGCTTTTCAGGGACGAGGTCATTCACGAGCGAATAAACCTTGTACTCACGCGTAGACATTTTTGCCACCTTGTTTATACTGTATCGTCCCAATTTTTGCAGCTCTACTTGGTATAGCATGAAGATCTCCTTCGTATAGACTTTGGCACCGTTCAGCTCCAACGGGGTCTCAAGCAACCTTCTCCTTTGTTTGTACGTGGTTGCAAAGTCTGCAGCCCTTTCTTTTACGAATAACGAAGCAACCGTTTTTTGTGCGGATGCGATGAAGCTCTTCAAATTGGTAGTTGTACCCACATAACTATCGAACGTGGCATTCATAGATTCACTCCTGCCCGTCGTTTTCATGCCCGTAGAAAAATACCTGCTCGTGTAAACGCCAATCCATTGCTCTTTGAGCTCGTACAAGTGTTGGAGCCACTCGTTGTCTTGCAATGAGTAATCCCGAACAAGCTTTCCCACCTCTCCTCAAATTCCTCAATCGTTAACGACTTGTTAATGCACTTCTCAAAATTATGTTTAAAGTCTGGATACTTTGCGTACACGTGATGCAGACGTTCAGGGTATTTGTTGCTTATGTGCCAAGTGCACAAGTTGTGTCAAGTGTCTGGGAAGACGGTAGCAATAGCCTTCTTCATTGCCAAATCTTGATCGGTGATGATAACTTTGGGTGCTTTGAAGTTCATTGCTTCCAGCCACGTCCTAAACAACCATACAAAAGAACCCTCGCTCTCGTCCCTTAACAAGGCGAACCCGAACAGGATGGAGTGATAATGATGATTGATGCTTGTGAAAGGAGCGAATGGATTGAGTACTTGTTGGTACGGTATGTGGTGTCGAAAGTCACGACATCCCCAAAATGCTTATAAGCTAGCCTCGAACGACCGTCGACCCAAAAAATTGTACTAACTCGATGCTCGTCGTCAAGTTTATAATCGAAGGTAAACTGCGGGTCCTCCATCTGCATCCGTTTCAATAGGCTCATTGTGGATTGAGCATCATTGAGGTCATACGGGCTCGTCTATGGGTTCGGACCGCGTTACGAACGTCTGTCGTGTTAAAGTTTAAATTTTGAATTTCCCTAGCCTGTTCAGCAAGAACATTAACAATCTCGGTAGGTCCTATCCGCGCATTGCTCATTGTGTGAATTAGGCTCCTCGCGACCTTACCCATCTTCTTGTGTTGATGCATCTGACTCACCTTAGAAGGGGTTACTAACGGGTGATTGTGTGCCAGTTCCAGGCTGGTAATAAGCCAATGATCTTACTTGGGTTTTTGGCTTACGAACATCTTGACCTGGCAATCTGTGTGCTCAAAGCAGTCCCGTCTTCTATGCGAATATCCTATTTCATCATCACTGTCATCATTGCCTACGCGTGTCTCATTTTGCAATGGGTTTCTGCCCCTATGACACTCGTATAAGCGAGAGCATATCTTTTTTGTTACGTTGCTTGTTCTTGTAGTCTTTATTCTAATGCCAAAACCAACCCTCAATGAATACGCTCGAAAACATTCTTCAGCTTCTTCCAATGTTTGAAACGTTTGTCCTAGATACGGATCACTAGCATCTACAGGGGTATTGGAGCTCGACACGAAATCAGACATTGTGAAACAAGACCTGTGTAGAAATAAATTACGCTTAACAATCAAATGACATTTCTAACTGAAAATATTACCTTGGTGAATAGACCAATTTATGATGACAAATATACCATATACATAATCTCAAAAGTGTCTCCAAATTAATAATTATTAATTTATTGAACATAATAAATTAAAATTACTAAGATAAATAGACAAATTCATCGTGCCAAAAACAACAAACATATCTAAAAAATTTGAATTTAAATAGGATAAATTTTTTGAAGTTAGCGAACCTCAAAAAATCGAATTTAACTATAATAAATTTGTTTAAAGTTAACAAATTATACCTTTTTTACGAACATCATGTCTATAACATCACAAAAAATCTAGAGTTGACATCATGTCTAGAACATCACAAATTGATGAATAGAGTGACAAAGTTCTAGAACATCACAAAAAATCTATACTTTTTTGTCCAAACAAAAAAAGTTATACTTTATCAGTCAATCCATAAAGAAAACTTCACCATTCACAAACTTACCTTGCTTGAGTGAAGCTTGAAGCAAGTGTTACTCGAAGCTTGAAGGGAGCTGAAAATGAAAGCGAGTCTGAAGGAGAAGAAAATTGTGCTAAAAGAGCTTAGAATCTTTTGAGAATAGGCAATACTGTCCGCGATACTGTGCAGCGGACGATAACTTTGACGTGTGCAAAAATAAAGGTACAGACATTAATGAAATTGTGTCAGTCGTGTCAGGCAAAAAGTCGTCCGCTACACTATGTAGCGGATAACTTTTTGACTGTCACATGTCAGGCTAAAAAAGTTGTCCGCTTTACAGTATAGCTGACGAGGGAGGAGGGGCAATATGATAAAAGGTCTGTCCGCTACACTATGTAGCGGATGACTGACAACTTTTGAAAAAAAAAAGATTTGGGTTGTCCATCCTGAAAGGATGGACGGCCAGATCGCGGTAGCAAAATCTTCTAATTTGCTAGCGCTCTCAACAGATCAGCTCCCATATATATATATATATATATATATATATATATATCGGTGATGTTTTAGATAATCTTAAATATGTGCGATGTGCAGGTCTTGATTACTCATAGGATTCAGCCAAAACAGGCCTCCACCACCCCCATTCCATCATTATCTACCAACATATCCTAGCTGAAAGCTGGAACCCTCAAGCTGCTTTTCATCTTAGGATTTAATAACATCTAAGGCCCCTTTGGTTATCTTCAAGGAAAAGAGAGTCAAAGAAGAGTGATTAGTTGAGTTGGGGTTTTCCTTGGCTAAGGTCTTTTGCCGTACAAACTAGATCAAAACCTTGCGTTCTTGAAAGTTATATGCAATATGTATTACTTGGTTTTTTAGTTTGTTATACAACGAAGATGAGAAATACCATCTCAAAAAAAGAGAAGCAAAAACAAAACAAAAAAAAAGAAAAAAGAATTTTGATGGGTCGCGTCGTGTTCTAATGCCTGACCCACTTTGACCCGATCCATGTCACCCCAAGTCATGTTTACCCATATTTCTTTGACCCAACTCGCTCGTTGCCACCCCTAAACATGGTACACGTGTCACATGCAAAAATTCCATTGAAAGAAGGAGAAGGAAGGAAGTTCAAAGGAGCTCAAGAGTCCGGTTCAAAGGAGCTCAAGAGTCCGGACACGAACAAGCTCAATTTTTTTCCATGTCAAAAAGAAGAAATAATAAAATGAGAAGGAAGTGGTATCCACTAGCTCTACTACTTAGCAAATGATTTAAAATTCGAAGAATTCAAATAGGCTTTATTTGAGAACCCAAATGACCTCGAGAGAATCCTTCACCGTAATAGCTCTCTAAAAGAAAATTTTAAATGTTTTGAGTGAGAATTTGAAGATTACAAAACCTTAACATCAAATAAGTAATTGAAATGATGACTATTGTTCATAGCACGCTTCTAGATGCCCATAAGGAAATTACTTCAGAAGGTCACTCCTAAGTCTTGGAAAAGAAGGGCAATTCCTTTGCTGGAAAGACAAAGGGCTCAAAATTCAGATGAAGTGCTGGAATACTAGAGGGCTCAATAACATGCAGGCATGCTTAAACGCTTCACGAACTTAGCAACCAAAAAGACTTCTTTATGGGTTAAGTGGAGCTACTGTTTTATCATTAAAGACGAAAATATGTAGCACTTTAAACCTCCTTCTAACCTATCTCGGTAGTGGTGCAGTTGCTTAAATTGAGAATGGAATTCATCAATTACAAAATTGATGATGGTCACAGATCTAGTTAGATAATTGGTTGCCATGTGGTCCCCTTACTAAATGCTTTGGACATAGAATGATTTATGATGCTGCTAGTGATGCTAATATCATATTTGCAGCTTTTATTCAGTATGGGAGGTGGCAGGTACCTCAACCAAGATCAGCTGCTCTTCAAGCCCTCAGTACTCTGTTGCAGCAAATTCCAGTTCCCTCTAATCTTGAACAAGAAAAAGTGGTTTGGACATTATCTAAGCAAGGGACCTTTCCCTTTAAGTCAGCCTCGTGAGCCATGAGCAGGATAAAACCTCAAGTTTCCTAATGGAAATTGTGTGGTTCTTGAAGAAATCCTGAGATGGTTGTGATTGTTTGGATGCTATGGAGAAGGTGCCTTAGAACAAGGGATAAACTTGTTCAATGGAATGTCAATACTGAGGATGGGTGCTTACTATGTTGTCAAGCAACTGAAACAATACATCTGTTTCTGAGCTGTGATTATGATAAATTGTTGTGGCATAAGTTCTTTTTAACTTTTTATGCATGATTCTTTTATTAGTTGGCAAGAACTTTCGGAGTAACTATTAAACACTTTCGAGGGAAAAAGTATAGGGGCTCGCTTAAGTAAATTGGCTTCTGCAGTGAGTGCATTGTATATTGTGGGAAAGGAAAAAATATGCTTTAAACAACTCAGTAATTCTGTAACGTAGCTTGAGAAAGTACTCCAAGACCGGGTGAGAGGCATTGTGTACAGTTGGGGACATCTGAAGAACAATGGTGTCAAAACTTCTCTATGCCAAAGTTGGAGTAATCATGTTTCTTTGTTGGGCTAAGTTATGGTTTGACATCTTGGAATGTGAATAGATCAGTGTAGAGCTACTTACTCTACGAGGTTGCACTTAGTCTGCGCTTATTGGAATGAAGAAATTTTCACCCAAAAAATTGTGTACTTGATGGTGAAGGAGAGTTTAAGAGAGACTCAGAAATATGTGACATACTTTACGGGGCAAGAATGCGAGCAAAAGAACTCAAACAACTCAAAGTTTAATAAAAACCAACTGGCTTATGGACCAATATTTAAAGATTCATTACAACTTAGAAGACATTATAGTAAAGGGCCTTTTGAGGAAAATGAGGAGTTAAAGACTGAACTCAAGTATAGTGAGCGTGTAGCTGAAATAGAATGAGGAAGTACATTGTTTTGCATCCTCTCTAGCTTTACCGAATTTAGGAAAGCCTCGAAACTGCTATTTGAAAGACAAAGCTATTGTATTAAGAGGACTGTCATATGATGTCATGCAAGCAAAAAAAAAAAAAGGCCTAATTATACCTATGTCCCTGAGGTTTGGAGGTAATTACATGCGATGACATAAAGTTTCAAAATGTAATACTTATGTCTATTGACAAACGGAATACAAAAATACTTAACGGTTCTGACAAAAAGACCAAGTTGCCCCTAAATAAAAGTTGAAATCCTGATTTGCCCCTGGGAGGCAGAAAGTGGGAAAGTCCACGATCGTGCGAATAGTTATTTATTATCTCTTTTCTCTCTCCCTCTCTCTCTTTCTTCGCTACCCTTCTGTTCATCTTGCTTCTTCACCAAAAAAAACCCTAAAAACCGCTAGTTCGTGGAAGATTGAGGTCGTGGTTGATGTGAGAAGGCTGCGCAAGAAACATGTTAGCATTCACGAACCCATTTACAACCCAGTGTCGATCATTTTCTTGAAATGTTAATACACTGTGTTTGGGTTTCTTTTCTGCAAAATGTAGGTTTTTTTTTACACTCATTTTCTCGTAGATCAACACATCGTAGATGATTGCATGTTATGATATTCCACTACTCAGTTCGAATTTTAGGGTTTATAGTTTTCTGTGTCGATTTAAATGTATGTCTGTGATAGCATGCAAATGTAAAGTGTCTAGGGTTTTTTTTTCTTGAGATATATCTTTAATTGAAAATGTAGTGGGTTGTATGTTATGTAGGTTAGTTGCTCGTCATGTATTTGCTGTATCTGTTTAGGTATAGTATCTTGCGGGAATGAAAAATTGGGGGTTTTCTTTAAAAACCTTAATTAGTGACAAATGATGTTGTGTATTGTTGTTTATGCAGTCTCTTGCCCTTACATGTTAATCTATAGCATTTACAGATGTATTTAAATGTAGGATTTTTTTCTTTTTTTGATCTTATACCAGGTTCAGTTATGGCTTCTCTTAGCCATGATCTTAGGGTGCATTATGATAACAAGTTTGAGTTCACTATACCCAATGTTGATCCAGATAGGTACAGTTACATAGAGCTGCTAGAGGACATATGTAGTCTGCGACTTCAGGATGTTTTGAGCAATGTTAGTGTAATGTTTACCATGAGTGCTTTGGTTGGTGGGACTGAGATGTGTATTGACATTGTAGATGATAGGAGTTTGATGGAAATGTTTAGGTTAAACAAGAGAGTGAAAGTGATAGATGTTTATGTGTGTGCTGTGGAGGCAGTACCAGAAATGGTATATGAGACCCTACAAATTGGGGCTGCTCCTGAAAAAGAGTCTGGGCAAGCAGAAAATGATGTAGTTGTTATGCCCAGTGTAAGCAGTAATGAGGATAGGGTGGAAACAGGGAACAGGGAGACCAAGGAGGAGGTTGTAACTGAAACAGCTAACAGTGAACACAGGGAGGATGATATAACTGAAACATATAACAGAGATAAGGATACAACTGAAACAGATAACAAAGATAAGGATACAACTGATACAGCCAGCAGAAGAGATAAGGATACAACTGAAAAGATAACATAGATAAGGATACAACTGAAATAGATAACAGAGATGAGGATATAACTGAAATAGATAATAGTGGGGAAGCAAGTGAGGAGGATAGTGATGAAGCAAGTGACAGTGAGGGCAGTAATGAGGATGAAAGTGAAACAAGAGAAAGGGTGAGCAGTGAGGAGGAGGATAGTGATGAGGCAAGAGACAGGGAGGGCAGTGGTGAGGATGTAAATGAAATAGTGAGGGCAGTGGTGAGCAGTGAGGAGGAGAGTGATGAAACAGTAAGGACAGTGGTGAGCAGTGGTGAGGACAATGAGGATGAGGATGTTAGCCTAGGGGGAAGTGATGATCTAGATTCAAATAGTGATGATGGGGTGGAGATGCATGGGGATGATATGCCTGACTATGAAGGGAGTGATGACTGTGAACCATAACATGACAGTGACTCTAGTGTTGATGTTGGGAAGGATAAAACTGAAAAATTGAGAGGAAAGGTCTTTGAAAAGCCAACTACTGGGCCTATTTTATTTGAGGTAGGCCTGCTATTTGAGGATGTACATTCATTTAGAAGTGCATTGAAGGACTATGTGATACAAGAGGGGTTTAAGTTGGTAAGAGATATGAATGATTTTGTAAGAGTCAGTGGGCATTGTGCAAGAGATAGCTGCCCTTGGAAAATTCATGCATCTATATGCCCTGATAAAACAACATCAAGATTAAGTCTATTGGACCAGCCCACGCTCGTGTTAGAGAAGGCAGAATCCCAGAAGTTACATCACCTTGGATTGCTAACAAGCTTATAGATCTTATTAGATCAAATCCAGATATTAAAATTGCTGGTATGATGGCAGAAATACAGAAGTATGGGGTGCAACCTAGTAGAATGCAGTTATATAGGGCCAAGAAAAGGGCATTAGATGAGATAGATGGAGGACATGCTGAGTCATATGCTAAGCTTCCAATGTATAAGGAGATGGTTAAGAGGACAAACCCTGAAGCAGTGTTGGAATTAGAATACAATAGGCCTCACCTCACAGTTCCACCTTCATTCAAAAGGATGTTTATCACCTTTCCTGCCATGATTGATGGATTCCTAAAGGGGTGTAGGCCATGGATAGGGTTTGATGGATGCCATCTAAAAGGAACATATGGGGGTGTACTGTTGGCTGCCATTTCCTTTGATGGGAACAATGGCTTGTTTCCTGTAGCATTTGGCATTGTTGAGAGTGAGAACAAGGACAGTCCATCTGAAGAACCAAATTGGAGAGGGCAAGGATAAGCAGCCTTGGACATTTATGACTGATAGGCAGAAGGGGTTAGGGGAGGCAATCAACCATATATTCCCCAATGTTTACAATAGGCACTGTTGCAGGCATGTATATGCAAATTTCAAGGCTAAGCATCCTGTTTTGCTGTTGAGAAATAGCTTTTGGATGGCTGCTAGGGCTTATAATGCAAAAACATTTAAGTATGCAATGGAAAAAATAAAGGACCAAAGTAGGGCAGCTGATGATTGGCTTACTAACCTGCCATTGTCATCATGGACAAGGTTTGGATTTGATCCAATGGCAAGGTGTGATAGTATCACAAATAACATCACTGAGAGCTTCAACAGTTGGTTAGGGGACTTGATGTATTTGCCTGTGTTGAGCTTGGTGGAGCAGCTAAGGAGTAAACTGATGGGCACGTTTCACATGAGGTTGCAATTAGTATCAACTTGGGGCACTGTTGTACCCCCAAGGATTTTGGCAAAGCTGAACAAGAATAGAGAGGCAGGTAGAAAATGTACACTTCTAGTAGCTGATGACAATGAATTTCAAGTAACTGAGTTTTGCATCAACTACATTGTTAATCTTGAAAGGATGAGTTGTGAATGTAAGGCATGGGATGTGAGTGGGATTCCTTGTAGGCATGCTGCTGCATGCATATCTTATAGAAGGGGTATGCTTGAAGACTTCTGTGATCCTTGCTTCCACAAGGACAAATTTTTAAAGGCCTATGAAGGTATGATTCATCCTGTACCAGACATGAAGTTGTGGCCGGATATGGAAGTAACTCCTCCAACAGTTTTACCCCTACCTCTGAGAAGGCTCCCAGGTAGGCCTAGGAAAAATAGGAAAAGGCAAGCAGATGAGCCAACACCAAGTCAAACCAGGTCAAGCACACTTAGGTGCTCACTGTGAAAGGAGCTTGGACATAACAGAAAGACATGCCAAAGAGCTCCTGTAAGGGCAAGGGTATGACTAACACCTACCAATAGTCTCTGTATTTTTTTTAACATATTCTTTCTAATAGTTTTTGTACATCATACACAACAGGCCACCAGTTCTGCTACTGCTGCTCCTTCAAGCTCCCAAGCTGCTGCTCCTTTAAGCTCTAGACCTTAGGGTTTCAGTTTAAATGTGACTTTTGTAAATGTTCCTTTTGTAAATGTTCTTAAGGTGTAAACTTTTGTAATTAGCAGTCTTTTTGGACATGACTGTAGTGACTGTAATTGCTTATGGATACTAATTGTGTTTAGGGATGTTAATTACATTTGCATTGTTATTGAAAGATGTCAAGATGAATTTAGGGATGTTATTTTATATTGGATGAAAGATGTGTTTTGGACTTGACAGTCCTGTGCTATGAGTTGCATTGTTGTTGCAATGTTAGTTTGGGTATGAGTTTGAGAATGAGTTGTGTCATTTTGGAGTTAACTGTTACAGGTTTGGTAAGTTGTGGATATGGATGATACATGTTATTTTCAGTTTGGACATAAATGTTACACGACTGCATTGATAGTTGGACATAACTCTTACAAAGATGTTGAAGTTTGGACATCTTTGCAATAATCACCATACAATATCTACTGTAAATACTGTTGTGCACATTTGTTGCAAACAAGAAGTTACTTCACTAAATAAAAGGTTTGACATACACAAAATACTTCACTAAAGAAACAAGAACAATCATTACATAATAGTCATTAAATACTACAGCCCTAAACTGCCCAAACCCTACTACTTCACTCCAATGGCAATGGCCAATAAACACATCAAGAAGCAGCCTATCAAAGCCATTTCCAACAGTTTCATGATCTCTTCCAAGCTGTCAACCCTCATAACTAGTGGCCTATCATGCTCCATTGAACCATCAAACTGACCCATGGCCTAAGGTACATTCTTGGTGCTAAGCTGGAGTGCAAGAAGGCCAAGATTGGTAGGATTGCACCATGCAAACATGTTGCACTCTTCGAATGGACATGTGTAGTACAACTTATGTTTGTTATTATTGGACCATGAAACCTTAATCGAAGCCTTGTGTCCACAATTGCAATGCTTGTCCTCATAGTTCAGGTAACATGGTTGATTCGATCTCTTACATCCAATGCTTGAAGAAGACATGAACAATCTGCAGATAAAAAAGATATAAGTGCTTAAGTAACAAACATGAAAAATCTGAAAAACACACTGTGGACTTTTAACAAACATCTGGTGTGCATATATACCGGTAGATATAGAGGCATATATAACAGTAGATGTTTGGGGATTAACAAAGACAGCAAAGCCTAAATTTTGGTTGACTACCCTAATTTAGAGTAAACACAAAATTTGCCCTAAATTTGATAAACCCAAATTTCATAACCCAAGGTTAGCTCAGTTTACCTTTAATCTGCTGTGACTTTTGAATATCCTACTTTGCAATCACACAGAATCCAAGTTGTCCACCTTCGTGCTTAGTTTTCAAGCAAATTTGCCTCAGTCGTTCATAGGGTTCATTGTTCTTCTTTTGCAATCGCACAGAATGTCCAAATTTCACCTTTCTGTCCATTTGTTTAATACCCACTTGAGTTAACAAGTACAGTTTGAAATTGGAAGTGGGAAATGCCTGGCACGTGAGAATTTTTTTGCCTTATATTGTTCTATACAGTATAAGGGTAAAGTTGGAATTTCAAAATACGTATTGATGACATCATAAAAAAGTACACTTTTTGGACAGAACCCTGACGGATGGACACGGGTGATACATTTGAAACACTTTTGGTCACAGAATGTTATATTTTGAAACTTTGTGTCCTTGATTGTAATTACTCCCTAACCTCAGGGACATAGGTGTAATTAGCCCAAAAAAAAAAGAATGCAACTTCATTTGTAGCCCTTTTACATCATGTGAATTTGGTGGTAAAAAAAGACATTCGAATAATAATATTAAGGACAAGTAATAACAAAATAAATGGTATCGACGATTTAGTTTAAAGTTGGTAACAATTGGGCGAGTGTTATAAAAAGCGCGGCGTACACGTTAGGCGTTGTCAGGCTCACTCCTTGCACCTTGCTTAGCCTACGCACAATGCGTTTGATAAGGCGCGTGCCTTGGGGGCACAACACTACGTGCCTTGCAAGGCGCATAGCGGCAGTCGATGCAGAAAGTAAGGAGCCCAAATTCTAGCCGTTGAATAGGCTACATGGCTTTACTTGGATTGTTCATTTTTTTTAGCTCCACTCAGTGTGACTAATATTCTATAACACTAAAGTCACTAAATCTAACTCTAAAATTTTCAAATCAAATCCCAATTTCACGACTCACAGTCTCAAATCTCAACACTTCGCCAGTTGTCGTCGCCATTGCCCTTCCGGTTATCGCCAGTCGCGGCTGCTCCAGCCGCCGCTACCGTTGCTGCTGGGCTGCTCTAATTGAAGCAACTGCTTCATTCAGACAGTCGGACGGTCAAACCACTCCACTCTGCCGGTTTGTCTCTCTCTTTCTCTCCGCCTCCGTCACTCATAACTTACAACACAAATCACTCAGTCTCTCACTCTCTCCCTCACTTCCTCACTCACAACTCATATTCTTAACTGTATAGTTCAAAGCTCAGTTATGCAAATATTTATTTTTGTGAGAAACGTTAAAGCCATACAAGTGAAGTCTGAAAACTAGTGAAAGTTTGTTAAAAGTCATTAAAAGATGATTAGGATGAGATCTCAACTGCAGCTCTAAAAGGTACAAGTAACTGTACCTTTGAGTTAGATTATAAAACCCATTTGCGGTTTGCCTTGACCCTTTGTTTTGGTCATCTCTCGCTTCAAGACACTTCATATTTTGAATGGTCGGAAGTTCTTGACTACAATTTGTTGGAGTATTTTAACAAAAAAAATTCTCTTTGTTTTCAAGATTGAAAAAACATTGAAGTTTTGAGTAAAACTATAAAGTACTTTAGTCCCACATTGCTTGAAAATGAAAAGAGAAAATTTTCTTACATACTTAAACTTTTGGAAAGTTTTTGTCCCACATTGGCCATTGTAAAGAACTTTAAGGAGTATATAAAGTGACACTCCTTGGCCTTTAAGTAAGATGCGCTTGAGTTTAAGACTCGCACGCGCAAGGGGGAAGGACAAGTGGGGGAGATACGAGTTTCCAAAATTTACGGATGCTCTGTAGCAGCATTCCGGCCTCTCCCCGAAGCTCGTATGGGACTATAGCATGTCTATTTATACTGCAAAATATAGCTGTTGGGCAACAGTCACATTTTCTTTTATTACACAACAGTCATATTATTTATTGCAGCACTTTATTTCTGAAATAAATTTCGGATTTATTTTTTGTAACAGATTTCCAACAGCTATTTTTCTTCACCTATAAAAGGAGACCTCTTCCTCACTTTTCAACACACAACTCTCAAACTCTCTTTTCTGATTTCTAAACACTTAGACTTGTGGGCATTTTGGTAAGGTATCGAGTGAAGCTTCTGCTTCATTTTTGTGCAGAATTACGAGTGAAGCAACAGTGAAAGCTGGGCTGTTGTATCCCGGAGGCGACGCGTCAATAACCTTGCTGCACCGGTGGTAATTCTCCGAAGGGGCGCGAATCGTCTTAAGAGAGCGACCTAGTCCGCGCCTCAGCCAGCTGTTTTATATTATATTTTTGGAGTTGTTCTTGTCTGTTTCTTGCAACAATTCCAACAATTTAAGACGAATTCTCGATGGCGGATTCCACCATGACTTCTGCTGCTCCTACTGCCAACTCGAATGACTTGAATAAGCCATTCTGTTTTGGTGGTCAAAACTTCAAAAGGTGGGCTAGCAAGGTATTGTTCTATCTTAAGTTGATGAAGGTAGTGTGGATTTTAACTGCCAAAAATCCAAAGAAGGTAGATACAAAAATTATGAGTGAGGAGGAGTTGGCGGAACATGAAAAGTATGCAACGAAGTGGGAAAATGATGAAGAAGATTGTCGTAATTACTTGCTAAATTGTCTTTCGGATGAGCTTTATGATTATTATTCTCATACTTACAATTCTGCCAAGAGAATGTGGAAAGCGTTGCAGCAAAAATACGACACCGAAGAAGCCGGAAAAAAGAAGTACGCATGCAGCCGTTTTTTCAACTACAAGATGTCGGAGAACGTGTCGGTTGTAGCTCAGACGCACGACCTTCAGATGATTGTACACGAAATCATCTCCGAAGGAATCAAAGTAGACGAACAAATGCAAGTGGCTGCCATCATAGACAAGTTGCCGAATTCATGGAAAGAGTTCCAAAAAGGCCTACGTCACAAGCAATCGGAACTGTCGATTGTCAACCTCATGGCACGGCTTCAAATTGAGGAGGAAGCTAGAAAGCAAGACAAGAAGAACGAAGCTCTTGCCAACAACACACATGCCAACCATGCCAATAGCCACCAAGGTAACGGTAATGCCTATGGTAATGGTGCTAAGGTAAACTTCCTAACGTCGAGTGACAGCGCTCCTAAGGGTCAAAATAATTTTCAAAGGCAAAATAATTTTTTGAATGCTAGAGGCAAGCATATGAAAAACAAAGGTTTTAAAAATCAACATTCTTTCTTTGCCTCGAAGAAGTGGAATCAAGGCCAATCTTCCAACCGTGGAAATAGCAACAAGAAAAATAAAAATTCAAATAACAATTCTAGCAACAATAATTTTGCAAATGAAGGTTTTGCAAATGGTGCATGTTTTATTTGTGGAAAACAAGGACACCATGCTAGAAATTGTCGTTATAGGAAATTCGGTTCAACGCCACAAGCTAATGTTACCGAAGAACCACTTGTTGCTATGATTTCGGAAATAAATTTGGTTGGAAGTGAAGAAGGATGGTGGGCCGACTCCGGAGCTTCAAGACATGTTTGTCATGATAAAAATTGGTTTCAAAACTATGTTCCGGTAGAAAAAGACAAGAAGGTTTTGCTTGGTGATTCTCATTCCACAAAAGTCTTAGGCATGGGAGATGTTGTTCTTAAGTTTACCTCGGGCAGAATTTTGACCCTTAAGGATGTGCTACACACTCCGGATATTAGGAAGAACTTGGTGTCCGGTTATCTCCTCGACAAGGCAGGATTCAAGCAGATTTTCGAGTCCGATCAATTTATTCTGTCAAAGAACGGTATGTTTGTTGGTAAAGGCTATGCATGTGATGGTATGTTTAAACTCAATGTTGAAATGAATAAGACTTCTACTTCCGTTTATATTGTGTCTTGTGTGAATACTTGGCATGCTCGTCTTTGTCACATAAATGGCAAATACCTTAAAGATATGAGTCATGTAGGACTTTTGCCCAAGTTGCATAATGAACTTGAGAAATGTGAATTTTGTAGCATGACCAAAATCACTAAACAACCTCACCACAAAGTCGAAAGAAATTCTGAATTATTAGAGTTAGTTCATTCAGATATATGTGAATTTGAAGGTTTTTTGACACGTGGTGGAAAAAGGTATTTTATCACTTTTATTGATGATTTTTCTAGATATTGTTATGTTTATCTCATGAAAAATAAAAGTGATGCTTTTGAAATGCTTACTGTGTTTATCAAGGAAGTAGAAAATCGTTTTGATAGGAAGATAAAAGGATTGAGAAGTGATAGAGGCATGGAATATGACTCCTTAGGCCTTATCACATATATCCAATCTTTAGGGATAGTTCATGAAACTACCCCTCCTTATTCGCCAGCATCTAATGGCGTGGCTGAAAGAAAAAATAGAACCTTGATCAATTTAACTAATGCCATGCTTGCTAGCTCTGGTGCACCTAAGAATCTTTGGGGCGAAGCTCTCTTGACTGCAAATTATGCCCTTAATAGAACACCTAGAAAGAAAATCCTCAAAACTCCTTATGAGTTGTGGAGAAATAGAAAACCAAATTTAGAACACCTTAGAGTTTGGGGTTGCTTAGCCTTTGTGAGGATTTCTGACCCTAAAATTCCCAAATTGGGAATTAGAGCATCACGTTGCGTTTTTGTTGGTTATGCTCTAAATAGTAAAGCTTATAGGTGTCTTGATCTTAAGAACAATGTTGTGGTTGAATCTATGGATGTGATATTTCATGAAGATAAGTTTCCTTATAAATTCAAAGATAGTGGGGGTGAAGAAACCGAAACCATAGAATCATCCCAACCTAGTCAAGAGGCAAGTTCCTCACAACCTTTTAGCGTAAGAAACGAAGAACATAGAAGGAGCAAACGTGCAAGGGTAGAGAAAGACTTTGGCCCTGACTACCTTGTATATAATGTTGAGGGAAGTCCTATTACCCTAGAAGAAGCTTTATCTTCACCAGACTCTGACCTTTGGAAAGAAGCTATAAATGATGAAATAGAGTCCCTAATGGCTAATAGAACATGGAAGTTAGTTGACTTACCTCCGGGTTGTAAATCCATAGGTTGTAAATGGATTCTAAGGAAGAAGCTTAAACCTGATGGTACAGTTGACAAGTTTAAAGCAAGGTTGGTTGCAAAGGGGTTTAAACAACGAGAGGATATTGACTTTTTTGATACTTTCTCGCCAGTCACTAGAATAACATCCGTTAGGCTTTTAATTGCTATAGCAGCAATCCATAACTTAGAGATTCACCAAATGGATGTTAAAACAGCCTTCTTAAATGGAGAACTGGAAGAAGAGATTTATATGGACCAACCAGAAGGTTATATCCAACCAGGGCATGAGAGCAAGGTGTGCAAGTTAACAAAATCCCTATATGGGTTGAAACAAGCTCCCAAGCAATGGCATGATAAATTCGATCAATGTGTTCTAGCTAGTGGTTTTAAAGCAAATGAAAGTGACAAATGCATCTACTATAAATCTGAAAATAGTGAGCATGTTATCATTTGCTTGTATGTGGATGATCTTTTAATTTTCGGCACTAGCATGAAAATTATTGAATTCACCAAATCTTTGTTAAAAAAGAATTTTGAAATGAAAGATTTGGGTGAAGCTGATGTGATTCTAGGTATGAAAATTACTAGAACTCGTGATGGCATATTTCTTGATCAAGCTCATTATGTTGAGAAAATTTTGAGGAAATACAAATATTTTGATTGCAAAACTGCATGCACTCCTTTTGATCCTCAAAATCATTTATATCCTACTAAGCTTGATGTTGATGTTATGAATCAAAAAGAATATGCAAGTATAATTGGCAGTCTTAGATATGCTACTGATTGCACAAGGCCTGATATTGCATACGTTGTTGGTGTTCTTAGTAGATTTACAAGTAAACCTAGTCTTGAACATTGGAATGCCATGTATCGTGTTATGGGTTATCTTAAAAGAACTATTAACCATGGGTTGATGTATCAAAGGCAACCAGCTGTTCTTGAAGGTTTTAGTGATGCAGATTGGAATTCTCAATCTGGAGATTCCATGTCAACAACAGGCTATGTGTTTACATTAGGTGGTGGAGCTGTATGTTGGAGATCCAAGAAGCAACAAATAATTGCCAAATCCACCATGGAAGCTGAACTAATTGCCTTGGCTTCGGCAAGTGAAGAAGCAGGTTGGCTACGAGATCTATTGTTCGAGATGCCTATGTGGGAAAAACCAGTGCCACCTGTCTTGATTCACTGTGATAGCACCGCAGCCATTGGCAGAGTGCAAAGTAAGTATTACAATGGAAAATCCAGATCAGTTAGAAGAAAACACAGTACTGTGAGATCATACCTTAGCAAAGGTGCGATCAATATTGATTATGTGAGATCAGGCGATAATCTCGCTGATCCACTCACAAAAGCTCTAGCTAGAGAAAAGATCTGGTATACATCGAGGGGGATGGGACTTAAGCCCAAGAATGTATAAGTCACCTATAAGGATACAACCTCCTAGGGACTGGAGATCCCAAGAACTAGGTAAGGAGACCAACGAATTATAGAGTGACTGGTGTTGTACATGTACTACTTTTGTCTTATGACAATGTCCCTCCCTATGGTGTAAGTACATGTTTCTCGTAACGATATTGTAGGTTGAGATTCATGGTAATCTCTTAATGAGTTCTATAGCCCATACGGGTGGGATGTAATAGTTACGAGAGCATCCTTGATAGACTCACCTATATGAGTGTGGAAGTGAGGCCGCTTCCTATGAGAATTGGGCTAATTCTCTAGAGCACTCATGAAAACTGGGATAAAGCACATGGGCATAACGTGCTCGCTTATGAAGCTTGGTATAGGATACCTTGAGTTTCATGTGTGTGACGTCTTTTACGTATCCTTAAGTAGCCATCGTTTCAAGGCTGAGTCCACTTTGGCTCTAATACGGGAAAACTGAAACACTAAGTGAAGGTTTCAAGGCAGAGCCACTTTCACAATGCATGAGACTCTCACCTTTTGCCCACTGTCTAAGTTGTGAATTTTTTATTAAAATAAGTGGGGGATTGTTGGAGTATTTTAACAAAAAAAATTCTCTTTGTTTTCAAGATTGAAAAAGCATTGAAGTTTTGAGTAAAACTATAAAGTACTTTAGTCCCACATTGCTTGAAAATGAAAAGAGAAAATTTTCTTACATACTTAAACTTTTGGAAAGTTTTTGTCCCACATTGGCCATTGTAAAGAACTTTAAGGAGTATATAAAGTGACACTCCTTGGCCTTTAAGTAAGATGCGCTTGAGTTTAAGACTCGCACGCGCAAGGGGGGAAGGACAAGTGGGGGAGATACGAGTTTTTGAAATTTACGGATGCTCTGTAGCAGCATTCCGGCCTCTCCCCGAAGCTCGTATGGGACTATAGCATGTCTATTTATACTGCAAAATATAGTTGTTGGGCAACAGTCACATTTTCTTTTATTACACAACAGTCATATTATTTATTGCAGCACTTTATTTCTGAAATAAATTTCGGATTTATTTTTTGTAACAGATTTCCAACAGCTATTTTTCTTCACCTATAAAAGGAGACCTCTTCCTCACTTTTCAACAGGGAATGGAAGAAAGATTTGGTTGACCTAGTTTTAGAAGAGTGGTTTGATGACGATAAGGTTGCAGTGTCAGATCTAAAAAAAAGATCCTGATGAGAATGTAGATGACATGTAATTAGGGTTGAAAGAATCAGATGGAGCTCCAGTAGGAAGTGAATTTGAAGGACCTACAGGGAGGATAGATGAGGTTGAACACTTATGTTGTGTAAACAGTGAACGGAGAAATAAGGAGCCGAGGGTGAGAATGAGTAGAATTTTGAAAAGATTTTGGAAGAAAAAGCATTTCCAAGTGATAGGAAAAAGGGATTAATCGATAAGTTAATTCGAGTCACAAACTAGTGGCGTTAACTAAATAGGTAGAGATGATGAATGAATGTAAGAAAAAGAAATAAGTATCGAATTAGACATTAGTGGAGACGATGGATGCCAGTATGCAGATTATCCAAAAGGTATGGCAAATGTTTATGACTACCTGCCTCATAGGGTTTTATCCGAGGATATGTAACAAGAGATTCTAAGCGAGAGACATTAAAGCCTGAAATTGTTGAAGGAGCGTTATGGCTTCTCCGAGGTTGATGGGGTGTATGAGTAGGGGTGGAGTCCACGTTTAAAATCGGACTTAAAGTTGTTATTGAGAAGGAGAAGGTGATGGGCAACTAGAATCATTTACATTCTATTGCAGAAAAAGGTCGTTTAATGATGAAAACCATTAGCTGAACGTAAATGTTAATATTATGGTGTGCAATTTTAATTATAGTGCTCTACTCTTTTCCTGGAAGCCCAGAGAGGGTTCCCAATCGAGAGGATCCTTAATAGAAGTGATTATGGTGAATGTCAAGGACGTAAGTGGAAGGAATAAGTAGAGAGTTGCATTAGGTCAAGAAGATCTCAAGAAAGAGCTAGTGAGACTTCTACAAAAAGATCGTGGGAGTTCCAACAGTACAACCGGTGGCTGCTATTATGACAACCCCAGTAAAGGAAAAAAAGAAGGTAGATCTCAGAACTTTCAGGATGCTTGTCCGAGTGGAGTCTCACATGTGGGAAATGGTCCGGTGTGGACAATTACGTGAATTTGACAGATGAAGAAGGTAGTGACAATGTGTGGGGAAATATTCGACGATGATTTTTGCCAATCATATGTATAAGAGGAGTTCCAAGTTGATAACAACGACAAAAACAAGTTGAGGAGAGTAGCTTATTTGGCTTGCGTTACCCGGAATAGATGCAAGTAACATGTTGATGATAAATATTTTTGTTTAAATTGTAGAGTAAGTTGGAGACATGTTTCTCGTGCTGAGTGGAAGGGTAGAAGGGTGAAAAAGTATATCAGGGAATTTGGTGAGTTAGCATATTTGCCCTCATTAGGTGATGACAGTAAAATTTGAAAAGCAGAACAAAGTGAGGACAGTTGGAAAACAATCCTTATAAAGTTACTGCGCAGAATTGGAAGAAACGTTATGCTGACAAGAGGCGTAGGATATTGGATTTTGAAGTAGGTGACCTAGTAAATTTTATAAGTGTCACCGTGAAAATGAATCATGTAATTCAGAGAATGGGGAATGTTAAGTCCGAGGTTCATCAGACCATTTAAAATCCTATCTAAGATTGAAAAGCTAGTGTACAGGCTTAATCTAGGTCCATGATTGAGCTAATTGCATAACGTGTATTTTGTATCAATGTTGAGGAAGTATGTTCTCAAACCTATATATGGGATCCAGTTGAAACATGTTGAAATTCAAGATAATATCCCATAGCAGGAGGCACTGATAAAGGTGATTGATAAAGAAGAACAAGTATCACGTTTTAAAATAACACCGTTGGGGAAAGTGTTTAGGGCACATGCGGTAGAGGAAGCCACTTGGGAACCCAAAGCATTAATGCGACAGAGATATCCGCATTTGTTGCGGGATGAGGTTTTTTTTGGGGGGGGGGGGGGAAGGGGAGGATGTGATATCCTAAAAATGCTAATTAGTTAATCTAACCATGAATTAGATTAAATAAAGGAGGCCATTTTTATTAATTAGCATTATTTGGGTGATAGTTAAGTGTTAGGGAGCTAAATAAGCAGTTAGTGTGGCCTTTGGGGGGGTTAAAATGTAATTTTGAAAATTTAGGGAGCAAAAGTACAATTTTAGAAAATATGGTGAACGAGATACATATTTTTATTAAGTAGCATCATTCTAGTGATAATTAGGTGTTAGGGGGTTAAATAAAGGGTTAATGTGGTCATGGGGTCAAAATGTAATTTTGAAAATTTTTAGGGGCCAAAGTGCAAATTCTAAAAATTGGCATGAGGTGTCCCAAACCTGGGAGAAATTAGCCCAAAGATTGCCACCTCCTAGTTGCTCTAGGCTGAGTAAGTAAAATTAAATTATACAGTATTGTTGGATAAGATTAATGAAAATAAATATAAAAGAAAATTATGGGGTGGAAAATGCAAATATAAGAAACTCGTGAACAGTGACCGAAGAACAAAAAACAGAGGCGGAAAAAGAGAAGAAAAAGGGAAGAAAAAGAGAGAAAGAAGAAGGAAAAAGGCAAACCCTAAATCTTACAATGTAATCCTTTTATTTCGAATCATTAATTGTGAAGTATTTAGGGATTAATTTGGTTAAAAATTCATATAAAATATGTGTGTGTGTGAGTGTGAGTGTGTGATTCATGTTGTGTTTTGCGGTTATTGGAGCTTAGAAAGGAAAAAGAAAGAAAATTGGTTAAGATTTTAGTGTTGTGCGTTTGTTTTTGTGAGTTTAGTATGTGTTCTAAATGTGGGTATGTGAGCGTATTTCGGGTGGATCAAGATGGGGTTTTTAGGTAGATTAATGAGTTGAATTGTGTAAGAATGCATAAAAAAAGTGAAATTGGACAAATTTAGGTGGAGTTAAAAGTGGTAGTGGGTGAATATATGAAGATTGTTTGGGTGTTGCATCGGCAGAAAGAGAACCTCAGGTTTAAGAAGACAGTGTGTGTAAATAAGGTATTTTAGTGTGTGTTTTAATGTGAATAGTAAGTGTAATTGTCACTAAAGACAAAAATTATTTTAGGCAGTTTTCCCATGAATTTTTGAAAAATAATTAGAGTTAGATTTAGCAAAAGTGCAAAAAAGAGACCTTCATTAGGAGACCTGTATTCTGAAAATTTTTTGAATTTTTCCAAAATTGGGAAGGGGGTTAACAGATGCAATGATTTTGAAACTTTACGGTAAGATTTAAAATATAAAACTAATGTGGTTTTGCACGAAACTTTTATGAGGACCCAAATTTTTGAGTCGTTCCTAAGTCAAAAAGCAATTTTGGCCAAACCGGCTTTTAAGAGATTGGTCCGAACAACAGTTCAAGATTTTTGGGCAAAAATTTTTCAAAATAATTTTTAGCTCAAAAATAACTTTGGCACGCTTAAAATAGTATTTTTGAGATTTTTTTTTTGTGCAGGGAACCCTAAGGGGGCATTTTGGTAATTTGTTGCCACTGGGGAGTATTTTGGTAGTTTTCCTTGTAAAATTTTCTGAAGGACTTTTTAGTCTGAAAAGGGTTTTAAAACACTTAAAAGATTGTTTTGAAGCTAATTTGGGATGTTGGGGTGGTAGTGAACCCTCAGGGGGTATTTTGATAATTTGGGGCCCAATAGGGGTGTTTTGATAATTTTTCCTATAAAGTTTTCTGAATGACTTTTTGGTCCGGAAAGGGGTGTAAGACATCTGAAAAGTTGTTTTAAAGTAGTTTTGAAATATTTGTTGGGGCGATGGCCACCAGGGAGTGTTTTGATAAAATTACATGTGTCAGGGGTGGTTTGGTAATTTTCCCTTTTTAAATTTTTTGAGGGACTATGTGGGCTATAAATGATGTATTACATCTGAAAAGTGGTTTTAAAGTAGTTTTGAGGAGGTGGTGGTGTAGCAGCCATCAGGAGGTATTTTGGTAATTTGTTATGTTGGCGCCAAATTTTTGGGAACGTGTGTTATTCAGCGTCTGGAGTGGTGAAAAGTGAGGAATGATATTAATACATTTAAAATATGGAAGTGGTTATTGTGGAGGTGTCGATAAGGCTAGGTTAAGGATCCGGTTATCGGATCGGATTAACTAGCTATCGTAAGATGCTATGAACGGTTAAATAGGAAGGGGTAGAATAAAGAGTGAGTATACGTTGAATGATGTCTGACGAGTAGACTATTATTTGACTAGGTGATGCCGCTCGTGACGATCAGTGGTTGCGAGTTACTTTGGCTATAAGTCAATGAGGTAAGGACAATGCGGTTCTGATACGCTATTTAATTATTTCGATTAGCATGACATGTTGATGACGTTTATGTTAAAATCTTGTTGTTATGATTGGACACCGGTAGTCATTGTGACGGGTTACGTTTATTGAATTATGTTGTTGAGGATCTAAAGTAGAATAAATTTCCTTAGTTCCTTCATTCATGAAATTTAGTGAGGATAATGTGTGTCCTAATATGCTATGATTTGATTCGATTAGCATACATGACGTTGGGGGTGATATTGTGTAGGGGTTGTTGTGAGATGTCGGCAATTATGGATAGCTTATATCTCTCACGTTTGAGAAGACTATTGAGGACTTGTGGTAAACATCTCCTGAGTCCACCCTATCATTAATGATGATGATATTGAGATTGTTACGTTGTTGTTGTGAAATGTCAGCACTTATTGGTAATCGACATTTCTCTTAAGTAAGAACATCATTGAGGGCTTGTGGCATACTTTTCCTGAGTCTGCCTTGTTGATGATGTTACATTGAACTTTTGTTGTTAGATTTGAACACCGGTGGATCTTCAGATCCAGTATTCCTTGTTGCGTTGTGTTGTTGAGGACATAAGGTAGATTAATTTTTCCTTAGTCCGCCCCATTGATAAAACCTTGTTGTTTTAGCTACAATGCGGTTAGGGATAAACACTTTTGGTTTCCCTTCTTGAGGACGGGCTCTTTTTTTTATTATTTGAGACTGAGATGAACATCTCGTATAATAGGACATCAAAATGAGGAAGATGTCCTGTGAAATATGATCACTGGCAAAGAAGATGTATCGCGCACGAGTCAAGTCTATCGAGTTTAGTCGAGTCTAGCCTGTCGTGTCTGAGTTGCATTGCATTGATTTTCTCTTGATGTTAATGATTTTAATGACTTGTATTTCTTGATGCTTATTTATTTAAATTTCATGTTTTAGTTTTCACTTGCATAGTCGGTCAGTCTGTCAACCAGTCAATCCTGTCCATGAGGAGGTGGCAGCAATGTTGTTCTGTTGGGCCTTGAAGCCACCCAGTTTAATGAAAGAAAAATTATCATTTGACAAATTATATTGATGTTGAAATTTATTGTATACTCTTGATTCATTGCTACCGTTAAGATGATTATTATTCTTCTTGAATCATTTGTAGACGATACTCCTCATATTTTCTTTACTGGGCAATTTACGCTCATTCCTTATGTTATGTTATGCAGGCTATAAGGTTGATCAAGGAGAACCCTCTAGAAAGGGAAAAGAAACAAGCTAGGAAGTTGGGAAAGGGGATCAGTTGTGTGAGGTAAGACAAGCTAGAAATAGTGAGATAAAGATTGAGTTGCGAGATAAGTTGATAAGAGTCACATGACTACAGTCGTATATTAGGTTGTGTAAAGATTCATGTTGTCTAGAGACCTAAAAGTCTTCCTCTGCAGTATGATGTATGTTTATAAGACTTTTTTTTGTAAGGACGCATTTTAGAGCATCTATTAATGATGTATAAGTATGAGGATAAAGTTGCTCTGTATTGAGCACAGGGTTCGGAATGTGATTATGATCGATAACTCAGCCCGGTGATGTCACCAGGGTTGTGGGTGTCGCAATCATACATCGTTCAAGGCTTTGATTGGATCTCAAGTGCAAATTAAAGATGTTATTACCATAGGGACATTATCTTGAGAGACAAAACCCGAAGGTCATCAAGTCGGTATGAGGAACTCCAATGCCCAGCGTAAGCCTAACAATACTAATAATGTCAAAAATGTATGAAGCAGCACGTTGTGTCTTGGGAAGCCAATACTGAACCAAGGCGGAAGTTTACTCCTTTGAATGCTCCACTCTCCAACTTGTTCAAGTAATTGCTACGGAGGGGTATGATCACCAAGTTACCCTCCTACTCCTACATTGATAGTGATACCTGAAGAGTATGATTTCCATGCATTTTGAATGTACCGCTAGGGATAAGGGCCATCCAATAGGGAGATGTATCACCCTCCAATATGCTATCAAAAACCTTATCGACAAGGTGAAGTCTCTGCTCCAGCCACCCGAATGTAAAAAGGAACCCTTGCCAGCTCATAGGGTCAATGCAGTTTATAGTGTTCTACAATTGCTAAATTCTTCCTTACTTGTAGCACCAGTCACTCTACATATAGATGTTTCGTCTGTTTATGTTCAAGGCCATCTGCCAGAGTTTTGTGATATAATATCTTGGGAGGAGTTGATGGAAGGTGAAGCTTTCACTGCAGAAGAAAAAGACTATGTTAAGGATATGGGTTTTGTATTCAGACCCAATACCGTTGTATTGCATTAATTAGGTCTAGTCGAGCTTACCAAACAACCCACCACCTAGCTGTCTCAGATCCTTTGTCCTCCCAAGACCTGCCAGATGATGAAGTGTTAAGACAATTGAACGAGAATCAAACCAACATTTCTATTTGGGAATTGTTGTCTGCCTCTTACCCCAATAGGCAAGACCTAATTAAATTTCTCAGCAAAGCCCACACCCCTATACAAACCTAACCGGAGGAGTTATCTCATGTGGTCGGGGCAATTCTAAAGTCGATTTTCAGTACCAAGCCATAATGACCTGCTCTACATCACCATGCGGGCCCTTTATAAGAGGGTTCTCTTAATCCTCATTGATAATGGTTTTGCTCTTAATGTTTGTCCTTTGTGCACTATTCATGCTCCCGGTATCAATCCCTCAGTGTTCACTTCTTCTAGTCAAGCAGTAAGAGCCTACGACAACACCAGACGAGAAGTCCTTGGTATAGTTAAACTTCCTGCGATAGTCGGAACAACTACTTTTGAAGTAGAGTTACAGGTACAAGATATTTTTTCCTTCAATCTTTTTCTTGGAAGTTGAGTTACAGGTACAGATTATTTGATTAGAGTAATCCCCTCTACACTGCATCAGTAGGTCAAGTTCATACTTAGTATGGTGAGGAAGTTTGTCTCATTAAATTTTTCCTCAATTTTGCACCTCATAGCAACACCACAGTGCACAGTGCTCCGTATGATGAGGAAACTCCACTATCTTCCTAGATAAGGTTTTGTCCACAGCTCTTAGGGGCCCCCTAGCTTCCCTATCCTGGAGAATAAGAAGGACCAATTTAATTTTGGATATAAGCCCACAGAGAAGCAGAGGAAATAAACCCTCAGGAAAATGACCTATATTAAAAAAGCCCAAGAAGAAGGACGGTTTATAAACCTTCATGTCATGTCTAAGGTCCCCACATTGAATAGATATTTTGTCTAGGAGGGTGAGACAGAACCTTACTTTAGCTACCAACTCCCTGAGCCATTTTACAACATGGAGACCAGAAAGTTCATGTGTGGATGAGAGATCCTCTATGATTGTGAGTGGGTGTAAGACAAAGAAATGCCAAGTCTAATGGAGCTGAGCAAAGGTAGTGTCTCTGATTTGATGGATTTCTTGGAACTGGATAGGAATGACGGCATGTTTCAGTGACATGCAAATCCCTATGCTTATCTATAAGATGGACGACTAGAATCTTGACCCAAAAAGCCTGCTCACCTCGACCTAAGTGGGAATGCAAAATTCAAAGATTGAGTACTGACCTCTAGCTGTGACGGAGATCACCCAGGACCGTCCTGATGCTAAGTCTAATCTCGAGCCAAATGATCTAGATGCATTTGTTTCTCTAGAAACTTGAATCTGCTTGCTTACTATGTTTTGCCCAACTTTTTGATTGACAATATAATGCTCGATTTCGGTTACTCTTTGGTTGTTGATATATGTTATGATGATTTAATCCACATGGTTAATAATGAATCATAACAAATGAATAAAGAAGAAAAAGAAAAGATGAAAGAAGTAGATAATCGAGAATCAAATCGAATCAAGCCAGTGGCAGAAGGAACTATTAAAGTCAACATCGACACGTCCAAAAATAAATGGGAAATAAAAATAACCAAGAATCAAATCGGATCCAAGTGATTTGGAGTGCTTACTTTCAAAGGGACTTTGGAACATTGGTGCAATTTTAGTGCTTGTTCATTGGAATCCCTTTAGTTGTATCCCGCGTCTAGATTTCTCCTCTGTTAACATTTGGGTAAGGCTGCATGATGTACCTACAAAACACTTTTTGTATGAGGCAGCCATCCAAATGGGGGAGTGTTTTGGAGAAATTATTTGCGTAGAATGGTCAGAGTATCACCAACAGAGAAGGGATTATTTTCATGTCAAAGTTAAAATCTCTATCTGTGATCGTTTAATTACTGGTGTTTATGTTCCAACAGTAGAGGGCCATGTTAACTGGATTTGGGCTTCATATGAGAAAATTTTAGGGTTTGTTATCGTGATGGCGTAATTGGGCATGTGAATTCTAATTGTCATCTCACCCTTGTCCAAGCTTGCCAGCTTTTTACATCTGTTCTGGCTAAATATCCTTCTCAAGTTGAGGCTAGGGTTTTTTTATCAACATCATAGGACCATGTTTACTAAGAGTCTTCATGCATATGCTAATACTAGCTGGAATTGCACAAGTCGTATTAATATCCTTAATGATTGGAAGGCTCTTGATGTAATGGAGTTGGATCAGATTTCTTCTAATGATAGTTCTACGGATGTTAATAGCCAGAATAGTTTAATCGCAGGATTGGTATGGTCTCTACAGCTAATAGTCCTTCATCGGTTGCAACTCTGGCGTCTTTTGAGGGGACTTTTTATTCTCTTTCTTGTAACATCCCAAAATTTTGGAGTTTCATCGTCCTGAGTTCCCCGATCGTTAACCTACCATTTCACATCAAACCTGTGAATTCCTATCTAATGATACACTTCCAAACATCTAACTAGACCTCAACTCAAATTCTTCAAAAATACAAGATTACAAAACTTCTTAAACTTAAGCTATTAAAACTTAAGTTCTTTACAAACTCGAGTTCTAATAGAACAAGTAAATGATACCGACCCACGCAGGAATCTTACTACACAGTAGTGGTGGGCTCACCGGAATATCATACAGACTCTGATCACCTGCAGAAGAGAGTCAAACGAAGGGTGAGCTTTTGAGAGCTCAGTAAGGTCGTTCAAGGAACAACCGAAAGAGTTGCAAAATAACTCAAAAGTCCAACCGAAAAATAATTTTTCAAAACATTTCAACAATCCTAAATAGTTTAATAATTTTCAAAACAACCATAATCATTAATAAGCATATACCAAAAATGACCAAAAACAATCCTAGACAGACACCAAAACAAACATTAGCAATTATATCAGTTTCCAAACAAACATTAACAGTTGAAACCATATATTAAACGATGGTTTGAAGATCATTCCAAAGCCATCATTTTAGAAATGCAATGATGATTTTCCAAAAGGTTTCAAGACAAACACAGATACTTTAAGGAAAATAGGGGAAATGTTTTAGACAATCACGAACCATTCGATCTCAAAATGGGGAGGAGTTTCACTCGACCCCCTTCAATCAGATAACAATACATTCATTTGACCATCATTATCAAACAATCGTTGTAAGATACAATGTAAACAATTCAGAGATGTTGATCCTGGGCAGAAGCAATGTCATTCAAGCAATGTGCAGGTGTAAACATGCATGATCTATGATAATAGCTAGCCCTTTCCATCGATCAGGGAACTAGCCTGCATTCCAAGTTGGAAGCAGTAACAAACTAGCCTATAACGCCTTCCCACAGAACAGATTCCCAGGTCAACAAAGAAACAACGGTTACAGAATCAACAAGAAATTCATTGCTTAATATGCAATAAATGAGAACCAAGATGAATAGAAATAACCAGAACAATTAAGGTTTCAATAACAATAAAGCATACTGATATAATTCTTCACTTCAAAATTCCAGAATAACGACAAACAAATAACAAGAGATTATAAACAATTATCGAATTTAAGCACAATAATTCAACACAAGAATTATCATAAACAAATAGCAAGAACTACTACGAACAGTTATCGAATTTGCTTATCATGTGATACAACCTTCCCGTAAGTAAAATCATTAAAATAACCTTCCTATATGTGAATTTATCCAAAAATATCTTTTATGGGTAAAATTACAAAAATACCCACGTCTAGGTCGCAAATTACCAAAATACCCCAGGTTCCGGCACTTGAAAATATAAAAAATGCATTAAAACACTATTTGAAGTATCTTGAGGTTATTTTTTGGCTAAAAAGAATTTTAAAAAACTTTTGCCTGAAAATCCCGAAACCGATGTCTGGACCGAGCGCTCGAAAGCCTGTTTCGCTAAATATATTTATCGATCTTGAAATGACACAAAATTTTTGATAATGGAACATCTCAGTAAAATAAAAATTTTCTCAAATTCTTAGATTAGAATAAATTATTTTTTTATGCTGAATAAATTAAGAATTCCTTTTAGTCGATATCCTAATTTAGCATCCTTCACGGACACTAAAAATTCAATAATGTACGTCTCGTAAAAATATTGGGGGTTACTATTTTGGACTTTGTCAAATTTTGATCCTAACTGTTTATAAAAATTTATGAAAAAACAGCCTAAATAAGTCCCTACTTTTAGTGAAAAAAAACGGTTACAATTCACATCAAAACATCTAGTATTTCACCTAACACACCCACCCCCTTCCCTTTTCAACCTTCATTCAACTGAGACCTACACACTTGCATACACACCAAACACACTGCCACTACCACTCGCAATCACACACACATACACCGAGATCAAATACTTTACTCATAATTACACACTTATATACACAATTACACACACTTAATCCACACTTGAATACACACACTATTATACAAGAACACGCACACACACACACACAAAGTTTCACACTAGAACACACACACACACACACAGACCTTCGGACATACTAAAAACACTCACAACCTCATCCAATTTCCTCCTACATAACCCTAACACCACCAACACCATTTCACACGCATAATTACTCACAAATTATCCCATGCCCACCTAGAACACACTGCACACACACAGTTCTCATGCATACTTTACACACATTGCACACTCACCAAACAACGCACAACCTCACCAAATTCTGTCATACAAATTTTGTGCACACAATACCACACATTCACACACAAAAACTTCACAATCACACCCCTAAATCCCTTACCCGAAGCACTCAAACATACGCACAACACCACGTTTGCAAAGCTGTGTTCATGGCTCCTCCACACACTACACAGTGCCAAGAACACACAATAAACCCTTAAACACACACTAGAACACACATACGAAAAATCTAATGGGTTACCTTTCAAGGAGTAGCTCGAATTTCCCTTGTTTTCTAGCATTATCTGGTTCCTCTCTGTTTTCTCTTTTTTGATTACTGTTCTTCCTCCCAAATCTTTTTTTTTTATTTAACTTTGACTCCCTAAGTTTCCAATCTTATATTTCATATTAAACTTAGATTAATCACCAAACACACTAGCAAGAGGTGGCACCAATTGAGAGAATTTTCTCTCAAAACTTGACACCTAGACACATAATTTCCAATATTGCAAAATAGACCCAGAAAGTTTTCAAAATTACAAAATGACCCCAAAATTTTCAAAATTATATTTTAGCCCAAAACTTCTTTTAAGCTTCTATACGCTACTAATACCCGAGCATTGCTCAAAATTAACGTCCCTCTATTTTTTTAGGTCACAGATAATTATTTTAAACAGCTTCTAAAAATGCGGGATATTACATTCTCCTCACCTTATAAAAATGTCGTCCTCGGAATTCGATCTCGAATCTCCCATCACCCGTAACGTCTAGGCACTACGCTTCTGCTATGTAACTCTGGAAACTACTGCACATTAGATGAGCTACACTTAATCTTCGCACCCATGTTTATTTCGATGAAGAGCCTAACGCAGCAATAAAATTCTTAATTGTAATGCTAAACTCATCCTGGTTAGGTTATCACTCACACTCTAACCGTCCCGGTATTTCACGAACAATGACTTAGCTAATACAAAACTCATTGAGCTAGACCTATACCACTCCGAATCCAACTCTTATACAACGAATTACATCAAACTCTAATACAGCAGGCCTCCACTGCACTATATTGATACTATACCAGATACTCTATCATTTACCTAATTTACTTAACGATGGTAAGCATAACTTTAAGCTCAAGGCGCACTAAAATGCTAAGCGATGGTCACACATGACTTGTAGTCTACCAAAGCTAACATGGGTGGGATGACCATCTCCTATAAGCACTTACACTGCACAGAAAGACGAAAAACTTGTACCACTAAGCTTTCGCTGCGCACTCTGGTGTCCTAAATCAAACGAGTCCAAATTGTTACTCAATTTATCATGGAGAGATATGTTTCCTTAACATAGCGCAAAATATGATTGTGCACTTGTATGTCTTGGACTTCCACTAGAGTTTAAGGCTCTAAGTTACCACATCACTTATGATTCACAATCACAGTATTTACCAAAACTCTTATAGTCCTATCCTTCGGTCATTTGTTTCGGTTAAACAATTAAACTCTTTTAGTTCATAAAGTGAACGACCTGCGATCTATAATCACGTGTTGAGCAAAATCTCAACTTGTATGATCAAATAGATTATCCAAATCTAATCTATGTTCTCAGACTCTTTTCTAACTCACCGATTATCAGAGGCTTAGGAGTCTACATAATCTCATATTAGGGTAGGAGAAACTAGAAATCCTAAGTCAGGTAAATATACACACACATAACATATTGTCAATTTTTAAGTCCTTTCAGAACAACACACAATAAAATTTTGATCATCTGATTTATTACAAGCAACAATTATAACATGTTACTATTTCGGAACATATTGAACAAACACTAATCACAAGACACAATAATGATTATACAACATTACATTTAACATTAACCACACAAACAAGTATTTGAACCAAACATTTAGGGGTCAATTGATAAGAACAATCATAACCAGGTGATCAAAACACAAAAATCTTTCACAACACCATACCTATTGGCTATCGATATTTACAATAAAGTTTTAAAAAATCCAAGAAAAATGATGAGTATAGGAACCATGGTAAGGTTTGACGAAGCAAAGTCAACCTAATGACTCGAAGCGAATACAATTAGTAGGAGCCGTTGGTCCTTAATGGGCCAGTGAGTTAGATATTATCCCATAAAGTCCAAATAGATTCGAAGAAGCAAATAAATATCCTGAGAAAATTAAGATGACTCAATAAGAATTATATTTTCTCTGATGTCTCAAAATGGATTAGCATTTAGTTAAGTCACAATTGAATTCAATATATAAAAAGATGAACGAGATGAAAAAGTAAGATCCCACACTCGTTATTCTACTCTCAAAGCAAACTTCTAGACTTAACACCAGTCATTCCTCAACAGCACCATTCGCACTTATGAATCAAATCACTAATTTAACTACTACTCATATCTTACAAATTTTCAAACACTACTACAATTTCCCTGACAATCTATGGATATGCGTAATTAGAGGATAACCAACCCACGCCTAGTATGATATCAAAGTCTCTAACAACAAATGGAATGAGACCCATAGAAGGATCTATATCTGCAACATGGACAATCACTAAAAACCGTAGAATAGTCAAAGACTCTCCCAACGAAATGCCTATCTCTTGATCAGCTCCTAATGGATGGGTTTTCACCCTCAATTGCTATGCAAAAGTAAAGGATACAAAAGAATATGACACTCCAGAATCAAGCAATATACGAACATCTAATGGATAAACCTGTAG
This sequence comes from Escallonia herrerae, assembly GCA_033070095.1. Taxonomy (NCBI): domain Eukaryota; kingdom Viridiplantae; phylum Streptophyta; class Magnoliopsida; order Escalloniales; family Escalloniaceae; genus Escallonia; species Escallonia herrerae. The sequence continues at coordinate 146,046 of JAVXUP010001623.1, read as the reverse complement.
TTTACCTGACACCATGATATCAGATGTAACAACATCCTGAATAGATATAGAATAAATTTTAGCTGATGATTTGGGCCTCTACCCCTACTGGGCCTCTTCCCTGACGAGGAACCCTACTTGTCGATGCACTAGCTATAGGTGTGGGACAGAAAGTTGACTAATTATTTCTAACAACTGAACAGTCTCAACGTGATGCTCCATATTACAACACCTAAAATACCATCTGATAACTTGGTAGCATGGCCTATGGCCACGATACCTCCCACACCTGATACATGGGGTGGCCAAAAAAGCTGACCTGCCATCCTGACCCATACGCTGTATAGGTCGAACTCCAGAATTCTACAATGGTTTGAATCTAATACTCTGAGCTAGTCGAGCGCCTACACCCTGTGCTTATCTAAATCCCATACCATACCCTAATCAAATTCTAGAACTCCACCTAGGCCAAAATTCCTGAGCCGAAGCGGGCCTGAATCACTGATTCTGCCCTATCCTAGGGCCTTAGGCACCCTGCCGTGTAACCTGTAAAAATTGTTGATGCCTATTAACTCCTACGAATCTACTCTAGAAAACTCTTGCCTCTCTCTTCTGTCCACCCTATGTTTACCCATACCTTCTTTTATTATTGCATTGGATCACCCTGTCTCTTAGTCCAGGCCTAAGCCCCCACTCAGACTTCCGACAGCTATCTGCATCCGTCAGTAACATCCTCACTGCAAGTCAAAGAAAATCTCATCTCAAACTCATCCACCGACTCTTGATCTAATGCCTCACATTGGCAAATTCTCTCAACATCTGTTCATAAAGTGTCACAAAAATACCGGTCGAAAAATAATTCTTAAACTATTCTCAAGTAATATCAATCAATTGTTGATGACTCAGACTCTTCGTTACCATTTTTCACCACTAATCGGCCTCGTTTCTTAGTTTATAGACAGAAAATCCAACCTTTTGTCTCATACTACAGTAAATCACTTGAAACCGTTTTTTTCTTTTTTTCCCCTATCAGGTAGAGGTGGCCCTCTAAAATCATAAAAACCTCCATGTAGCATATTTTCCAATCTAGGAATTATTTGGTCAGGTCTTTTCAATGGCGGGAAAGGATTCCCGTTCATCTTATACAAACCTATTGGAATCTCATTTATTGAGGACCTCTAAGCCATCTATAACATCTTTACTATAAATGCTACGAGTGCTGACCATACTGATATAATCAACAGCTATCAGGGTTATCCTAACACGTGTCTAAGGAACAACACAATTACAAGTTAAAGGCAAACTCCTTAACTCTACCATCATCTTACCCCACTTTCTCTAACCGAATAGGATTCCACAGAATTGTATTCCCTATACTCTATAGTTTTGTGCCTATAGAATCATATATCTTCACTCTTAATACCACAAGACCGCACTGTAACATCCCAGAAACCCGGAGCTTCGTCGTCCCGAACTCACGGATCATTAACCTACCACTTCACATCAAACCTATCTATTCCTATTTAATGACACACACTTCCAAACATCTAACTAGACGTCAACTCATATTCTTGAAAAATACAAGATTATAAAACTTCTTAAACTTAAGCTGTTAAAACTTAGGTTATTTGACCTTGGGTGCTCATTTGAGTTCCTTATTTTTTAAAAGAGGACATGATTTTGCCTGCAGTTGTTCGCTCTTCATTATCTTCTAGTCCTTGCAAAAGTGATCGTGACTTTAAGGCTGACTTGGTTGATAGTGGCTCACTAGACTAGAAAAGTAAAGGGACTAACTCTCATGAGGGTTCTCCTTCGACTGCTGGCTTCTCCTCTCCTTCTTCTGACGAATCAAGAAAATAGGGCAAGGCAGGACAGCTACTGGGGAGTGTTTCTGAGAATTTCTTTCTTAAAAAAGTTAAGGGGCACTGGGAGATTCCACCAATTTCCTCTCTAGGTTTGATCTTAGACTCAGTTCTTTTACCTTATCCCTGTTGTGCTTGCCCATAAATTTCTTTAGATTATTTTATGGTTGATCCTTTGCATAAATTAGTCTCCAGTAGTGTTATTTTTTTTGGGGGGGGGGGGGGAGGGGGGGGATTCAAGTAGTGGTTTATCTGAATCTGTTGATTTCTTAGTCTCTGGGCTGAGGGATTTGGTGTTTGGGCCTCACTAAGCACGGGTTGCCCAATGAAAAATACTTTTGTTGGAATGGTAGGGGAATGGGTCAGTCCTCTACCGTTCTAATAGCTTATTCTCTGATCCGTACTCAAAATTCGGACATAGTGTATTTTATGGAAACTAAGATGACTTTGAATAAGGTTGCTTTGCTTTTCCGCAAATTCAGTTTTTTGGATTTTGTTGGTTTACCTCTTGTTAGTGGGGGATTATCGTTAGGGTGGTGCTTCACATTGGTTTGACAATTCTTAGAGTTCATCCAAACCTAATCCTTACCTCGTGTGCTTCCTCTTGGGGTTCTTCTGTGTATTATGGATTTGTTTATGGTCACCCCTAAGTTAAGTCTCGTTCTTTTACTTGGGATTTAATTGCTTTAATTTTAGAACAGTTTCCTGGTCCTTAATGTTTATGCGAAGATTTTAATCAAGTTTTAGTCTCTGAAGAGAAAACTGGTAGTAATTCTTAGTTATCCATGGGGTTCAAAGCTTTAGGGACTTTTTAGAGTGGTTTAGTCTTTTAGATATCAGTTGGTCTGGTCTTCTTGGTACTTGGGTTCGAGGTTCTCCTCAACGCGGGTTTGTATACGAAAAGCTTGACCTGGTGCTTGATTCCCCATCCTGGATCATTCTCTTTTGCTCTGAAATGGCTAGTAATTTGGCTATTCAGCGACCGGATCATGCACCGATTCTTCATGATACCTCGCCGTCCCTACGTTGTTTTCCCACACCATTTTGAGGCTATGTGGTTACTTGATCCTTCGTGTATGCTACTCATCACTAATATTAGTGCACAATAGTTGGATCTCCTTTATTTCATCTTATGCCTTGTTCTACTTCAATTCTGGGGGTGTTACATGCTTGGAGTAGTAGTCATTTTGGAAATTTGTTTGCACATATTAAGTCTGGTGCAACAATCTCTTTGCTTAGCCCAAGCCTCATTATCCAGTTTAGAGCATAGTAGACTGGCAAACTTTCATAATCGTGTGCGACTTGATTTTTATTAGAATGTGAGCATCTTTTCTAGGCTTAACGGTCAAAACTTCACTGGCTTGAAGGTGGTGATAAGAATACTCGATTGTCCCACACGTCTACAGTGATACACGTCATAGTAATTTCTTTTTACTCTATCACTGATGAGATGGATTTTGATTTGGTGGACATTGATAACATTCGCAATTACCTTGTTTCTTCTTTAGTAAGAAATTCAAGCCTTCTATTAATCTTCTTTTATATCAATATGACTTGCTTTCGTACTTAAATTCTTTACCCTTTGTAACTTTGTCGAATCTTCATCTCAATCACCAGCTTCAACTCTTTATTCCTGAGGAGATTAAAAAGGTTCTTTTCCAATTGGGAGGATTTAAAGTCCCTAGGCATGATGGAATTCAAGCAGTTCTTTTGCAACGTTGTTGGCCTATTTTTGGTCCTTTGGTGATTCAAGTTTTTCTTTCCTTTTTTGCTCTTGGGGAAAATGCTGCATGAGGCTAATTTTTCATTATTCAATTTTAGTTACCAAAATTCGCTCACCTTAGATAGCTTCTAACTTTCGTCCTATCAGTTTGTGTACTGGTATCTACAAAATTATCTCCAAGAACTTGGTTAATCGGTTAAGCTCAATTACGTCTGATCTTATCTCGCCTTCTCAGAGTGCCTTTGTGTCTGACAGACTTATTTCTGATAATATTCTATTAGCTCAAGAATTAATTGATTGTTTCTGTCGGCGAAAAAAGGGAGGTGTCATTTTGGTTGCTCTCAAGCTTGATATGAGCAAAGCGTTTGATCGTTTAAATTGGGATTTTATTCGAGCTCTCCTTACTCGTTTGGGTTTCTTACCATTTTTTAAATCTTGTGGTTCAATGTGTCACTTATGTCCCATATTCCTTACTGGTTAATATGGCTCCTACACCCAGCTTTTATCCTTATTTTGGTATCAGGTAAGGGGATCCTTTGTCACCCTACCTTTTTCTTCTTTGTGCTGAGGTGTTGTCTTTATCTCTTCTTGAGGCAGAAAGAAGGGGAAATTTGAAGGTACTAAAGTGGGCAAATCTTGTCCTTTTATTTCTCACCTCATGTATGCTGACGATTTATATCTCTTTTTGACGCTTCGAAAAGATATTAGTTGTAGTATTTCAGTAGTTAAGAACATCCTTGCTGAATACAGTTCCTGGCGGGGCTAGTGTATCAATTGGACTAAATCTTCTTTTTCAATTAGTCCAAATGTATCTAGTCCTGCCAAAGAATTAATTCAGTCGGGATTTGAGTTTCAAGCTACTCCTACCTTTGGTAAATATTTGGATGTTTTTTATTTGGATGTGACGGTTCAGAAGAAAGATATTTTCCAAGGTTTGGTGACTCGTGTCCAAGATCGTTGTCTCATTAGTTGGGTCTTTTACTCAATAATGTGGGTCATGCTACTTTAATTCAATAAGTTTTATCCTATTTTTTAGTCCATTACATATCTTTTATATATTTTTTGCACATATTTGATCTCAGTTAGATCAAATCCTCGCTCGTTTCTGGTGGTCGGGTAAAGCCAACCGTAAGTCTATCCATTTGATTGCTTGGCCTACCCTCTGTTTACCTAAAAGTCTTGGTGGCCTTGGGTTTAGAAGTTTTCATTACTTTAATCAGGCGTTGTTATCTAAACAAGCTTGGAGAATTCGGACTCAACCGAATTCCTTAGTATCCTGGATCTTGAAAGGTCAATACTTTGCTTCTAAAGATTTTTTAGATATTCAGAATACGAGGACTGGGTCTTGGGTTTGGCGTAGTCTGCTTGTGGGACAACGAACTTTGGAACAGGGTGTTCAATGGCATGTCGGAGACGGGAGATCTATTTTGGTTTGGATGGATTGGTGGTTGCCAAACATCCCTCCGGATTAGTTAAGACTTTTTTGTCTCCCTGGCAACTCTCATTGGAAGCTCAATTGTTTGTTTCTTTCGAACTCCCATTCTTGGAATGTACACTTGTTAATTAGCCTCTTCCCTCCTGACATTGTCTCTAAGATCCTTAACCTTGCTATTTCTTCAGACGATACTTAGGATGTAAAGTTTTGGCCGCATGGGGTGAATGGTTCCTTTTATGTAAAATGAACCTATCGGGCTCTTGTGCAAGTGCATTCTAAGGTTCTGCTTAATTTCACATTAGTGCTTGGAAGAAACTCTAGAGACTCCCTATACCTATAAAACTTAAGTTTTTCTTGTGGCAATTAGTGATGAACGATTGCCTCCCATGTCTGAATTGCTAAAAAAATGCCCTGTTTTGGATTTATGTCCCCTATGTTCACTCTACTCTGAAACACATTATCATCTCTTTTTGGAATGTGCTTTTGTACAATATATGTGGAAGACTGGTTGTGCATTTGATCATTTGGGGGGGTAAGTTCCGGCCACCCTACCTTCGGTTGGTATACTGGTTAAATCAACCTTTATTCTCCCGCACTTCAGTATTGAAGCATTTCATTTAGGTTATTGTTATCCTCTGAAAAATTTGGCTTGGATTATGCCTCACCTTTCATAACATATGTTCTACCCATTCCTTTTCCAGATGTTACAGGAAAATTTGGAAGCATGAGACCTGCTCAGTCCTTATACCTCTTCACCCATGAATTTCTTTTTATCACTTCTATCCTCCCTTATATCCTTTTCATTTCACTACTGACTATCACTATTTCTTACCAGTTTCACCTTCCTTTTGTGCTATTTCGATGCTATCAGCTGTTGAAGCTGATCATGATGGGGTTGGGTTGGTCTTGCTCAACTCTTTCTTGGGTTCCTAGGGGAGCGAGAGCTCTAGTTTGCTTAACAGTTGATCTGTTTCATGCTGTCATTATTGTTGTACTCCTTGCTCTTGACTGGGTCCATAAAGCTAAATTGTTACATATTATTTATTTAATTTCTTCATCACAATTTGTTCATCAGATCCAGCAACGAGATTCTGACTTAATGGAAGGATCTCACCTTGTCCAGACTAACTATTAGCTGCAAGAAGTACACTCGTTGTATATCGCCCATGGTACATATGCTGTGTAAATACTTTCATCCGCTTTGGCTTCTTTTGTTTCTCACTCAAGAGAAGACATTCCGTAGTTAGGGCAAGTGACAAGTGACGAGTGACGTAGTATATATACCTCAGAAAACGGGTAAATCCGGGTTACTCGTTACCCGAACCGAACCGCAAAAAATGGGCTGGTCCGGGTCTGGGTCCAATTTTGACCGGTATCGTTTTGGGCTGCCCGTACCCGCAATTTCCATGCAGGTCCGGGCCAAAAATTGCCAGGTCTAGGCATCTGTCTATACTTGCCCCAAAATTTGTTTTTCTTGTTTATACTTTATTTGTAGTTTTTTTTCCTATTGAAATCAGAAATATATACGAGATCAAGAAGAGAGAGATATAAAGTATAGCAATATGTATGACAATCACACCCCTAAGAGTATGCAATAACCACAAGAGGAAAGATAATAGATGCCAACCCCATCCAGAATAGGTAAAAGACTAGCTAATAAGACTACAGGAAGACAAAGCACCTTAAGGGCAACCATAGCTTTGGCACCAACCAAAGGAAGGAGAAACCTACAGACTCTACAGACTTTATTCACTTCACATTTTTTATTTCACTAGTTCACTTCACTCCCTCCCGTCGGCTGTCTCTGACCGTCACAAGTCACAACACAGCCATCTCCCTGCTCTTACCAGTCACCGTCGTCCATCGTGGGTAGCAGCGTCGCCCCTCCTCGGCTGATGGCTCTTCCTCCTCTAAAGACTGCCGATCGATGTTGACCATCCAATCCTCCATCTACTTCTCAGACTTCGGCCGACAGATTGACCACTGTTGTGGGCTTGCGGCGCTGCCTATCTTCTCAGAGATCGCCGATCGGTGTCGCCTGACATCTTCAAGTTCAACTGATCAAGTCAAGTCCTTGCGTCGAGTCGCCGACCACCGTAATTTCGTAAACAGCGCCACCACAACCGCCGTTCACCTCTGTTCGTCACGGATTTATACGAGCAAGGTTAGTCCCTCTTTAAACTCCTCATTTATTATGAATACTGACCACACCTCAATGAAAATAATTTGAAACTTTGGACTATTGAATGAATGAATGATGATTTGGAGTTTCCCAGTTTGGATTGTTGAATATTGAGAAGATTTGGAACTATGGAGTTTGGACTGTTGAATATTGATAATAGATTAAATGGTTTCTTGTGTTTGATTGAATTTTTGGGATTGGTATTGCTGAAATTCTGAAAATCATGCATCTCTGATTCTCTGTACTACATTTGTCACTGTTGCCTATGATTCTATGAACTGTGTAATGTGGACTGTTATTCTGTTAATACTGAAATAAACCACTGAAAGAAGATTATAAGAATGACTGGATGACTGAATCAATAAACCACTGAAATGCCAAAGTGACCACTCCTGAATCTGCGAATTGCTCCCGATAATGCACAAGCTTTGGCTTGCGGACGTAATTGATTGTTTGGTTATGCAATTCAAAGTAAGTTTTTAGTTGTGAAGCATTAAAATTATAAATCTATTTATGTGTTTTGAGATATAATTTAACCACATGTATTTAAATGTAGGTGATCTCGAAGATAGTGAATTGGTGCTAAGTTTGCCCAGTAGTCCAAGCATGGACGGTTCGTTGGATGCAAGAAGTTTGACGGATGCCTGAAGACTTGAAGTGATGTGGATTGGGAAGTTGAATGAATTAGTTGAAGACTTGAAGACTTTTTTTTAATTATTATTCATGTGATGTTTTATGTTTAAGTCAAATTGTCTAATTTTGGATTGTGGGTGGGCGTGGGGGATGGGGCTTGATGCATGCTTGATGCTAACGTTCGATCTTATGGTACCTATATTAACGTGTACTAAGTAGTAGTAAGTACTAAGTCGTGAGTAATTAAGTAGGAGTAAGAGCTATGAGTAGTTTATATAAATTAAAATTAAAATACCTTTAACAAGAAATTAGAAACAGAGAATTCTTTAGTAGAACAAAACGATTGAAAAAGAAGAAAATGTGCCAAACTATGAAGATGAGATTTAATAGCTGTCTGTTTGTTAATAAGAAAATAGATTGGCAAATGTCAATTGTAAAAATGACAAACTATGATTTTAAAAAAAGAAAGATTGAAAAAATTGCACATACCCGCGGATAATACGCGGCCCGTCCTAACTGGGTGCGGATACATGAAATAGCTACCCCAAAAAAAAGGATAATTTTTATTCGTACCTGTTTTATCCTTATCCGTCGAATTTATATGTTTGCGAGGTCTACGGATACCTGCCTTCAACAAAGTCAAACACGTGCTCGCGCTAACACATTGGTGTTGTGCAGTAGCGTTTCATTTATTTCGGTGGCTGTAGATCTCAAAGTAGAAACATACATCACAACCTGCAACACCTTTTTTCTTTCTTTATCTAACAAAAAACCCATCGCTTCTCATGGATCCGCTGGGCTTATCCGCCAGCGACAACCCATCTCCGGCGAGAAGAGATCTGCAGGGTCCCCGTCCCGCTCCACTCAAAGTTCGCAAAGATTCCTACAAGATCAAGAAACCCCCCATCCCCCCTCAACCCTCCCACCCACCACTTGATCCTCCTCCTCCTCAGCCGCACCCGGCGGAGCTAAATCGCAAGCCGGTGATAATCTACGCCGTCTCTCCAAAAGTCATCTACACCACCGTCAGCGACTTCATGAACCTGGTCCAGCGTCTCACCGGCTACTCCTCCTCGACCGGCGAAGCCGCAACTACCCACGGCGGCGATGTATCTCCGGCGGCAAGGCTGGCGTCCATAGAGAGAACAAGTCCCTCAGAGAGAGACAGAGACAGAGACAAGGCTGCCGAGCTCATGGGCATGGTTGAAGGGCTGGAGCTGGGTCAGAATCCTGGTATTCTATCGCCGGCGCCGGCGACTCTTCCCCCGGTACCGGCGGGTTTGTTCTGGCCTGGATCCGACCGGCAAGCCCTGTCGTGGTTGCAGGATATGAGCCCGTTTGGGAACATGTTTATGCCAAGTCCATCAACCTTGTTATCAACTCCAATGGTTTCACCCTCTCCCTCATCCTTTGATCTTCTGCACCAATTCTTAGACTTTTAGCAGATCAGATTTTCCTATAGATAGAGCGAGAAAGAGAAGTGAACGAAACTTTGAGAAAATTCATTGCACTAACAGCCCACCTTTTTGGTCTGTTCTTAGTTCTTACCAAGAAAGAGGTCAAAAGGAAGATAGATGTTTGTTCGCTTGATGGGGCATAGAATAGATGATTGGTGGTTACTGTTGGTTTAGATCTAGTGTGTTTAATAGGACTAGGCTATTTACTGGGATTTATCATACTGTAGTTGGGTTTGGTGGGGCCACTTGTATCATGTAAATTCGTTGGAAATGGACATAAATTTTGGGAAGCATTTCTATGCCTTCATATCCATGGGTTACAAGTTAAGTTGATACACGGCACATGTGTTGTACAGCATTTAGTAATAAAAGATTATAATTGAAAGTGTTTTTGTCGGTATTACTGAAATTTATAGTGATAATATTTTGTCGTTAAAAAATATTTAGCGATATTTTCTTAGTACAGCACATCTACCGTATATTTACAACTCGCACTTAAATATGCTTCACTCCTTTGCTGTTTTTACAGAGTCAATACATTGAGATGTGATGTTGTGGAGACGGCATACAATTATTAAAAATAAAAATTGATTGCCCCTTCAATTTCTTTCTTATTAGGTTATGACAAACTTATATCTAACCAAGATGCTAGTAACTGATGCAAAAAAAACACAAACAATCGATACGAAATCGTAACGTGCTATTTTCTATAGAACAGTGAAGATATATACCACGTATGTTGAAGTATAGCATTTAGTGTCACGTTCTCTGACCTTGTAAGAGGCCGCCCAGAAGAACATAGTACAACCTTAACTCAAGGATCAAGGCTCCATAGGTCGACAATATAAAAGCACAGAAGAATAAAGTAAATAAGCTTAACATCGCTGGCCTCATGGAACATAGTCCTACAAATGCAAATTACACCCCCAAAATAATACGTCCGTCTCTGTAGAAAGAACAAGGCTTTGAAAAAACACAAAACAAGCCTAAATACAAAAGCCACCCACCCACAAAGCTACCGCCGACAACGATGACTGAGCCCAACCCGCAACGGTCCAATAATTACGGAGCAACCCAATCCATCTTTACTCGTTAGGGACAAAGTTAATAAACTAAGGCCCCGTTTGACAAAAAATTTTTCCCTCTTTTTTTTTCAGTTTTAAAAACTGAAAAAAAAAAGAGCGTTTGGTAACCATTTTTTTTTCAATTTAAAAAATCAGTTTTTAAACTGCAGAGTAAAAAAAAAACTCCAAAAACTGGTTTTTTTTTTCACTTTTGGTTTTTTTTTTTCGACCACCACCACCACCCTCCCACCTCCGGCAGCCACCTCGACCACCGCCCTCCGGCAGCCACCTCAGGCGACCACCGCCGGAGACTGCCGACAACCACCTCCGGCCGCCGGCGACCATCGGCAACCACCTCCGGCCGCCGGCAGCCACCGCCGGAGACTGTCGGCAGCCATCTCCGGCCGCCGGCGACCACCGTCGGAGACTGCCGGCAGCCACCTCCGGCCGCCGGCGACCACTGCCGGAGACTGCCGGCAGCCACCTCCGGCCGCCGGCGACCACCGCCGGAGACTGCCGGCAGCCACCTCCGGCCGCCGGCGACCACCGCCGGAGACGGCCGGCAGCTACCTCCGGCCGCCGGCCACCACCGCCGGTGACTGCCGGCAGCCACCTCCGGCCGCTGGCGACCACCACCGGAGACTGCCGGCAGCTACCTCCGGCCGCCGGCCACCACCGCCGGTGACTGCCGGCAGCCACCTCCGGCCGTCGACCACCACCACCACCACCGTCGACCACCGCTACGCCCCACCACCGCCACCGCAAACCACCAAAAAAAAAAGTCAAAATAAAAATGGTTACCAAACACCAAAAAAAAAAACCTCAAAAAAAAAAGGGGTTATCAAACACCCACTTGTTTTTATATAAAAAAAAAATTAAGCTGCTCTTTAAAAAACTGCTCTTTAAAAACTGAAAACCAAAAAAAAATTTTTGTCAAACGAAGCCTAAGCAGCCAGCTACCCCCGGTGCAATGAACACCAATCATTTTCATGCACCCAACCAATTTGGCGGAGACCACCACCCCCGTTCCAAACGTACCCCACAACCAGCTCATCCATTAGCCACTGGCAGAACCACCACAATCATAACCCACTAACCACCCCCCGGCGTCATTGGCAGACCCACAGGCAGCATATTCCGCGCCATCCCGCCTATCCTACAACAGCAACTAACAAATCCACCCACGGACACAATGAAAACACCACCACCCAATTCGCTATTGGAATCAATTTGCAAAATGGAAGAAGAAAATGAAATTTCGTGACTTGAGGCGCATTTAAAGACAGTGTCTTTAAGATAATATTTTTTCCCCACTCGTTTCAAGTTTATTGCCAGATTAATGACAAATCAACTCCAAAGCTACTCAAATCACCAATCTGCAAATAACAATTCAAAAGATTTGTTTCAGAATTGTTCTTCGAAGTTGTATATGTAATTGAGACAGAGACAAAGGAGATTCTAGAAATTGGGAATAAAAATGATAAGAGATTCTAAATTTTCGGAACTTCAATTTATAGACTAAAAGTCACCCTTTCATGAAGAAACACAACTGTTAAAGGCACCACTTCAGAAATAATAATTAATCTTGTGCCTTTCCAAAATTAATTCAAAAGCCACCAAAATTGGCGATAAAAATAATGGCTGATAGTACTAATTTTGAAAATCAGCCAAAAACTTGGGCCATTACCTTCTTAAATCAATGCACGCGGTCGCTCCAAGTTTACAAAGTGCTAAGTGTGCCCACTAAAACGCACACTTTACCAAACACACGTGTGAGCGGTGCACCCAACATTCCCAAACTTCCATCCTGAACATCTTAGAATAATTTAATACTCATGTTGTCTCTAATTAATTGATTATATTTCACTAGCACGCTTATTTAGAATATTAGTTCTATTTAATGAGTTTTTCATTCTATCCCGAGTGTGAGAGAGAGATAGAGAGAGAGAGATGTGAAGAGAAAAATAGAATAAAAAAGTATAAGAATAGTAAATATGAAGGAAAAAAAACACTTATGGAATCTTTCTAAATTTTGAAAGTAATCAAAAAAATTTTGGAACAGTCCAAAAAGAAAATATGGTCAATTAATTAGGGACCGAGAGATTAATACAATTGAAAGCAGCATGCACTTGTTTTTAAAGTGAGAAAATTTCTTGGTTTTACTTACATCTCGAATAAATTCAAGCCTACATAACAGTTTCAATGCTACGCCTTGAACCACTCGGCCATCTCTCCTACATAATGATTATGACACAAAAATTGAGTGATAACATCTTCATCCCTCTTCCCAGATTTCTTGTTTGTTAATTTCCTAGCTTAGTGCGAGATAGAGATATCTCCCCTAGTATATGAAAGAGTGAAAAAGTGCTTTCGTTGTTGTGAAATAGGAAGCCTTCGTATCTTAGAAACAAAAATAAATAGAAACATAGTTCCAATAAAAGGAACCTAAGAACCATATTCTTCTCCAATTTGGGGAGAACTAGCTAGCTCTGGGTTCGAGTGGCATTTTACCCTTAACCACAACATTTGGAACATTTCGTTTCTAAGAACAAGACCATTTGGGTGTGTTAAACTTTACTCACAACACATACACCCAAATGACCATAACAACCTAAGACTAACAATCCCCCACTTAGGTTGGTATGTTAAATCCTCAGTTTGGTACTGATATTTTTATGCATAGTGAAGGTATTTCTCGATTTAAACCCTTATTTGCTGTAATACATCAAAGCTCTAACTAAATCCATGTTGATCGAAGCTCAAACTTAGATTCACTAATATTATAACTGGATATATACGTTGTGCACATGACTATATCTAATTCCAGTGAGCAATTCGCCAAATAAATATTGCCTTAATACATACATGTGCTCCATTCAGGACTTCATGAACATTTACAAAAGTAAACCCCTAACTTTTGCTAGAAGCGGCTCCACTTCTTATGTTCACATAAGTGAAGTTACATTTGTGTCCCTGCTACTTGAACACTAATACGAAAATTATTCGAACTTCCTTAACACTTTATAACTCGCGTTCTATTTCGTAACAGTCAGCGTTTTCACATCCCAGAATGGGTGACAAAAAAAGTTAATTAACTGCTCTTTGAACCACATATAGGGATTTCACTACTGGTGGTTCTATTCAAGCCCATCCCACTAGATGTGCACCTTACCAAATCTCTTGAAAAACCTTTTGTTAGAGGATCAGCCAAGTTATGACTTGACCTAACATACACTGCGGTGATCAAACCAGTCAGTATCAATTCTCGGACATATGCATGTCGCAAGCTTATATGTCTAGACTTACCAACTATATGCTCTAGACATAGTCGCCTCACTATTATAGTGTAAAGAAATTGATGGCATCTGTTGTGGCCATAAATTTATATCAAACAACAAATTTCTCAACCATTATGCTTCTTTGCATGTTGCCGCCAATGTCAAGAACTAAGATTCAATGTTTGAGTGTATTATGCTAGTCTATTTCCTGGAAACCCAAGAAATAGCCCCTTCTCCAAGGCTAAACACCAAACCTAACATTGACTTCTTGTCACTCGCACTAGTTATCCAACTAGGTTGTGTACCCCAGGAAAGCAATCGTAAAGCAATCCCAATAGAATGGTTCTTTTAAGAAACCCCAAAACTCCATAATTAGTTTTGCGATGATCAATACCAAGGTCACGTGTGTATCTAGAAATTTTGCAAACTAAAAATGTTATATCTGGTCTAGTACAGTGCATCGCATACATCATACTACTAATGGCACTCGCATATTTTAGTTGAGCAACTGCTTACCAGAATTTCAACCAATTTGGAAGAAGAACCATATGGAGTACTCACTTCTTCAATTCCTAATGCGAGAATTTAAGAAGCATTTTGTAAATAAAATGTCATTGAGATAAAGCATAACCCCAATATGTTTCTCAATTTTAATTCGTAATACAATATTAACCTCACTAAGCTCTTCATCATAAATATGGAATTGAGATACGTCTTAGTTTCCAAAATTCCTTCCAAATTCTTAATAAATATAAGCAAGTCATCCACACAAAGACATACAATAATGCCAATGCATTAGTAAATTTTGAATAAATGCACTTATCAACACAATTATGTCTTAATCCATGTGATAAAATAATGGATTAAACTTTTCATGCCACTATTTTGGTGCTTGCTTCACGCCGTACAAAGATTTAACAAATTTACTTCCTTTATTTTCATTTCTCGGCATAACAATCCTTCAGGCTGTTCCATGTATAATTCTTCATGAAGGTTATGATTTAAAAACGTGGTCTTAACATCCATTTGGTGTACATGAAACTTATTTAAAGAAGCCTGTACAAAAATCACTCTAATGGACGTTATTTGTGCCACGGGTGCATAAGTATCGAAATAGCCTATGCCTTCCTTTTCTCTAAAACAATTTGCTACTAATCTTGCCTTAAAGGTTTCTATAGACCCATCTGTATTATACTTCCTTTTGTACACCCATTGATATTCAATTGGTTTAGACCCTTGAGGCAATTCAACTAACACCTAAGTATTATTGCATAATATTGAGTCCATCTCATTATTGATTAACTCTTTCCAGAAGGCAACATCTCTGGAAGCCATTACTTTAGAGTATGTCTTTGGATCATCTTCCACATTCAATGGAATTTCCTTGAGAACATCTTCTCTATCACCTTTCACCAAGAAAGCATATCTTGAGAGTATAAAAATAGGATCCATTTTTTCCCTCTTTCTAGCTCTTTGAATTCTCCTAAGTTCCATTGTGCTATTAGGCATAACATTCTCATTTTCATGAAATGAAACTACATTCGAGTCAATTTTAATTGAAATTATAAGTGATAAAATATCAAAATTTTATTTATCTTTAATAAGCTCAACATTTTCTAGATTCTAAATGATATAACACTCTAAGTCTAATAGGTGGTAGGCCTTGAAAGTTTCTGCATATCTCGCAAAGACATTTTTGAGAGCTCTAGGTCCAAAATTTGTTCTCCTAAGATCAGGAACTCTATACAAAGCAAGACAACCCCAAACTCCTAGATAACTTAGATTAGGTTTTCTTCCTTTCCATAGTTCATATGGTGAAACCTTGGGATTCATTGAAGTGATGTTATGCACATGACAAGCCAAAAGTAATGCTTCACCCCATAAACCAAAAGTCCATTTAGCATTCAAGATCATAGCATTTATCATCTCCTTAAGTGTCCTATTTTCCGTTCAGCTAAACCATTTTGCTGTGGGGTGTAGAATGCATTTTTTTTAATGTATAATGCTATGCACTTTGCAATAAGAATCAAACTCATCTGAAAAATGTTCTCAACCTTTATCATTAAGAACAATTTTAATCCTTCTCTCCTTATGATTCTCATCCACAGAGATGTAGTGTTTTGTCTAAAGCTTCACTTTTAAAGTACATATAAGTCTATCTAGATAAATCATCTTAAAAGTGATAAATGCCTACTCAAAACTCCCTTCATTTGACAAATATTAGAATGCACTAGGTCTAAGAATTGTGTATTTCTTTTCTGCCCTTAGAAAAGGTTGCTTAGACAACTTTGCTTGAATGCATATTGTGCAATTAACATT
Organism: Escallonia herrerae; assembly: GCA_033070095.1. Lineage (NCBI taxonomy): Eukaryota > Viridiplantae > Streptophyta > Magnoliopsida > Escalloniales > Escalloniaceae > Escallonia > Escallonia herrerae. The sequence goes on along the minus strand of JAVXUP010001623.1, from coordinate 130,114 downwards.
ATCCAAATGATTATATGAAATCAAACCATGCTTAGACACAAATTTTAATGATTTAAAATTTAAATGTGCTAACAACTATGCCAAAAAGGAAGTCAACAGAATAAGTCAAATCAGATGTATTTTATTAATATATATTTTAAACATGCCATCATATGAGTACCCTTTCCTAACAAGCACTCCAGTCATAAAAAAAACTAACTTATGAGACTCAAGCAAGGCTCCAATGCCTTTCTTGCAAAGAAGACTAGTAGATACAAGATTTTTCCTAATCTCCGGACAGGGAACATTGAGTAGAACAAGCTTCTTCCCCAAAGTAAACTGAAGTTTAATACTCACCTGCCCAAAATCTTAGCAGAATTACACTTCCCCGTCTGCACCATTCGTCCATCCATTTCTACTTCGTAATCCTTGAAAAAATGACTTGTCATTGTAAACATGAACTGTAGCCCCGAAATCATACCAACCAGATTTTTTGCTTGAAGTTGGTATATGCATTCCAATAATCATGCCAATTTGAAATTCAGAAACCATGTCAACTACTTCATGGATGTCATCTTCCATGAAAATTTGCATTATGAAAACTTCCATCATTTTCTGTGTTATGCTTTTTCTTGCTTCTGCATTTCATCTTAAAGTGTCCCTTTTTTCTCACAGTTATAGCAAGTTTTGTTCTTCTTCTTATTATTATTATTAAAGTTGCCAAAATTGTTTGTCTCAGATTTTTTTTCCTTTTCTGCACCCGAACTATCTTTCTAAAAATTCGTCTAATCCACAAAGTTCACTTTTGAGTAAAAACTCACCGAAAAACCTTTACTTCACAAACTCGAGATTCCTCTTCAATTCACAAGTGTTTCTAAATTTGTTCAAGAGTCTAATCTTCTGTGATAAGTAGAAGTTTCTTTCTGTAACCCTTCCAACTAAGAGGAAATTTAGCAATTATAGCCCCCATTTGTAATGGTTCAGAAACCTCGACCTTTAGGTCTTACAACTTGGCAACCAGAATTTGAATTTGATGAACTTAATCCTTAATTATCATTCATAGAAAACTCGCAATACTTGAGAGTAAGGAACATATCTGCACCTTACTTTTCAGAATTGTACTTGTTCTCCAAAGCCTTCCATATTTTTCTAGGACACTTGGATGATGTGAACAAATCATAGAGGCGATTAGAAAGTGCATTCAGAATGTGTCCTCTACAAACCAGTTCCTCCTCTTCATGTGTCTTTCTCGTTGTTTTGGTCTCATCTGAATCATTGTCAATAACTACTAAAAGAATAGGCAAATTTGGATCTTGAACGTACGGAACTTTTAACGCAATGAGTAAGAACATCATTTTGCCTTGCCAATGGGTGAAATTCGTCCCATCAAGCCTGTCTAGTTTCATGAAATCCTGATTCATCACTTTAAAGGCTGCCATTGCTAATTTTCCTTCTTTTCAAATATGGCCTTAAAATTTTTGAAATATATGTGTGGAATGGAAGAAGAAAATATAATTTCATGGCTTGAGGCGATGTCCGCTTCTACTCATTTTAAGTTTTCTACCGGGTTAACAACAAATCACTTCCAAGATTACTCAAACCACCAATCTGAGGATAGCAATTCTGAAGATTCATTTCAAAATTGCTCTATGAAATTGTGTATGTAACTGAGAAAGAGAAGAATGAGATTTTGAAAAGTGGGAATAAAAATGATAAGAGATTCTGAATTTTCAAAACCTTGCTTTTTTAATCTAACAGTCAGCCTTTCATGAAGAAACATAACTGTTAAAGGCACCAATTCAGAAATAATAGTTAATCTAGTGCCTTTCCAGAATTATTTCAGAAGTCATCAAATTGTCAGTAAAAATAATGGCTAATAGAAATAATTTCCAAAATCAGTCAAAAGTTTGGGGCATTAAATCTTAAATCAATGCAACACACGCGCCCCGCAACAAGTGTACAAAGGGCTATATACGCCTACTAAAGCGCACACAATGTGCCCCATGCGCACACGCGGCGAGCATGTGCAAAACTTTCCTCGAAAACAACTCAAAATAATTCAAATCGAAAGTAGCATGTGCTTATTTTTTAGGTGAGAGAAAGTTTATGTTCTCTCCAACGTGGGACAAAGAACAAGACCATTTGGATCTTGAACTTTACTCACAATGCATCCACTCACGTCAACATAACAATCTAACACTAACAATTCCATATAACCTTTTTGAAGAAAAAAAATGCGGAGATAGGGAACCAACTAGGGGGAATAGGAAGATAAAAGCACTTTTTTAGACTTGCCACCAACAATAACACCAGAAGCACTACTATGGCCACTGTTGTTGATGAAATCTGAAAAAATAGTGATTGCTTCACGAAGAAACCTGCACAGCACAAACAACACCTGTAACTCGCCAAAGGGGTTTCCGGCGGGGAACCTTTGATGCTAAAGTCAACGAGTGAGTCGGGAGAATATATGAATAAATTGGGTGTTGTGAACATACCTTCCCCCTGATCTCCATATCCCTTTATATATGTATAAGGCTCCCTTGTTTTAAGGGTTAGTTACCATTTTTAGTGGAGGACTGGGTATTCTCATTCTTAATGGGAGAGTGGGACAGTGCTGCCCCATACTTCTTCTAGAATGACACGGTTTAGGAGTCCTTTGGGAGTGACATGTGTCGCTCCCCAAAGGGGATGTGCATTTCACCCATATCACTTTTCCCCCCATCCGATGTTCTTTGTTGGAAAGAAAGTAAAAATGGGATAATCGTCTCCTAATTAACATCGGGATTTTTATCCCAAATGTGGAGTATTTTGCCTTGGATAATTTAAGCAAAGGGCGATATTTTTCATTCAATGGAAGAGTAGAGGAACATTCAGTTTGTTTCTTGGCCAAGTGAATAAAGATTAAAGGATTCAAAGAACTCATCTACTCGGCCAGACAAGTAAAGAGTGCACCCATTAAAAGATGCTCATATGCTCTGCTGGACGAGCGAGAGCTGAGGTTAAGTTTGTCTGCCCGGTTTGCCAAACAAAGAGCTGTTAGGGAGCCCTAAGGAGCTCGTCTGCTCGGTCTGGCAAGTAGAGAGGCATTAGGGAGCCTTAAGGCGTTTGTCTGCTTGATCTGGCAAGCAGAGAAGCATTAAGAAGCCCTAAGGAACTCGTCTGCTTGATCTGGCAAGCAGAGAAGCATTAGGAAGCCCTAAGGAACTCGTCTGCTCGGTCTGGCGAGCAGAGAGGCGTTAGGGAGCCTTAAAGAGCTCTTTCACTCGGTCTGGCAAGCAGAAAGGCGTTAGAGAGCCCCAAGAGGCTTGTCTGTTTGGTCTGTCGTGCAGAAAGGTGTAAGCATATTTGAGTGATGGAGTACGTCCACTCGGTTTTGCCAAGGTTTCATTCAAGGGGCATATTGGTAAACTTGCCTCCACGTTATGTTGATCACTTGGCGCCACGTGTTGGTTATCCTAACGGTCATCAAATCCTAGCCATTGGATTATAATATTGTTTATATAAGGAGAGAGCATCCCAGTCCTTTTTATTTCATTTTGTTTTGAATGAAGAGAGAGAGAGAGCTAAACTTGAGACAATTTGAGGGGTTTTAAGAGCTTGTCGAAGGAGATTTCAAAGAGCTTGTGTTCTTGAGCTTGAACAACATCCTTAGCCCTTTCAAGTAAGCTTCAAAACCGTTCAAACTTTTAATCCCATCATTTTAGACATGTTTCTGAGTTACACAATGATGCTAGGAGTGTTAGGGTAAAGAGGACTTTTAATCCCATCATTTTAGACATAGGAATTCCCCTAGCTCCCTAACAAGAGCCTCAACAGCTTTGTACGAAGGATGTTTTAGTCGAGAAGGCTCAAAGTCCAAAGCCATTTGATGCTCATACCTTTAGGAATAGCTGAGTAGCTACGATCTCAAAATCTTGAAGGAGCGCTGCGAAATCCCTCCATGTATACAGCTTAGGCTACCGGATGAAGGAGAGGCAGCCCATATGTGCATCCCAGACGAAATAGCGGTCTATTTGGATAATTTTTATAATGGTTTTAGATTGGCCATTCATCCTTTCTTCGCCAAGTTGCTAAATATGTATGACCTTGCACCTGACAAGTTATCTCCTCACACTTGGCAATCTATGTCCTTCTTCATCTACCAGTATCAAAAGCTCAGCCTAGAGTATAGAGGAGCGAGAGTGTTTAGTTGGTTTTTTTTACCATATGTATGATGACTAAACAAGTGGGTTGGTACTTCTTGAGTCGACATTCCAAAGCCAACACCAATCTGTTTCCAAACCCCCCATTCATCCAACCATAATTAGAAAGACAGGTTCCAGTCCGCGAGGCTTCCTGAGAGCCTAAGATAGGAAGTTCCAAACAAATGGGACCCTGAGTATGATACAAGGACTTATAATGCTTTAAATGAAAAGAATCTCTGACTCCGATCTCGAGCATATTGATTGGCTCAAAAGAGCCAAACCTCTAGAGTCCAAATATTCTTTGAGTAACGCTCAACTTCGTGAGTGCGGAATCATCTTCTCTTCCGAAGGCGAGGATGAAGAGGAGGGCGAGCATGATCCCTGCAAATGTCTTTACGAGTATGTGTATGTCCATATCTCATCGTGATCTGACACTTGGCTATTTTTACACAGAACATGTCATCTGAAGGACCTTAAGGGAGTGGCGGTAGTCAAGCATAAGGAAACCCTCTGTGCGTTGGCCTAAGAGTTCTAGGGGATATCATACCTGACGAGAAGCTGTCAGCTAGTGTGGAGGATTTGAGGTCCATCACTTGGACTTTGGAGCTCTAGTGTCCCAACCCTAACCGCAGAAGGCGAGGGTAGAAAACAATGTACTTGGCCTGGAAGCGGCCTAGGCAAAGTCCAAGGAGACGTTGAAGAAGAGGAAGGCGCCAACGAAGGCTAGGCCTTCTTCCTCTGCTCAATCAGATACGCCCCATCGGCCATATTGAAGTGAAGTTCGGTTTTAAAAGTCCTCATACGGCTTGCAAATATTCCAGTAAAGCGACCATTCTTATGGATTGGATCACTCTATTTGAGTACGATGTCATCTCCACGGCCAATGCAATGGTTCAGCTAACTTCTCAAGTGAATATAGTACTTATGTTTAAAAAAATTTTGTTTGTATTGTTTCTCATGTCTTTCTTTCTGTATACGTTTGCTCAAGTTTAAATCGAAGTGGAGAAGTTGATCGCCGATAATAAGGTTTTGGATAAGGAGAGGAAAAAGGTCCACATCGATAAACTTCCGTAGGGAAGTAGAGAAGAAGGTTAAGGACTTGGAGAAGAAGGTAGAGCGACTGAAGTGTTCTAAGACTGACCTGACCGAGTGGGTTGAGCAATATGAGGCAGATAAGATCACTACTTAGGCTGTCTAAGCCTTCGAAAAGTCCCAGGTGTACACCGACCAGCATTTTCGAGATTCGAAGAGGGCCCCTGTGCACAGTTATAACGAGTACAATTAGGATGTAGGCAAGGAACACCCCAAGCTGGGCCATAGCCTCTATGAGCATAAGCTTCTCGCGAGGTTGCTTTAGAGGAGGCTGCACGGCGCGAAGAATTGGAAGCTCATAAGGCCACTGCACAGGCTACTCAAGCCGCTTGAGTCGTTCGAGCGCACACATACCCAAGTCCTTAAGCCAGTTTGAGCTTGGGAGCATTAGAGTGTGCTTATAGGATGGTTACAAGGGCTCAGTAGCTGGCGGCCGAAGAAGAAAGATCGCCACTGAGCGAAAGCTAACAAGTGGTAGGAGGATCAGTTGAGTAGCACACAGAGACTTAGTTTAGTTTAAGGTCTCTTTTTGTACATGGCCTTAAAGCCCACCTGTGCTATGTATATCAAGACTTTTGCATTAAGAGTAATTTTATTTATGAAAGTGCCAAAAAAGCGATTACAATGCTATGCCACATAGGCTGGCTAGAATATAAGAACTCACAAACTTTAAAAAGAAAAATAAGAGGCTATTCAATATATCAAGACTTTTGCATAAGAGTAATTTTATTTAAGAAAGTGCCAAAAAAGCGATTACAATGCTATGCCACATAGGCTGGCTAGAATATAAGAACTCACAAACTTTAAAAAGAAAAATAAGAGGCTATTCAATATATCAAGACTTTTGCATAAGAGTAATTTTATTTAAGAAAGTGCCAAAAAAGCGATTACAATGCTATGCCACATAGGCTGGCTAGAATATAAGAACTCACAAACTTTAAAAAGAAAAATAAGAGGCTATTCAATATATCAAGACTTTTGCATAAGAGTAATTTTATTTATAAAAGTGCCGAAAAAGCAATTACAATGCTATGCCACATAGGCTAGCTAGAAAATAAGAACTCACAAACTTTAAAAAGCAAAATAAGAGGCTAAGTCTAAGACAATTTCTAGGATGAACAAGATGTTTGAGTAATAGAGGGATGCCCCCAACCTTGGTCTTGCTCATGAGTAGTAACGTCTTAAGTTGGTCATATTCTAAGTCCGAGGAATCGCTCATTCAAATCTTCTAAGTGGTAAGAGCTCGGACTGACCAATTTTGTCACTCTGTAAAGGCCTTTTCTAGTTGGGTGCCAACTTGCCAAGGCATCTTCGGGGGCTAAAGCTTCCATTTGGCGGCGTACAAGGTTGCCTATATGAAAAACAAGAGGGCTAACTCTGCTGGTCGTGGAACTTTACAGCCTTCTGTTTGTAGGAGGCAAGCCAGACATGTGCTTGTTCTCTTATTTTCTCTAATAGATCCAAGCTGGCTCAAAGAGCCTCAACGTTCTCTGAGGGGTCGTATGTTATCAGCCGAAGAGATGGTAGGCCAACCTCAATAGGGATGAGTGCCTTCATTCCAAAGGCCAAGTTGAATGGGGTTTCGCCCGTGGGGTTCCTCGTCATCGTGCGGTAAGCCCAAAGGATCTTGGGAAGCTCATCCACCCAAAAGCCTTTGGCTCTATCTAGCTTCCTCCGGACGCTTTGGAGGAGGGTTCGGTTAGTGACTTTCGTCTCGCCGTTTGGCAGTGGATGTGCGACTAAGGTGAAGCATTATTCGATCGATAACTGGGAGCAAAATATCTTGAAGGTGGGGTTATCGAACTGCTTTCCATTGTCGGTGACAAGTACATGTGGAACGCTAAATCGACAGACAACTGTTCGCCAGAAAAAGTCTTCACGTGAAGACTTCTTCTGGTGAAGTAATCAATTGTGATGATCACAAACTTGCGCTGAGCAGAGGCCGAAAGGAATGGGCCTAAGATATCAATTCCCCACATCGCGAAAGGTATGGGGTTGCTTAGTGAAACCAATGGGGTCGGCTCCTATTGGGGGATTAAGGAGAAGTGTTGGCATGCATCACATCACTTTGTGTAGTCCAAAGCGTCTTGTTGCATAGTCGGCAAGTAATACCCTTGGCAGAGGACTTTATATGCCAATGCTCGTCCCCCCAAGTGTCGACCGTAGATTCCTTCGTGTACTTTTCGAGGGTCATACTTGGGCTCGGACCGTGTAAGGTATCAAAGATATCGAAAGCTAGTAAAGCACGTCTACCACGATGACATACCTAGTCGAGCAACTTACGATGCTCCTAGCTTGTTTCCTGTCGGCAGGCAAGGTCCTCTTGAAGGTAAACCCTAATTGAATCCATCATAAGGGTTCACGCATGATGTTCTTCACCTCATGTGCAGTGATGCTAGGCTCATGTAAGAGCTCCAAATGGATGGTGCGGCTGAAACTCAATGTGTCGAGGGAAGCTAGCCGAGATAGGGCATCGTTGAGGCGTTATTTTCTCGGTTGATCTGCGTAATGTTGGAACTTTCAAAGGATTTCACAAGTTCCTTGGCCTTGTTCAAGTAGTGGACCATCTTTATACCACGAGCCCTGTATTCTTCCGACAGTTGCTTCACTACAAGCAGGGAGTCACTGTAAGCATGGAGTGATTACTCGCACAACTCAACCAAGGTGGATGCACGCGATCAAGGCCTCGTATTCTACTTCGTTATTTGAAGAGGGGAAGCCGAAGTGAAGGGCGTACTCAATGGCGAGGCCATCCAGCCCCTGAGGATCAACCCTGCTCCACTTCCACTTGCATTGGAGGAGATGTCTACGAAAAGAGTCCATGGGAAGTAGATTTTCCTTTTGGACTTAATGTGGCAGAGCTTCATCTTTGATGGGCAGAGTGGATTCGCCCATGAAGTCAACCAAAACCTGGCCCTTGAGAAAAGGGTGAGTCTGGTATTGGATGTCAAACTCGCCAAGTTTGACAGACCATGGTACTAGCAGAGGAGTTTGTCTGTCAGTACGATGACCGAGTGTGCCTAAAAGTATGGTCGTAGCTTCTGTACGACTATCAGAAGAGTAAATGCAAGCTTCTTCGTGCTCGGATAGTGGAGCTCAACCCCTTGAAGCATTTTCCTTAAGTAGTAAATTGGGAGTTGTTTGTTGTCCTGCCCTTGAATGAGGACAACATTGACAGCTGCTTCAGCCACGACCAGGTAGAGAAGCAACTCTTCTCCCATGATCGGCTTGGAAAGGACAGGGGTTGAAGAAAGGTAATCTTTCAAAGCTTTGAAAAAAGCCTGACAACCGACCATTCAAAGTTCATCATATTCTTCCAGGCTTTGAAGAATGGTAGGCAGCGTTCAGCCGTTTTAAAGAGGAATTGGTTGAGGGCAACTATTTGACCTGCTAACACCTGCACTTCCTTCATGCTCCTAAGCCCTTCCATATCTTGTATGGCCTTGATCATCTCGGGGTTGGCTTCAATACCTCGATGCCAGACCATGAAACCAAGGAACTTTCCTTAGGAGAATCCAAAGGCGCACTTTTAAAGCGCGTTGATATTTGCAGGAGCGAAAACATTCTTTAAGGTCATTGATAAGTCCTAACAAGCATGTCGTCGACGTAGGACTCCATATTATTTCCCACTGATGGTTTGAATATCTTGTCGAATAGCCTCAGATAGGTGGCTCTGGCATGCTTTAAGCCAATTGCATGAGTTTGCAGCAAAAAAAAAGACTCGATCTGTTATGAAGGCCATTTTTGCCACGTCATCTTCGTGCATCTGGATCTTGGTATAGCCAGAGAAGGTGTCCATAAAGCTCAAGAGCTCAGGCTCAGATATGGCGTCGATCAAAATATTGATGCGACATAGAGGATAGCTGTCCTTTCGACTTGATCTGTTTAGATCGGTGTAGTCGATGCATATGCGCCACTTGCTATTGCTGGGCTTAGGCACCATGACGACGTTGGCAACCCACTTTGGATAATCAATCTCCTTAATGAAGTTGGATTTCAACAGCTTGTCCACTTCTTTTTTAATTATTGTTTGCCGTTTAGGTATGGAGGGACACTTCTTTTGTTTGACTGGTTTATGCTCAGATCGATCGAAAGGCGATGGACGATCACAGATGGATCTATCCCAGGCATGCCTGCTGCACTACATGCGAAGACGCTGACATTGTACCAAAGGAAGGAGATCAGCAGACTGCGAAGAGTTGGCTTTATTGTGGAGCCGATTCTCAACTGACGCTCCTTGTCTCCTCCTTCCAAAACTATGGTGATGAGTTCTTTCACAAGCTCAGTAAGTTTCATATTTTGCTCGTCTCGTTGGTCTTTAATGGCCAACGTCTCTTTGGCTTTGCAAGATGCTAGGTAGCACTTGCGAGCCAGTGTTTGTCCTAGTATTTTGTTGTAGGACAACTTGACTTTGACTATGAGGAAGTCAATGGTCTGGGTGGCTTGAAGGGGAGCGGTGTCGGCAATGACCATGAGTGGGACGATACCCTCGACTGGCACGAATGCTCTCGTAAAGCCATATAAAGGCAAGGAGAACGGTTTCACTCGGTCCTTTGAAATCTCCATCTGCGAGAATGCGACATCAAAGCTAATGTCCGTCGAGCTCCTAGTATCGACCAGGATACGCTTAACGCTATACGCATTGATCTGCAGGGTGATGACCAGATCGTCGTCGTGAGGCACAATCACTCCCTTAAGATCTGAGTCATCAAAGCTTAGCACTCATTTGTACAACCAAAAATCATATACCTAGGGATGGATGGTGATGTTTTCGGCCATTTTCTAAGGCCTTGAGTAAGGTTGACTTGCAGAGCATAGGCTTTTGCGAGAGGAGTTGGACAATCCTCCTGCACTCGGGCCCCCAGATATGGTGTTGATCACTTGTAGATCCCTTGAATGAGCTTCATCTTGCTTTCTTGGATTTCCACCTCTTCTTCCACCTTGTTGCCGATCATTTGTCTTAATGAACTACTTCAGTTAACCCTTTGGCTAGAAGGTTGTCGATCTCACGTTAGAGAAGTTTACAGTTCTCCATCGTGTGACCATGATCCTTGTGGAAGTGGTAGTACAGTTGGGGATCTCTCTTCTCGGCCGACATCCTCATAGGCTTGGGCCACTCGACGATATTCTGGCCCTTACTCTGATTGAGGATGAGCTCATCAGAGGTGTCAAGTGGAGAGAAGGGACCTAAAAACGGCGCTTGCGAGCGCTTCAACTCATTATCTAGAATTCGGCCATTTGGTCGGTCTCTCCTCTTTTGACTAGAGTATGTCTCTTGAGAGAGCATTGAATCCTCCTCTGCTTGGAGGTATTTTTCCAATCTGTTAAAGAGGTTTGTCATGCTTTCTGAGGGGCCTTGTAAAGCAAGAAACACAACGGCGTACCAGACTTGCCACCCCTGGCCATGGCAGAAAAAGTTACTCAAGGGTTGAGGTTGTCGATCAAGAATTTCTTGGGGTTAAAGCGCGCATGATAGAACTTCAAGGACTCTTTAGGTCCTTGTACTATGCAAAAAAGAGCTGAAGAGTTCTTCCCTTGCACTCAGCTAGTCAAGAAGTTGTCGCGTAAGGACTCGGCCAACTGAGCTCAGCAGGAGATGGAGAGAGGTAGTGTGTGTTTGAACCACACATGGGCTGCCTTCTTCACAGTCATTGGGAAGGCTCGGCACGTACTATGATCAGGAATGAGGTGTAGATTCATGCACGAGGTAAAACGTCCAAATGTTCAATGAGGTTGCCCATTCCATAGTACGACTCGTGGGGCGGCATCTTAAAATTGGCTGGAGTAGGGAACATATTGATCTCTTTCATGAATGGTCACCCTATGATGGCTGGAGCGGTGGTGTATTTCTCCGAGCAGCGGTCTAGGGACCTCCCAGAGTGAGCTTCATAATAGCTTTCCTCTGGCCTCATGTGTCGGGGGTTGCGGTGCTTCTCGTCTGAATACTCACCCACGGCCTGGTCAACGTGCTGATGATGCGCTTCATTTTTTAGCATTATGGAGCCTTCATGCCCCAGAGGGAACGTAATGCACTTATGCACAGATTGTCTCTAGGTAGCGGTTATGCGTTTCACCCTAGAGTGTCTTGGAGACTCTACTGGTTCGGATGGCTGTTCAGACTGCTGCTCAATGGTGGCTTGTGGCCTCTCAATGGATTTTTGCATTGTATGGATAATGCGAGTAGGTCAGCTTGGTCGGTCGAGGCTGATAACAGCACGACAGTCCCAACAGTATTGGTCATGCCAGGGGTGTGGGTTTCAGATGCGCCGAGATTCATAATGAAGTGCATGGAATGGAACTCCTCATAGGTGGCGGGGGCGGATTTATGGTTGTGGGGCTAGCAGTGGCTTTGCCTCGATCAAATAGCCGGTAGTCGAGTTACTCTTCCGTGAACTGTGTCTTGGAGCGAGGTTAATAATGATTCCAAGACGGTCTAACCATCAAGGTTCATTTGGTGGTTCAACTCACATGGACTGGGATTTTGAGCCATGAAATCTGTTGCACGAAACATCGATCCTACGGATGGCGCCAAAATGTTGTGGATGAAATCCGAAACAATCGTGCTTTACAAACAGAAGTGCACAGCACAAACAACATCGATGACTCGCCGAAAGGGTTTCTGGCAGGGAATCTCTGATGCTAAAGTCAGCGAGTGAGTTGGGAGAATATATGAATATATTGGGTGTTGTGAACATACCTTCCCCCTCATCTCCATCTCCCTTTATATATGTAGAAGGCTTTGTTTTTTTAAGGGTCGGTTACCATTTTTAGTGGGAAAGTGGGAGTTATTACTCTTAATTAGAGAGTGGGAGAGTGTTGCCCCTCCCCCACACAAGAAAGTGGCACATTTAGGAGTCTTTTGGGAGTGATACGTGTCGCTCCCCAAAGGGGATGTGCATTTTACCCATATCAGCAACCAACCAATCATCGAACCCAAAGGACAAGACACAGCAACCACCATCCAGCCTAACCACGGAGGGAAACGTAGTGGCAAGAAGAAAAGGGACGAAGGTACACCACTTGAGTAAAGACTGAAAAACCCAGCAACCAACAAGCTATGGCACCATAATCCAAACCCAACACATGGCACTAGAGATCGAAAATCTAACATAAAGATAGATCGAGGAGATCTTCACTTGAACACAGGCCATCACCACCTCAGGAACAAGCAAGGAGCAAATCTGGTGACATACAGAAGCCTAACAGAGGGAAAAGGAGGAAAATAGGAAACCTAAGTAACTATCTAAGGTCATAGCTTAAAGGGGTGACTGTTGTGCCTCCAGTCAAGCTATTAACCCCACCAAATCCTCTCTCTATGGTAGCCCAAACACATCTGTCGACCTACTTCTCTTCGCCTCCCAATGCTTCAACATCAATCAAACCTCCAATTTTGGCTCTTACTTGGGCTCAACTCTTGACATTGTCTCTAATCGCAAAAGCTTCTTTGAATCCCTCATCCTCAAAGTACAAACTCATTGTGCTAGTTGGAAAGGCTTTATCTTGAATAAAGCTGGACGCGCCACTCTTATTTCCTCAGTCTTAAACAGCCTCCTAGTTAACCATATGCAGGCCTTCCGTTTCCCGATTTATATTTGCAAAAAACCTAACTCCATTTTCAGTTCTTTCTTCTGGTCAGGGGATCTTTCTAGACGAAGTTTCCATCCAGTTAACTGGTTTTCCCTATGTGCCAACAAAACTCAAGGAGGTCTTGGTTTTAAGCATTCTCATTTCTTCAATCTAGCTCTTCTTGTTAAATCTAGCTGGAAAATCCTTTCTCAACCTGATTGCCTTATAGCAAAAAAATTTCTTTGCAAATATTGTAAACTTACTGACCCTCTTCATTCCTCTACCTTTGGTCCCACCTCCTGGGCCTGGAAAGGCCTAAAAGCTGGCTTCAACGTCCTTTCACAAAATACCTGTTGTGAAATTGGCAATGGACAATCTGTTAGCATCTGGAAGGACAATTGGATTCCAGGCTACCCTCCTAATTCTCTTTCCCCCTTCTCTTCACAGTCACAACCTCACCAATGTCTCTGATCTTATCTTGGATCACATCTAGAACTTCTCTCTCATCCTCATTTCTTTCCCACGCCACTTTGCAAACGGAATCGCGGGTATCCACTTACCTTTTTCCTTCACCTATGACACTCCTTTATGGCAACTCAATCAATCTGGCCTTTTCTCAGTCTCTTCAGCTTATTCTTTCCTATACACAAAGAAACTTTCCTGTCTTGAGCAGTCTACGAACTCCAACCTTCCCTCTTTTCCGGAAAAAAACTGGAAAGTTGTTTGGCCCTTAAATCTACCCTCCAAAATTACTTTCTTCCTTTGTCAATTATTACTTGACAGGCTTTAAACTCGAGAATTCCTCAGTCGAATAGACATCTCAACGACCTCTAATTGCCCTCTATGCCTTTCAGCCGAAGAATCAAGTTTTCACCTCTTCCTAGGCTGATTTAAAGTTCTTCCAATTTGGAGCTCAATCAACATATTTATTCCTATCAACACCGATTTCAACTCCTTTCGGGAGTAGCTTATTGCTTGGATCTCCACCTCCAACTCTTCTTGTTTATTTCCGCTTCGTAATATAATGTCATTTCTCTTTGGCTAATTTGGAAAGCTCGAAATTCTGTTATTTTTCAAAAATCTTGACTGGTCTCACCTTGGAATTCTAAAACCAACGAACTGTGCTCAGCAACCTTTACTAGCATACTTTTCGAAAACCAGCCAAACCCCTTCTTTATTTTTGCTCCCAACCTCAGATATCTCTCTAACCCCCTTTGAATCCCACTTTCCTCCATACTCAAAATTGCCTTTGTCACAATCCTATCGCCCTCTCGGCTTTTTTGGGATTTCACTTCGATGATTTAACGCACAAATTTAGCCTTTACATTTTTGTCAATAACTCTTTCCCACCCACCCCTCCCCCACCAATCTACACATTTTTCAAAAAAAAATTACGCTAATTCACATAAAGAAGCGAGTCTTAAAAGCTTGCTTATCAGTCTTCTCTGGCTCACTAGACTATCTATCTATCATATTTCTCTTTATACTCATGATGCTTTCATTCTTTCTATTATCCAGACCCATAGGCCAGCTGGTGCCTATTACACTGGAATTTTGAAGGATATTCATTTTGCCATCAAAGAGTATCACTTTATCCAGGTTTGCCTATGTATAAACTCTCAGATCCAGATAGCTAAGGACAAATCAGAGCATCTTTTGACATCATCGACAGGAACAGTAGACTCCTAAAGATGCTGTCCTTTTCATCTTTTACTGCTCTCTCTTAGCTTGCTAGTCTGCTACTTTTAGTCTGCTACTACTCCTAAAACTTTCGATCTAGTTGTACTTATTACTGTATTTTAACTATTCATGAAAAGTAGCTCCGTTACTCCTGTATCCATGGATAGACTGTTCCCCCCCCCCCCCTATATATACCATCATTCTCATGTTTAACCTTTTTAAAAAAAAAAGGTCATAGCCATCACGCACCGGAGGAACCCACAACGGTGGCTGAAACAAGGTTCTTGATTTACACTAAGTGGTACTCCCTCCGTCCCATATAAATTGATCATATTTCTTTTTTAGGCCGTCTCACAAAAAAATTGATTATTTTTCAAAATTAAAAAAAATTCTATAGGTATTTTTACATATTTACTTTTTTTATATTGTTTTTAATTATAGTTCTCTCTCCACCAACTGATTTTCTCTTTTCTGACCCACTTTCTTACACCTTTTTACTCTATTTCTCTCTCCACATTTAACACTCCACTAATTTATTTTCTCTCTTCTGACCCACTTTCTTCTCATTCTATCTCTAAAGAATAGAATGATAAACATATACTATATAACAAATATCCTTAATATGCGTGCAAAAAAGGTAATTGAATTATGTGGAACGAAAGGAATATTTGTTTGAGCAAGAAGGGGATACGGGAGGGCTTCCTTCTTGAACTTGTGGTGCCTCAAACCAGAAGCAAGTTGGCCACCTCCGCCGATTTTTTGAATATGGTGCTCTTTATGTGTTATAGTCCAAAAAAAGTCTTTTCAGCATGATTGAAGATTCTCCCAACTACCGCAAACATAACAAAGTTACAACCCAAACTAAGAGAAGTGGTAGCAATTAAGGGTTCTCTCATTATTTTTTAATTTCGGTACCAGATATGCTGGACAGATGATGTTGCGGCGTTTTTTAATTGCAAATGGATGAGTAAGGTGTAAGTACTTACTGAAGGCCTACATACAGTACAGAAAAGCGAGTCATCGGTACTTTGCCTTCTCTAGCCACGAAAATGCAATCGGTATTGTTTTGTTGTTTTGAAAGAAAGGGGCCATCCATGAATTGATAAAATGGTCATTTTCTTTTTGCTGACAAAAAGGTTGTTAACCTCAACACAAGATTATGGTTGATACAGAGATATGAAGCAGCTATGAAGTATTAACACTTAAAAATCTTTAAGCATACACTTCAACCTCCAAGTTTGACTGCTCAAAATCGGTACCCAGCTTGATATTTCATCTTCAACCGACAGATTCAAACTCCTAAATATTCCCTACCAAAAACTCCCAAGTTGCAAGGTTTGGTGAAGAAATGTCCTCAAATTTCAAAGGTCAAACCACCAACTGGAAGCAAGACCACGACCGACTACAATTAGGTTCAAGTCCTTGCCGCTTCTGAGTTCCGTGTCCCTCCAATCAATGTGCCCACCCTCTCTCCCCTAATGGCTTTTGAGATGTTACCCGGTTTGCCAAGATTGAAGACGACGACTACAACAGAAAAAGTATGCTTAGAGCAACCACTGCATCTACATATTAGTTATCGCATTAAGTATCAACTTCCAAGCAATGCTACTTTGCCCACCATTCAAGAATAACTATATGGAAACACTAAAGACAAGGTATCTAGTGATACCTGGAATGTTGTTTTCTTGGCACAGAGTAATGGCGGTCAGGTCCATCACTGACAGTTCCTTCGAGGTTACTTCCTGATAGGTCAGAGAATCCATAAGACAAGCATTTGGGTTATGCCTGGGGTCATCGTCATATACCCCATCAACATTTGTAGCCTTCAGCACTACCTCTGCATTAACTGAATCAAAGTGACATATCAGCATAGTTGTTTGTAAATTCTGGCGTCTGGAGATTGAGAAATGTAAACCCTACTAATTGAAAGATCATCCAAAAATTGTATCGCGTGACACAGAATAATGTGTTACCACAAAGTACATAACAATTGGCATAAACTACTATAACTGGTTGGTAGAGTTAACCGCTAAGTATCAGTTTAAACTACAGTACCGGTAGCAAATTAAGAAAAATAAGTTCCTTAGAAAGGTTCGTATTACCATTTTCATATTAGCCATAATTTTCCTAATGTGGTATGAGTTATGTGAGTCATGTCTCATACAGTACTCTCTAGAGTCTAAACATGGAAAATATGACGTACTCTCTGCACACCGAAGAGCTGCAGCAGTATCGGTTGTGAAGAAGGGATTTCCAGTTCCAGCAGCAAAAATCACTACCCTTCCTTTCTCTAAATGCCTAACAGCCCTTCTCCGTATGTACGGTTCAGCAACTTCGGACATGCGAAATGCTGTTTGGACTCTTGTGGGGATGCCCAAGCTCTCCATTGTAGCTTGCAAAAATATAGCATTCATAACAGTTGCCAACATGCTGAACAAGCAGTAGAAAACTCATATATATAAGCACCCTAGCAACACTTAAAAGCTTAATTCAACTCTAAGTCACCAGGTATAAAGTTTAAGGCATTGTTATGCATGCATGTGTGACCGCATCCCAAGAGAATATATCAATTATAAATTCCAATCAACCATCACATAACATCAATAGTGCAAAGTCCAAAATAAGAGAACATATTCACCATGCATAACCTGTAATGCTTCTTAACATGATTACAACCTGATAGTAATGCATGTCCAAACCTAATAAGAAGCATCAATGGGCAACTACGTAGCACGGACATGGACACGGTGTCGGTGTCGGACACCGACACCGGACACCGCAATTTTCAAAAAATCAAAGTTTGGACACCGCAGGACACCACTATTTTTTAATATATATTTTATTATTATATATATACATATATATATTTAATAAATATCAAATATATTCTACAATCTAAAATAACAAATAATAATGAAAAACTGTCAAAATAAGGAATTTAAATACAAGTCATAATTCATTTGGTCAATATTTATTTAGTCTAATGTACTGGAAATGCAACGACAAAGGGAGAAAAGAAAAAAAAGAAAAGAAAAGAAAAGAAAGAAACGAGAGGACAAAGGGCGAAAAGAAAAGAAAAAATAACAGGAAAGAAACGAGAGGAGTGACGACAAAGGGAGAAAAGGAAAAAAAGAAAAGAGAGAAACGAGAGGACTGTTCTCAGGAAAGAAAAGAAAGAGGACTAGAACAGGAGACGAGATGAGGATAAGAGAAGAAAGAGACCTGTGGGTCAGCGGCAGAGGACCTCCAGCGAGACTCTGGCGACGGCGACAGCGGCAACAGCTGACTTCTCTTCCTTCGGCAACTGTAGCCGTCAGATCCGTTGGCTTCGGATCTTTGTCGACTGAGCTCCGGCAACACCGGCGACAGATAGCAGACTTGAGGTGAGAGAGAAGAAGACGGCAGTGAAGTGAGAGAGAAGAAGACGGTAATAGTTCAATAAATCTGAAATTGGCCCCAAACGTTCCGACACTGCCGATTGCCGTGTCCGACACTCCTCGGTGAAGTGTCCGACACGGTGTCGGAAAATTAAAAAAAAAAAAATCCCGACACCGATTGGCGGTGTCCGACACGTGTCGGGCGGTGTCCGGAGGGTGTCGGGGTGTCCATCCGTTTAGGACACCAAACCTCCACCTCGGAGAGGTGTCCATGCTTCAGAGATGGGCAATAACCTATTGGAAAATCAGATTACAAGACTCTGTTTTCTTCTCGATAGACCAAAAGCCACCGATATTACTTCAGTTCAGCAACTCAAACAGTTGAGAGAACATAAAATTGGGCAACCCATTGGTTTCTTACGAATTAATTATTCCTTGCGTGATGGAAGTCAAACGCCTAATTCTCATCAGATAAATGCGCTACAATATCTCTCTCTCTCTCTCCCTCTCCCTCCCTCCCTCCCTCCCTCCCTCCATCTCCCTCTTCCCCCCTCACACCCCCCTCTCTCCCCACCTCCCTCCTGCCTCTCCCGCCCTCCCTCCTGCAACATTGAGTGCTAGGACCTCTATCTTAATTGCAGAAGAAACAATCTTTTTAATTTCGTTTCCTTCTCAGTATGTTAAAAAGGATAAACAAATGTTGAAGTTCATACTCCGTCTTCAGTCTCTAATTAACTGAGTGCTTTGACCTTGCACCAATAATAAGGTGATGGTCAAATTGCAATGCATTTCCCATCTTAACACTGGCCTTTAGGTAACTGAGTTTTCAATTCATATATGAAGTTCAAATGTCCCCACCACAACTTCCCGTCTGTCCTCTTTCTCGCTTCACCAAACCAGCGATGCCCTCTTCCGGCAACAATAGCCAGCAACATAATTTCCAACTCAGCTCTTTACAGCACCTAACCAGGATGTCTATGGCATCGCTGGTGATTTTCATGGTGGGTTGTGCCATGGTAGATTCTAGAGAAAGGTCTGAGTTGAAGAAGGAATCCGATGGTATCTTGGGGGAATTAAATTGATGAAGCCATGAGTTTCAATTTTATTTTCTGACATTTCTAAAGGTGGACGGAAAGTGAATGAGCAAAAAATATTAAAATTTAAACAATCAATGGTTTTGAGACAAATTGCCACAAAGTGCTGGTAAAGGTTTTAAAGAGGAAAAGAGATCTACTAAGAAAAGATCTTGAAACAGATCCCTGAATTGAAAAACCGAGAAATTTTATATTTGCATATAATCACAAGTCAGCAACGTTGCCACCTAGTTATCGCC
The DNA here is from genome assembly GCA_033070095.1 of Escallonia herrerae. Taxonomy (NCBI): domain Eukaryota; kingdom Viridiplantae; phylum Streptophyta; class Magnoliopsida; order Escalloniales; family Escalloniaceae; genus Escallonia; species Escallonia herrerae. The sequence goes on along the minus strand of JAVXUP010001623.1, from coordinate 110,900 downwards.
TAGTCGTCGTTCTCAACGCCGCCCATGTGTCCGATTTTGACGCTTCTAGTCTCACCTAGTCATTTTCCTGGTTCACCTAGGCGGTCACCAAGTAGTCATTCTCAGCGCCTAGCCCACCAATGTGTCAGTACTTGCTGCCTGTAGTCTCGCATATTCGTTTGCTAGCTTGCCTATGAGGTCGCTACATTCCCGTTCTTTTGAAGGACATCATCGAACCCATATCAGTGAGGCAATTGAATCCCAACAGCCGCATTTTTTCAGACCAAATGCGAAATGAGGAGTATTTTGTTGCATAACAGAGAGAGCAAATCTCTAATGGTCCTTTGAAAGTACAGGGGCGTGGTAAACCAAGATTCAGATTTGCAAATCCCATGTGATAGTGCTGTTGCATATTCAGGTTGGGTGGTGGAACCAGCAAAAATCACCATTTTTGTCACCTCATCCACCAAGCAAAGACCATAATCTGAACTCAACAGGCATTTATAATAAATCCAGAACTCAGATCTTTCACTTTAATCAGAAAATGCTTTCAACAAAACTTAAATCTTTGACCCCAAATCAAAAGCTCCTTCCATGGTAGCCTAACTCAGTCACACCTAGATCTTTCATAATTACCTCTTCCAAGTCGGCGGTGGTGGTGATGGCTGGAAAGAGGCGATGGTGGTGGTCATGGAAGTCGGGGTGGTGGTTGTAGCCACAGGTGATGGTGAGTTAAAAGGGAAGGTTGGATTGAGGAAGGTTGGATCGATCATGGTGGGAGAGAAATGAAACGAGATGTTTCTGAAGAAAAGTAGAGAGAAAGAGAGAGAGAGAGAGAGAGAGAGTAGTGTTAAGGGCAACTTTGGAAATATGAAAACTTTTGTAGAAAAAATTTAGAAGGAGCTCACTTATTGGGGGACGGAGGGTGTATATGTTAATATAGTAAAACTGGCAGTGCATGGTTTGATGCTTATTCCTGGAAGAGTAAAATGCACCAATGGCCACCGAACTATGACCTACTTTTCTTAATGGCCACTGAACTTCAATTTGTTTCATTGTGGTCACTGGACTCACAAATTTGTCCAATCAGACCATTCAGTTGGTCGGGGTAGTTCTTCCCCATTAAATGGTCACGTGAGGTGCACAAGAGGCATCAAAACAAAGGCGAAAAAATTTAGAAGGAGCTCACTTATTGGGGGACGGAGGGTGTATATGTTAATATAGTAAAACTGGCAGTGCATGGTTTGATGCTTATTCCTGGAAGAGTAAAATGCACCAATGGCCACCGAACTATGACCTACTTTTCTTAATGGCCACTGAACTTCAATTTGTTTCATTGTGGTCACTGGACTCACAAATTTGTCCAATCAGACCATTCAGTTGGTCGGGGTAGTTCTTCCCCATTAAATGGTCACGTGAGGTGCACATGAGGCATCAAAACAAAGGCGAAAAAATTTAGAAGGAGCTCACTTATTGGGGGACGGAGGGTGTATATGTTAATATAGTAAAACTGGCAGTGCATGGTTTGATGCTTATTCCTGGAAGAGTAAAATGCACCAATGGCCACCGAACTATGACCTACTTTTCTTAATGGCCACTGAACTTCAATTTGTTTCATTGTGGTCACTGGACTCACAAATTTGTCCAATCAGACCATTCAGTTGGTCGGGGTAGTTCTTCCCCATTAAATGGTCACGTGAGGTGCACATGAGGCATCAAAACAAAGGCAAGACGGTCTCTCTACACTAAATCTCTCTTTTTTCTTTCACTTTCCTTTCCAGCTTTCTTCACTTCATTTACTGTAGCTTTCTTTTTCATTTCATTTCTTTCTCTTTCCTTTCCAGCATTCCAGCCAGCTTTTGGACTTGGGGGAGGAGTACGTTGATGAAGTGGGAGGAAGGAGGAGGAGGCACAGCCACGGGGGGAGGGGATGGTTGGCACTGGCTGAGGGTGATGGTGGCGATCTTGGGGGAGGAGAGGGGAAGAGGAAGGAAAGGGGGAAGGGATGGTTGGGTGGAAGCAGATCTGCAACGTGCAGGGTGTCAGCGATAGCGAGTTTGGGTGGAAGCAGCGGCGGGGTTTGAGTGGTTGTGATGGGTGAAGGTGGTGGTGTAGTGTGGAAATTGACACGGATCAAATTGATCAACCCAGCCAATTGAACTAAATCAAAATTGATCTCAGCTTTGAATCAGTCTATGTGCGTGTGTTTTTTTTTCAATTATTTTTTAAGTGTGGGGGGAGAGTGATTTAGATAGGATCTGAAGGTGGAAGAAGTTGACGCAGTCGTTGTGGAGCTGTACAGGGGTGAAGGGGATGGTGGAAGTGATGGGTTGTGGAGGGTAAAGATGATTGCAGTGGTGGCAGTGGCAGGTGAAAGGATAGGTGATGGTGGTGGCAGGTGGTGGTGCAATGTGGTGATTGAGCTGACGGGTGGTTGTGGTGGTGGGGAAAGAAGAAGAGAAAGTTAACTCTAACAAATGAGATAGCATCAAATTATATATTTTGGTGTGTCACTAAAAGGTATAAAAGCGACTTGAATGCTTGTTCTAGTGACAAAAAGATATAAATTTAACCAAAAGAAAAAAGTAAATTTAGCCTCACTTAAAATTATCATAAGCTAATTTAATGAATTTTCTTTTGTCTCAAAAAAAAAAAAAATCAAAAGGGTGTGACAGTTTTGCCCCCTTGAGTTAAGGGTCATGTGCCTCGCACATGACCACTTAAGGAGCTCTTGCTAATGGCGGCTAACAGAATGGTTTGATTGAACAAGTTTGTGAGTTCAGTGACCATAATGAAACAAATTCAATATTCAGTGGGGTCATAGTTCGGTGGCTATTGGTGCATTTTACTCTCCCTGGAAAAACAACACCTAAAGAGGTCTTAAAGCCTTTCAAGTAAAAAACAGTTTGACCTGACAATCACAAAGTAAACCCCGCTTACTCCCCCAAAAAAATCTGTTGATTTTCCCTACGGTCAGTCTCACTCATGTTCATAATTCAGTATGGTTTTTTCGTAATTGTTAGGAAAGACAGACACGGGTCTATACAAGTTTGTAAATATGCAGCAAAGCTAACCAAAAAGAAAGGAGAAGCATAAATGTTCAGCTTACAGATTCTTATCAAGAAGCTTTATCGTCTCGAGAGTTTCTAGAACTAGTAGGACCTCAACGACAGAAGTTTCTGTTGAGGACTTAATGAAACCCTGCACTATAAGGACTTGCATCCAAGCAAGGTACACTAACCCAACCGTTATGTCAAGGGTATTATTGTCTCTCACAGCAATTTTAGGTTTTCACGGTCCTCTGCTACCAAAAAAATTTCCCTCAAACGATGTGGCAATGCCACACCACTTGCCCACGTCATCAACCTTCCCAACCAATTTAAGGTACAAACCACCACAGCCGCATCTACCAGCACTACCATACACGCCATCATGCCACACCTACCATCCCATCACCACCCCAGCCACCTCAACCATACCCAACACCATCATGATGACTGATAAAAGAGTACCCATTACCATCCAAAACAACCCATCAATCTTCCCATCTATGCCTCTAGTCATGCATCAGCCTTCATCTTTGCCCATAGCGACAATTGTATTATGACTCCAGAAATAGGAGAAGAATCTGAAACATGATGTCAATTCTCAAATAGGGGAAAAACGGCAAAGCAATCTGAATCAGCTAATGGTAAACCTCTGTAGTTTTCTTTTGATGGACCTAAATCTTTCAATCTAGCAGCAGTCAATGACTAAATTCGATCGTGGTGGTTCTTTGTGGTGTGAATAGTAAATTGGAGGTGATGTAGTTTGGAAATAGACAACTGTAAAGAAAGAGGTAGAGTGAGAGAGGGAGAGAGGAACAAAAGAAAAAGATAAGGCAGGAATAAAAGGGAAATCTCAGGTGGGAATATACTCAATCCGATTGTCAGCCAAAAGGTTATTAAAGATGATTTTAATGCATCGAAATTAGTTCAACTTCTGTTGCATCACGAACTTATGGATCGGAGGAATGCATAAAAGGGGCATCAAGATTCAACTAAATTACAGAATTAAATTCCAAATTGGCAGGCCCTGCTTCTGGAGTTGTTTTGAAGTCAAATTCCTGTTACAACCACCTGTCATCCCCAACATTGCCGTCCCCAACACACACCCAATACGGATTGTCGCTTGAACTTAGTGACGACTGAAACATTTTCACATCTCCTTCACCGCTTTCTCGTCCCCATTCGTCTCATCCAGACTCAAACTTATGTGGATAGTTTGTATTTTCCAAACTCTTTGTGCACCCTTCATTTTCGGCGAGATCCGATGAAACTTTTGCTGCAGTTCCTAAGGAGAGAAATGGTGGTCGTCGACTATTGGTGGCTGATTGTGGTCGTAGCAGCATTGAGAGAGGAGTTCTGGGTTTAGTGGGTGGTATACTGGCGAAAATTTGCAGATATTTAAGTTTCCATTTAGGTGTAGAGGCAGATGGTGCCAATATGTTGATACAGAAAATTAAGGGGACCTCCACTGAGCCTGAGAGCACCTAAAAACAAAAAAAAAGATGGCGGAAGAGGGAACCCCAAATTGGATTCCGGGGGAACTCTCTGATGCTTAAGTAAGAAAGGCCTTAAGATAGTATATGCAGTAGACCTCATTTGCAGACTTCGTTCATCCCATGGCCTCTAGATCCCTTTTTATATCGTGTAATCAAGTTTGAGCCCTCGGAGGACTAGGTGACTTGCAATAGAAGTCCTTCACTCTTTGCAGGGTTCGAGACTTGCTTGAGAAGTTTTCTCCGTCTTGAGATAGATTTCTTTGATCAGATCCTAAAACCTCCAGGTAGATCTCTAGAATTTCCAGAGCATTCTTGACTATAATGCACCTAAGCGCTTAAGTGGCAAAGTTGCCATATGTCAACTAGTTATTGCCTGGTAATATTGAACCTCAGCATATTGCTCCCACTTCCTTGGACCATCTTTGGTTTATGGAAGTAGTTTTAGGGGCAAAAGATAACTCGCAACATTGCATGTATTCAACAAGCTACCATGGATTTGTCTGTACAGTTTTCCCTAGTGAGAAATTAATTCAGAGCAATAGCAAAATGCGAAAAAAAAATCAATTGCTACTTCAGCATGTTGAGGTCAAATGTGGTGAGATAAGGACTAGAGCTCCCAGCTAGTTGATTTTATACTGTACCAGATAAGCATAAACTAGAAAATGGTAGCCGCTTGGAAGTTTACGTCCATCTACTTACATTATCCAAAGTCAGCTCGGCGCTAAACTCAGTAGCTCATCATCTCTATTGAGAGTTTACAGCTTTGGTCAAGCATTTTATCAAATTTCTGACGTACGACAGCTTGCTGTCATTCACAAAAGCTTAGTGTGGTTATAATTGAGCAATAAAAGCAGGACAGCTCCAAGCTAAATATTTGAGGAATTGTATGGTGGGTCATCACTCCTTGAATAAGGAATTAGTGTCACATATTTCACACATGAAATTGCTGGCAAACAGGTTGGCTTTATTTCTGTCTGTGAATGCATTGCATGCCTTTTGTTTCATTCATTAATTGGACCCCACATTTTCGAGAGATCAATTTGGCACATACAGGTTGGTTGGCATGAGAGACCCTGCTTTAAAAGTTTGAAACTGAGGTCCCGACATATGGTCACATTTCACCGACTAAAGCTTCATGTGGCCGAAAGGTGAACTTAACAGAATACCTGCCAAGTTCCTGCCACTCCCTTAAAAGCTCCAAGTTAGGTAACTCAAAAATCTCTTAAAAAAATGTCAGGCCCCAATTTTTCATTGAATTCCACTTGAGGAACTTGATGTTAATAGTTAGGTAATCTGTTTTGCTCATGATAGAATCGACACGTGGGTCCACCTTTGAGTCGCTTCAATGTTTTGGATAGAATATGCCATTTCAGCATTACCAAGGTCTGCCGCATAGCCTTTCGTGATTGAGCTTCCAGCTCATTAAAATGGTGATCTGACGGCAATGATGGATTGGATCTTGAGCATAAAAGGAAGTAAAAAGTAGCTCGGTTCCATGCTATCATTATCGGAGTAATTCTTGCCAACTAATAATGAGCTCCACAAGATAGAATCCAATATTCGGTGCCTTATTAACCACCACTCTGCATGTTTTCGACGTTACAAATTTTAATCTCCTCCTTTCTACAAAATTTATCTACCTCAATGAATGGGATTGTCATTGGAATTTTTTGTCACTTTGAGATAGTAAGATCAACATTTCCATTTAATTTCAAGAGCTCGAAACTTTATTCCAAATGTCAAATTGGACATTGGAGCTGCAATATCATTCTCCAACAAAGCACAGTTGTCAATTTCTAAGGAAGAGGCATACAAGTTAACACCCGCGCCTTAGCTCCCATAAGAGAATAAAACCGAAATCTCGTTGCTGTCAAAGTTTGGTTAACTATTGATAGACCCCAAGTAGGTTGAGACCTGCTGCGTGGAAAGCCCCGACCGTCTATACTCTCGACAAAGAAGAACAAGTTGTTCTGGTCCCTGATTGAAGTGGACTTCCACTAAAAAGTTTGTCATACCAACCTCAACCATTTCTATTCTTTAGCAAATAAAAATTATGGATAAGCCTAAAGGTGGGGCTGTGAGCTAAGCCAAGGACCAAGGTATTGCAAATGAGAACAATCATATTTCTCCAAGAATTGGGGTATAGTCGGATGGCTCTCGAGGATTTGTTCAAGTAGGGGGTCCATGAGTGCTCTAAGCCCGCCCATACTTTCTTCATAAAAGCATACCTCCTTTTCTAGCTTCATGCATGCTTGAACCACTGTAGCCGGCACCCTAAGAGAAAATGTTGGGGGATGCAATATTTCTTCCTGATTACCTCAATCTATAGTACTTTTCTCCTCTTCTGCATCGCAATCAGAGTAAGCGCAGTCTTCCACTGATAAATCACCCTTATCCTCTAAAATCCCTAAAGAGCCAAATTCAAAAGGGGGTGCTGCAGATTCAGCATTATCATGTGCATTTAACCCTTGGAAACCAGTAACAGCCCCAGGATCACAAACAACTTGGCTTGAGGAAGACGAAACATAACTAAATTGGGAGCAACACGTTAGGACTTCCTTTGAGGTTAAAAAGAGAGAATAAGAAAGGAGTTGTGCCCCCTATCCACTCACCGTGTGCTTCTCCTCAGCAAGATGCCTACCACCGCCAAACTACTCCCTCCCTCCCTCCCTCCCTCCCTCTCTCTCTCTCTCTCTCTCTCTCTCTCTTAAAAGTTGAAATGGTTGAAGTTTGAAAACCATCCCTCTAAAGTATCCTTATAAAGGAAATTCAACGCTCCGATCCTCTGTAAGTAAACAGTAGAGATGTTCAGCTTTTTATATTCTCAAATAAGAAAATGACGGGTGATTTCTTAGAAAATAAGAACTGCTGTTGCAGCTCAAAAATCCAAGTTCAAGTTTTGAACAACAATTACCGCTCTAGAAATAAAATGGGAAAGGGTGATCTCCCTATCTAAAAGTGGCAAAAAAATTTCATTGGGTTCTATTCGTACAAAGGAGATTAAAATCTCTATCGTCAAAGATGTGCAGGTGGGGTGAAAGTGGACCAAATATTTGACACTATCATGCTTATTATCATCTGGCAAGAATTCCACATTACTCTAATGGTACCAGGTGACCGAGCTGGATACGCCGACCTCCTCTAACTTCCATTTATGCTCAAGGTCCAATCATCATTGTGGTGGGACTGCAATATAATGAGCCAGATGCTGCAGAGGAGAAGGCTAGCGACAAACCTCGATATGTAGAGCTCGCATATTCAAGCCCATACATTGAACTGACTCAAAGGTACACTGACATGTTAATTCTTTCTTTCACATGAGCAAAACAGAGGTATTAACGTCAAGTTCCTCACATGAAATTCAATGAAGAAGTAGGGGACTTCATTTATTTCAAGAGACTTTGGTGAGTTACCAACTTGAGCTTTCAAGGAAATAGCAAGCACATTCTTAGGTTCATAGTTCCACCTCATCAAGCATAAGCCGGTGAAATGTGCCTAAGGTGGAACTCAGTTTCAAACTAATGAAGGGCCTGGAAGCTTCAGTGCTGTCTCACGCCAACTAACCTGTGTATGCCGAACTGGTGTTTCCAAAATGAGGGGCCCAATGATAAGTTGAAACAAGATGCATATAATGCTTTCACCAATGAAGAAATAAAGCCAGCTTTGTTGCATACAAATGAGTCACACTAATAGCCTAATTCAAGGAGTGAGGGCCCACCACCATAAAGTTTCTCCTTTTTTCTAATATCTAGCTTGGAGCTGTACTAATTTTATCACTCAAGGTACAACCATACCAAGCTTCCATTAGTGACTAATAACTGGATGTCGGAACTCCTTATGGTGCATAATAATGGTAAGTCAAGTCCTCAAATGTAAGCTTTCGAAGTTGTGGTCCTACCGGTACCGAAAACCTTATCTTAAACTAGCACACTCCAGGACTATACACTGGTAAATATAGCTCATTTTAACATCTGGTTCCTTCCCCTCTTTTTGTTTTGGTGGTTTCACCAATTTTTACATCGGGCCTGGGGTTAGGATGAGGCAAGCTGCATGCAATTCCCAAAATCACCCAAATCATGCTGAAGTGAAAAATTAAAGCAGTCCAACAAGGGAGTCCGTTACCACCAGAATTGACTATACTGCAGAAGTAAACATATTTAACCCTTCATTCTAATGGCCTGCCAGGTTACAATCCCCACTATGTATTTCTAGCATGAACACACACTTCGCATATTTGTCATGATGAAGAGAAAGGAGGAGGTTATATCAGTATGAACCAGCTACCACCAGATGTTATGAATAAAGTAAGGTGCTTCGCGAAGGACATAAACCACATTTTGACAATTGAAAATTTGGGTCAAAGTAAGAAAATACCCAATGTAATCAGCAGATGAACGGTCAAGGCCGCTGCTACCTGCCCAAGAGGATCCACGAAAGATATTTCCCCCGCCAACCACAATTGCAACCTGAACATTTTCCAATAAGAACTCAAGGCTTTAATTTGTGACTTTTGCAGGCCTACTCCTATAGAAGAATCACTTGTCACAGATAAATCTGAGTCATGAATAGTTTATTCTGGAGGAACAGTTCTATGAACAAAATCAATCTTGGTTTCTAGATAAACCCTGAAACCCTGTCTCATATAAGTACTGATCGCTATGTCATTTCCTTTAACACATTCTACAATACAATAATGGAAGCTACATCAGCGGGACGATAACCTTTCCGGGATTAGAATGGTCAATCACCTGACTCCATGCATATTAAAATCAAGAGAAGCCCGCATTCATAGATATACATATACAATCAAGACAAAGAAAAATCAAGAATAAAATGGACATGTACACAAACTATGTTAGGAAAGTCTAATCATCTAAAAGCATGTATAAATGATCTACCTCGATGCCGAGGCGAGTCACAGTAGCAACCTCCCTTGCAATGGACATCGTAACCTATGTGGCAAAAGATGTACAATTATTCCATTTTAAGATAGTGAGTATACAACAAGCGCTAAGCAATACTATCTTCCATACCTTTGGGTCGATATTTTGCATTTGATCTCCAGCAAGAGCTTCTCCACTAACTTTGAGTAGCACCCTACGCCATTTCAATGAAGGTTTGGACATTCCATCTTCATTCATTGTGACACCAAAAGGAGTCATAGGAGAAAAATGAGATTGCCTGATGAAAAAGAAAAAGAAATTAAGTTACCAATAAATACCAGCATCTAGATACCAGATGGCGTAAGACGCAAAATACTTAAGAGTTAAGACAACAAGTTTCTTGATCTATGAACACAAAATACTTAAGACTAGCTAATTAAGTGAGAAGCAAAATTGGGAAAGTACTTTGTGATATTCACCAAAAGTGAGCAAACTCCATGTCAATCTAAGAATTCCCAACGGTATGTAAATCAACATTATTTAAGAGACTGGCTAAGTAAAATGGCCAAGATAAGTTACGAAGGAAGGAGGAACCAGCCATATTGAAAATATCTTCTTCTTCCTACAAGACTATACCAATGTTCCTCATTGACCCCAAACCTAAAGGCGACTCATAACAAAATTCCTTTTCTGGACGTTTCAAGGCATAGAGCTCCATCCAGTTTCCTTCTAACCCAGGGAATAAAAACACGTTATTTTCTGTCAGTAAAAATACATGAAACTGAAAGATGAAATAGCCACTAGCTTTAGAGTCAAGATGCAAACTTATTCCGCCTGCCCAGATACTGTCAAAAGTACTTTGTAAAACCAGATTTCGACAAAGTATTACCAAAGCAGAAGAGCCAGTACAAAAGCAGGTTAAAATAAGGCCTATATAGATGCCGTTTCGATTTCAGTAGTTCTTACATTAAGAGCTTGGATTTCCAGGCAACTCCAATAGCACTGGTATCTGAGTTAGCTGCTCGCGTTGTGTGTGACTGGTTGGGTTATCAATTACTACTTATGATGGCTGCTAGACTATCTAGCGTTGACAAGGGTGGGTGCGAATAGGTATGTTTTAGCTACTTCTTGACCAACAAATGTTATGCCGACAAGAGAAATCGGACACACAGAAGGTGAAGTCATGTTTATGGATATATATATATATATATATATATATATATATATTGATGTATGGCAACTTTTGTATAATTAGAGAGCTTAAAATCTGTTAGGGAGAATTTGTATTTCATGAATCACACTAATCAATGACCACACGTATACTTACACTGTGATATACTAGGGATATGTACATGTGTACTTGTAGGCATATGAATGTTGATCATGTCGATGAACACTGTCTATCCACCCAATATCATTCTGCTATTAGATTTATCATAACTAGAATCTTAGTTTCTTCCAGCAATTATTACTAATTTTTATATACTCAAGGAAACATAATCAACATCCAAAAATATTGTGGGTCCCACTTTGGCAGGTGGTTGAGTAATGTGGGACACGAGTCGAAGGGTATCTGTAAGCTCTAGCTCTCAAATACATGTCCGGGCAAAAATGGACTTGTCACCCCTTTAACGCTGCCCAGTGGTAGTCACGGAAACCCCATGAGTCCTCTCTTCTCCCATTTGCTTTCTCTCAATTGAGCAAAGAAAAACACTCCGCAGATGCCATGAAGAGGGATAATGGGAGAATTTTACTACTTAATGTTAATTGTTAGGAAAAAGAATCCTGATTAACATGTGGCTATGCGCGTGAAACAGAAACCATGATATTGGTACAACATCGGGCTAACTACAGGAATTTTAAATTCTTAGATCAAGTTCGGGCGACTTGATAGGGAATCATTGTAGCAAATAAGAGAGAAAAAAATCCAGAGGAGATCCACATTCGTCTGATCAAAGATATCACTCCCAAAGCTGCACTAGCAATCAAACCTCTTCTGCATATCTTTTACCGAAATACTTTGGGTTGATCAAAAACCAATTTCACCAGTAGCCTCTTTATTATTATTATCTTCTACCATATTTCCCTCCTCGGGGGGTGTGTGTGTGTTTGGGGGGGGGGGGGGGGGGGGACGAAGCAGAGACAGAGAACAATAACATCGCAAAACCTTTTAAGATCTGACCTCAACGCAGAAATATTAATAACACTGTCTATTTACCAGCTCCCCATTAAAAGACTCAAGGATAAGGTAATTGTGACAACTGGTTTTGCACTTTTGCATATAAAGAAGAGATCAATTAGTAAGCTGCAGAAACACGTTAAGTGAATGATATTCTTCTCATATTCAGGGGCAGAGGAAAAAACTAATCCAACTAGGAAAAGTGTAAAAAAAAATCGGGGGTTACCTTGCATTTTAACCTCAAGATATGAATTAAGAAAAGTTACATACCTTGGATGAGGATTAGACCTGGTGTTGCACTTTTGCCTATAAAGGGGAGATCGATTAGTGAGATGCAGAACCACGTTAAGTCATTGAATTTTTTTCATAGGGGTCGAGAATCCAACGAGAAAAAAGATTAATGAAAAAAAAAAAGAAACAGGGGCTACCTCGCATTTTAAGGGCTAAATACGAATTAAGAGAAGTTAATTCCTTAGATGAGGGTCAGACCTGGCACATTAGCAAAGGCTTGTCTGGTAAAGAACTATGTTGCTGTTTTGTCTTCGGATGCCAGAGTTTAAGGTCTGTCCCAAGAACTCCAAACCATTGGGGGTGGGGGGGTAGCACATCACATACTTCTACAAGTAACTATATAGAGATCCTATATCATGCAAAGAAGGGGATCCTTACTTGTGCAAATGGTAAATCGAACTTGGACAAGCATGAAGATATCAGCGATACTTCTTTACTTTTTGAGTCATCTGTAGATTAGTTACTCCAAAACTTAGGTTTTTCTAGCTGGACCTGATGGAAGAAAGTGGGTTCACTTCTTATACACAAGTTGAAATGATTCTGATAGAGTTCATGGCCTCAGAGGACGCTCTGTCAGGATCCTTATGGACAGTGAAGATCGCAGTCAGTTTAATAACTTTCAAGAGGCTTTGCTTCTTCAGCCTGAACCAAGGAATCCCATAGATATGATGCAAAATGGACCTTGATCTATCCTTATCAGAGATCTCTATCTGATTCTCCATACTGTGAGAGGGAGGGAGGGCATTCAAGAGGTTCTATCATTTTCTTTTTACTCAGTTTTACAATAGATTAAGGCCTCTAAACCAACAAACCTTGGGCGTCTAGGCAACTACGTCCTTTATGAATAGAATAACATTAGTATCAATCGTCCCTCCCCCTTTCCAGCAAACTATCCCATAAAAGCACGTGCGTAGATTATTGGAATGCAACTTCTAGGAAAAATCACCTATTGAGGATCCTCAAACTCCTCTCTTTCTCAATTTGTTATTTGGACACCCAATCCTAAGAGGCAGTCAACCTGGCATTTTCACCGCGCCTTGTCACAACTATCACATCATTAGTACGCAAACGGAATAAAAAATCAGAACCTCTTGCATATATGCATAAATCTAACGATATTTCCAATGATTACCTACATGAAACAGTATCAGAGTTTAAAACATCTACACAGCCAATACTAGTGCAATATAAAGCATTGAACAATTACAATAAATATTCTTCCAAGTAACTCAAATCTCCATACATAGAAAAATAGAAAACACTTACTACCTTCTTTACCAAAACCTGCATTTTTTATTTTGCATTTTTGCGTTTTAACCACTTTCAAAAACACATTCAATTCCATGCAGAAAACAAAAAACAGCCCACAATCCCTTCGAGAAAGAGGAATGAGTGAGCGTTGGCACCTGACGTTCATTGGGTCCGAGGAAGGAGGACCCATCTCAGAAGAGCAGCTGAGCACCAAGGGCCCATATGAGCTCCGATAGCCCACGACAACCGAATTGGTACTGAGCGGCTTGAAGAGACATGGTGATGTCGAAGAGATAGAATTGAAGGCAGTAATAGAGCGGCTCAAGGAGCTAGATTTGGCCATCACTCCAAATTCCGAACTGCCTCTTTCGATTATAATGTGGTATTTCGGCGTTAGTTTCTCGTGAAAAATGTGCTAACGATAGCATCCCATTTTTGCAAACTTACCAAAGGTATCGACAAGGCCAAAGTTTTTGTCTCAGCAGTGTTACATACGAAGGTGGATCTTTTCATCACCTTATACGTATCAGTTGAGACAAGGATTATCTAAGGAATCAAACTGTTTATCTATGGAGCTCTCCTCTTAATGTTTAACCACTTGGATCTAATTAATATAATTTTTAAAGTATCCAGAGGTCAAGGTCTTACTAGTTATTAGTTTTAACTCTGTGTGTTACACTCCGGAACAACAATAGTCAAATATTCATTGAGAAACATCATATTTATTTATATGTTTAATAGTAAAAAAAATAATTTTAACAATAACAATAACAAAAATGTTGTTTTCACCTTTTATGTTTACCAACAACCACGCAAATCTCAATACATACACGTCCAAAAGCACTCGTGCTCACATACATCACAAACTAAGCAAAACGAGGCTCCTACATTCAACATAGAGGCACCATAAAGGTAAATGCCCACGAGGAAATGGATATGAAAACGCATATCCTCATCAACAAAACAAAGTAAAGAATAGCTTTTAACCATTGCTCGTTATTGTGGTTGATATTATCGAAGAAATATCTTTTGGCCTGAAAATAAAAAGATGATTCAAATTCAGGATAAGTCCTCGGTTGCAAGGATAAGAGGAAGTTAAGTTTGGAAAAGATGCTTCCTGTAGAGATGCACTCACCGTCACAACAGTAAAAACACCCACCATATATGATTATAAGCACCTGCTCGCATACACACACACTCCGACTAATCGGCCTGCTTTTCACCAACATCAACCCATTGTCCCACCTCAATCCATAGCAATCACCACAACCCATGACTATCACGATAATGAGTCCCGACAGTGGCTCGCAGTGGGGTGAGTGTGTGACTTTAGGGTGGGTAGGTGACCTAGTAATGGTGGTGATGACGAGGGTGGACAACGTGGGGTGGGAATTGTTAGGGAGAGATTAGGAAGAGGAGAAAGAAAGAAAGATGAGGGGAAAAAAGTGGAAGAGAAAGGTATAAAAATACGTATTTAGTATCAAAATACGTAACAAGGGTGGTATTGATATTTTTATAGTATAAAATTGTCATGCCAGCCAAAATCGTTAGTTAGGGTTACAGAACCCTAACATTGGACAAATCTGAATCTTTTGGCATTGTGGATATCGACGCCAACTTTGTAAAAACTGTCTTTCGCTGTAATTTACCTCTAAACTGAGGGACACAAGTGATCTTATCCTTGAATTCATGTACTGATTAGGTGTAAAATTTAGCACTTTTGACTACAACTTTTATTCAAATATTCAATTTTAGTTTATATACTAATTTTTGAAATTTATTTAAGTGATGATGATCAATTTAAAAGTGCTAAAAGCTTGTGACGTTACAATACACCATGTTTATTCTTTTCTTTTCCTAAAGGAAAGATGAAGCAATGTTGTAGTTGTAGTAGCTATGTTTTAAATTGATATCACATGTATTAGCTCATCAAAACAAAAACTTTAGAAATCAACAATGTTAAAATAACCATATATTACTCGCTTATACAACCGCTTGGGATAAGTAGTAATGAAAATGTTGTAAATTTTTATATTTACTTGCTAGTTTTGCATCGTAGATATATGATTCCGATTTCAGGTGATAATAGTCATAACTAAATCCTAAGACATTAGTGATTTAGTAAAGATAAATGAAACCTCACTTGGACATTTATCCCAATATGTAATTTAATTTCTCTTAATACTACTTCTTTCTTATTTAGAGTTGGGATGATTCCTTTTTATCACTTTAACTATTTTTTTATTTTTAGTCTCTATCTTTCAAAATCCTTTAAAAGAGTTCACGTACTATTCGCCTTGTTGAAAAATTTCTCGTCAGTAATGACCACATGACAGGCACGTTGTCACTTTCTTGAGGGTGTTTCCGTCAAGCCATGTTAATGGATGGGATTTTAGGGATTTTCAAAGAAAGCAATTGTTTAGGGTGAAGAATGAACATACAAGAAAGAACCAATGGTTTTAACAATTTTCAGACAAATCGAGTAGCAAGGATGGGAGGAATTGGGAACAATCATGGGGTTTGGCAAGAAGAGATCAATCAAACAATATTTCTCCACTGAGAAAAAAAATGTGGATCAAGTGCAAATAAATCCAATTACAATAAGTTTGCTTTTTTGATCTGTAGCATTTTATTCTTTAATGTGAAATGTTTTTTGAATCTGTGCTTTTTTAAGTGAAAAAACGTGGATCAAATGCTTTTTTTATTGTAACATTTTTAAGCTTGTTTGCTTTTGGCAACACATATTGGTGTTGGCTTACAATTGCGGCTTTTTGTCATGTTTAAAAGTGATTAAAGTTTGGATTCTAATTCGTGAATTTAAAATTATATGGACTAAAAGCTACTCCATCTGTCCTATATAATTTGATCAGCTTTTTTTTTACGTAGATTAATGATTTAAGTGATATATTGTATATTTTCTATTCTACCCTTTAGAGAGATGAGGAAAGAAAGTGAGTCAGGAGAGAGAAAATAGGTCAGTGGAGTGTTAAACGTAAAGAGAAAAATGAATAAAAAAAAGTGTAAGAAAGTATGTCAGGATAGAAAATAAGTTGATGAAGATTTAAATGTGAAGAGAGAAATAGAATAAAAAAGTGTAAAAAGGATAAATATGAAAAAGTACCTATGGAATCTTTCTTAATTTGAAATGAATAATTTTTGTGGGACGGTTCAAAAAGAAAATTTGATCAACTTATTTGGGACGGAAAGAGTATAAAGTTCGTATTTTAAATCAGGGCTTTTGATCTAGGAATGATTCTATTTTTGTCCCTTGTACTTTTCCCGCTTTTCTATTTTAGTCCATGTACTTTAAAATCCTTTAATCACTCACTATACTATGTGTCGTCATCAAATAACCCCCTTTGTTAGTTTTTCCTATAAAAAATGATCACGTGATAGGCACATGAGTTTATTTTTGAAGGGTATTTTTGTCAAGACATGAGAGATGGACTAGATTTTTGGTTTTTTTTTTTGGTTGAAGAATGAACAGACAACAAAGAATCCAACAGTTTTAAACAAATCAGCATAAGGACCGAGAATTGGGAGCATCTATTTTGTTTGACACTGCCAGCAGGTCCAATCAAAGAGTATGCCTCGACAGAAGAAAAAAATGGATCAAATGCAAAGAAATCCAATTACAATAAGTTTTCTTTGTGATCTACAATTTTTTTCTTTACTGTGAAATGATTTGTTTGAATCTCTATTTTTTTAAAAATATATAAAGATCTAGATTAAAAGCCTTTTTGATATGTAGCATTTTTTATGCGTGTTTGGTGTTGGCATACAGTTGTTGCTTGTTGTCTATTTTAATGTGTTAAAAATTGGATTCTAATTTGTTGGCTTAGCATTATGTAGAATAAAAGATGTAAAGTTTGCATTTTAAATTAGGACTTTTGGTTTATTTGCACGATACTGGATGTAATATCCTTTTTCTGCTATATAATATGCCTTTTCTGACCAAATGGTCTCCCATTGCAAAGCAAAGCATATATGTTGTTTCCCTGGCCAATATATGAGCAATACATTAATTTATGAGTAGTAAAATTACTTATCTCCTATAAGTAGTACAATGTAGTTTAATATATATAATATAGTACATGTTTTGAACTTTTTTGCAGCACCTGGATTTGAGTTTTTCACTATAGAACTTCATCATGATGGAATTGTTAAACTGTTATCAAAGTATGTTTATTTAGGGGGCTTTGTTAATCAAGTTGTGAATTGTGATCCTGATTTTATGTCTATGTGGGAACTATATAACTTAGTAATGCAGCTAGGGTATGATGGTCCATGTGGGTACTACTTTAGACTCCCCTAAGAGCCATTGGAAATTGGTTTAGTATACATAGAAAATGATGACTTCGTAGTTTACATGCTTGCAAGTTTACCACCTGAAAGAACCATAGAAGTGTATATTAAGCATAGTATTAGAACACTTTTGTTAGAGAGTCAAGTTGGTGACAATGGTGGCAATTTAGGTGTGGTTGATGTACATACCAAAGAGTTGAGTTAGGTGGTGATGACATGGATGAAGATGTTGGTGGAAGCATTGAAGATGGTAGAAATGGTGTGGGTATTAGTACCCTGAAGTAATTGTTAATGAGATAAATGAGGGTGTTAATGACAATGCTGTGGATGGTACCCCTAAAGTAATTGCTGATGAGATTAATGAAGTTAATGACAATGTTGTGGAGAGTAGTGGACAAGGAATTGCAGTTAGTGGGCATAATGCCAATTCAGAAGATATTGGTAGAGATGGTAGTAGTGAGGATGAGCTTGTACACAACCAAGACAGACTCTATGACAGTGATTACCCAGTAGTCGCTGATGAAGATTGTGAACTAGTGCACGTAGGTACTGAGCCAACTGAGGGTGTTATAAATCCAACTCATGACATTAATGTACTCGATCAAAACACTAATGATATTAATAGGCAACAACATAACCTTAGTGAACCAACCCTTGACAGTATTGAGGCAACCCAAGACATAAATGAGTCAACTCAGCCTACCTCAAACCCAGCTTTAGATAATGCAAACATTGATGGAGTTCTAGTGGATGTTATGCCAGAAACTATAGAGTTATCAGATGAACCTGAAAGTGCTGATGAGTCATTTGATGAAGATAACGGGCCAGGGAAAGGCAAGAAATCATTTAAGAAGCCTCATTACCCCAAATTTACTCAGGCAGAGATAAGAAAACCTACCTTTGTTATTGAGGCAATGATTTAGCTCACATACTGAGCTTAGAAATGATGTTAGAGAGTATGTAATGAATGAAGGGGTTCCTGTTTCATGGAAGAAAAATGAGAGGTCTAGGGTTAGGGCAGTCTGCAATAATGGGAGTTGTCCATGGAGTATATTTGCAATAAGAATGCTTAAGAGTGATACATTACAAGTGAAAACTTATGTGAATGAACATATATGTGGTAGAGTATCAAGCAACGAGCTACTTAAAGCTGTGTGATTGGCCAAAAAATATGTTGATCAGTTTAAAATAAACCCACAATGGTGTGTTAGTTCATTTGGTCAACAAGTGTATCATAATTATGTAGTGGATGCTAGTCATGGTAACTTCTACAGAGCTAAACAAAAGGCCACACAGATGCTTAGAGGAGACTTTGATGAGCAATATGGTAAGCTGTGGGACTACCTAGAAGAACCTCAGTTCCACATGTGAGTTGCAAGTTGAATCTTTAATAGAGAGTAATAGCAGACTTTCTTTCTTCAGGGTGTACTTGTGCTAAAGTGGTTGCAAGAGGTGGTTTCTTCAGGCATGTAGGCCACTGTAGGCTTAGATGGGTGCCATTTAAAGGGTCCATAAAAGGGCATAATACTTGTTGCTGTTGCGGCTGATCCAGATAACCAAATGTGGCCCTTGATATTTGTTGTAGTTAAGAGTGAAAGTTAAGAGAGTTAGAAGTGGTTTTTAGAGTTGTTAGGCAATGACCTGAATATTGTTAATCAATCTACTAGGACCTTTATCTTAGACAAACAAAAGGGTCTAGTTCAATCCTTAGAAGTACTCTATCCACAATCGGATTCTAGGTTTTATGTGCAACACTTGCTAAGTAACTTTAAAGTAAAGTATAAGAGCAAGGCATTGACAGATCAGTTGTGGGCCTGTGCAAGAGCAACATACCCAGTAAATTTGAGCATGAGATACAGGAGAGGGGGAAGTTAAGTAGAGATGCTTTAGAGTGGTTAGGAGATAGGGATCCAAAGCAATGGAGTAGGTCACACTTTAAACATATTTCCAAAGGGTGACCTACTCTTAAATAACCATTCTGAGTCATTTAATGCTGCAATTGTCAAAGCTAGGGAGCTTTCCATTATCAGTCCATTAGAGCAGATAAAATTGTACTTAATGAAGAGGACGGTGAAGCAAAGAGAGTTTATTACAACCAAGGTTGGGCCTTTGTGTTCAATAATACATTATATAATATTAGAAAAGGCCAAAAAGGAGTCAAACATATATGTGGCTGAGTTTTCTGGTGCATAGAAGTTTCATATAGTCTTGTTAAATGTGGGACATCATGATATTGATGTAAGGCAACAGACATGTGGGTGCAGAAGATGGGACTTAGTAGGGATTCCTTGCATACATGTAGTCTCAGCAATCCATAAGCTAAAAGAGAACCCTGAGGTTTGTGTACATCAGTATTACTGGAAGATAATATCTGAAAAAGCATATGAAAACATTATTCACCCAATAAAGAGTGAAGACCAGTGGCCAAAGTCAGGGAACCCTCTACCATTGCCACCCATTATTAGACCTCAGGCAGGTAGGCCAAAAAAGAATAGGAAAAGAAGGGCTAATGAGATTGATCCTAAATAGAATCCTAATAAACTACGGAAGTTTAAAGAGAGTTTGAGTTGCAGTAGTTATGGAAAGCTACAATACAATAAAAGAACATGCCTTAATCCAATAACCACAACGTATGTGAAAAAGAGTGAAGAAACCTAAACAAAATGTAGCTGAGGTTGGTGATGGCTCAAGGAATGCTGCAGGGGTTAGTGATGGCCTAGTGAATGCAGCTGGGGTTGGCGATGACTCAGGGAATGCAGCTGAGGTCGGTGATGACTCGGGGAATATAGTTGGGTCAGTGATGACTCGGGGAATATAGCTGAGGTCAGTGATGACTTAGGGAATGCAGCTGGGCTTGGTGATATTGATGCAAGGGAACAATGTATGATGGATGCAACTATTGAAAAAGGAGAAGATCAAAGCTACCTATAAGGACCTTGAACTTGTAACAATCTCAATTAAAATTTCTAATTATGCTTGCATAACAATATGAATTGTCCTTATAGGTAATAGGGCAAGGCCCAAGGACAAATACAGGTCCAAGGCAAGGCCCAAGACCAGCTGGTCCGATAATGCAGGGCTTGATACCAGTAGGTCCAGGACCAACAACATATGTAAATGATGACCACAGGACAATGCAGGCCTAAGGCAAGGCCCAAGACCAGCAGGTCCAAGAATGTAGGGTCCAAGACTAGCTGGTCCAAGAACACAGCGTCCAAGACTAGCATGTCTAAGAATGCAGGGTCCAAGACCGGTTGCAATCCATGTCAGGGCCCTAAACCAACTACAGGTCCAAGGCAAGGGTTAAGACCAGCTACAGTTCCAAACCAGGGGCCTAGACCAGCTGCAACCAACTACAGCTAAGGTAGGGGCTAAACCAGCTGTAGGTCCACAGTAGGGGCCTAAACCAAAACCTTAGACAAGTTCAAGTCAAATGCCAGTGCTAAATGTGTGATAATTTCCATTTACAAGACTTTTATTTTGTGCATTTTCATATTACTTGACAACTTATGTTTATTCTATTGTTTTGCTTTGCATGTTCATGCCTCCATGTCACAACCAACTTCAAGACCAGTGTGGAGGCCTAATGGTTCAAGCTGTAGTTATGCTGTGAGTGTTGCTTTTTCTAGTTGTTTTTGTTGCTTTGTGTTATATAAGATTTAAGTGTGATGGTTTGAAGCCCTGACTTTTGTCAACAATTATCAATTGGTTAATTGTTTATAGCAACCTCCAAGTTCTTATGACATTCACAAAGATAGGCACCCTGAATTTAGGCCACCACCACCCCCTGTCATGCATAAAACTGGTGGCACCTCAGTCAAGGAAGCTTCATTCAACTATAGGGGACAAAAAGTGTGTCGAGCTATCATCATTACAAGCAACTGCTACTAATATGAAGGGTGAGCAATGAACAAAGTGGGAAACAACTAAGTGACAAGGAAGGAAAATTCTAAAAATAGTCATTGAGCTGAAGATAGCCATAGAGCTGTAACTACACCTGTTATTTTGATAAAGTTTTGTGGGCTTAATTGGTTGTAGACATATAATTGCTTCTGTAATGCTCAAAGTGCTCATGAGCAAGCTTGAAACTTGCCAGTTTATTTTAATGTTCTGAAAGCCACTTTATTTTGCTGGCCTAAAACTTGTTGTGAAATAACACATTTATGTATTGCCTTTGAAATCAAGTTGCAACTATATTTTTTAGTGTTTGAGCTATATTTATATTTTTTTCTTTAGCATTGGCAGACTCTTGTTAATACTGTGTTCATTGGTAGATATCATTGTATTCCAAATTGTTATTAGTACTTTTAAGTGTTAGATATCAATGTATTTTGAATGCAGTGTTATACTACATCTACATCATCAATAAGGTAACAAAAATAGTTCTAGCGCCAACATTTTTATTCATTCATTTCATCACTGTACCAGGCAACACACTGTGACACCCTCATTTACAACAAAAGATATAAATTAGCAACACCATAACAATATCCCAGTACACCTTCTTTCTCTCCCTAACAATTGCTAAATTCATCTTCAATTTTTTTCACATTTCACAGTAAACCTGGGATAAGAGCGCTAGATCTATCACACATTGAGGGATCTAACCATGCAAAAAACCCAAAGCCTTCATTCACCTGAAACAATGGAGCATCAACCTTAAAAAACTCTGCAATTTAAAAAAAATTACATTATTGAAAAACAGAGCATAAAAAATTACTTACCAAAAAATCGCTGCAACTAAGAAATCTTCTCCCAGGGTCAGCATCCGTTGAAGAGGTTACAACCTTGCTTCTTTTTCCACAATGACACATCATTTCGGCCATTTCCTTCTTCCTCTCCTCAATTCCCTCTACCCTTCATTTGCACATGTGATAAGCATATAAGACCCACTTTTCTGGCCCAAATGTGTCCATTTTTCTCTCCAAAATAGGTTAAAAGGATGGCTTGACAGAAATACCCCAAAAATGGCACGTGCCTGTCACGTGGTCATTTTTTTACAGGAAAAGTTAACAGAGCAGGTTATTTGATGATGACATATAGTATATGGACTGATTTAAAGGATTTAGAATACATGGACTAAAATAAAAAAGTGAAAAAAGTATAAATGACTAAAATGGAATTATTTGTTTGATCTATGTACACAATAGTGGATATCCAGTGGCCTTTTGTACATAGTATTCATATTTTGAGCAAATGATGACATTGTAGTTTACATGCTTGTCAGTTTACCACATGATGGAACCATTCAAGTGTGTGTTAAGCATAGTCCTACACCAGTTTGTTAGAGAGTGGTAGCAATTTATGTGAGGCTGATGTAGATACCAAAGGAGTTGAGTTGGGTAGTGATGACATGAATGAAGGTATTGATGGCAACAACGAAGATGGTAAAAATGGCGTGGGTTGTTAGTAGCCTTTAAGTAGTTGTTAATACAATTAATGAAGTTAAAGATAATGTTATGGATGTGAGTGGACCTAGAACTGCAGTTGGTGGCCATAATGACAATGAGTAGATATTGATGGAGATGGCAGAAGTGACGATTAACCATGAAAGACTTTATGACACTGATTACCCAGTGTTAGCTGATGACGATTGTGAACCAGTGCAAGTAGATACTGAGCCAATTGAGCATAATATAAATCTAATCCAAAATAGTTGTGTGCCTAACTAAAACATTAATGACAGTAATGAGCTGTCAGAGCCGTATATTTGAATGCTTATTAGAGAGAGAGAGAGAATTATAAAGTTTGGGGATGTAATGGGTATTTTGAAATTCTAATTGTTTTAGGAATAGTTATATTCTTTTTAAAGATTTTTGATGACTTACGCACAATATATTCCTAGGAGTACACCGAAGTTCAGAAAAGCCTCTAGAGAATCCCTAAGAAGACAACTTTGGAGATTCTATCATCACTTTGAGGTAAGTTTATTTTCGATTTTGAAATTGAGGCTTGTGGTAAGAACCACAAAAATATTATGATTGATAGAGTTTAATTAAAATTTTGGGTATTTTACAACAGGGTTTTGATACAATTTGTTTGAGGGGATTAAGATTTTGGGTTAAATTGCGCGATCAGAGTAAGGGCTTACTTTTTGAAAAGTTGATTCGGGGTTGGATCAATCATTCGTTTAAAGACTTTTCCTTTAATTTAATAGTCTCAATTTTTGTGTCGTCAGTGTGCTGTTGTGGCTGCAATTTCTAACGCTTATTCAGTGCCTTACGCTGTTAGCATCCATTTTGCAGCAACTGAATTGTGTTCGGTTACTTGCCTCAATTTTCGTGCCTTACACAGTTAGCATCCACTTTGTTGTAACTAAGTATTACAGTTGTTTGCTTTCTTTTTTGCCCTTTTTCTTTGGTTGTCTACAACCTTCATCAATTGCTGCCCCATTTTGCGTGCCAATAAGAAAAACCATTGTCTAGCCTTGCACTTGGTGTTACAGCTGGGTAGTCAACTTTTGATGCTCTGGTCAGCATAACATTATTTCATTAGCTTTGTCGCACTTTAGTCCATGGATACTTATTTGTTTTACTTAACATCATGTTTTACTTTTCTATACCCATGAATATTTAATCAATAAATCCCTTTATCCATGTCATCAGTAAGTTTGTTTCTTCTTTGTTTAAGAAGAATGTAAAACCTTTCGAGGGTACCAACGATCCAATTATGGTAGAGATGTTGATTTCTCGACTTGAAAAGGTGTTTAGGCCTATGAGTTGCGCTAATGAAGAAAAGATAGAACTCACAACGTATAAGCTATATGGGAAAATAGACCACTAGTGGAAACAGTTGAGGATAGTAAGACTGTGGAACAACAGAAGGCGATGACATGGGATCAATTTAAGGAGTTGTTATTTGACCACTACTTTCTTAAGAATGAGAAAGAACAGATGTATCATAATTTTCTTAACCTATGGCATGGAGAGAACGAGAGTGTTGCTAACTACGATGTGAAGTTTACGAGTTATGGCAAGCAGTTGGTGGCAAGTGAGAAGAATAGAGTGAAAATAGGTCTCAAGCCTAGTCTTAGGGAACACATTATTCCAGTTTTGCTTGATACTTACATTCAGTGTGTTGAAATTGCAAAGACTATCGAGGCTGAGGCAAGGGACTACAGAGTAAGGAAAGACACCAATGCAGGCAAGAGACCACTCAGAGTTACCCAATTCACACATGGCATTAGGCGATAGGAAGCGAAGACAGACTTCTTCATTGTTTCTTTTGGTCAGAGGGGCCAAGGCCAGAGGCAGGGTCAGGCTTAGGGTAATTTGAGTGGGGATTCTAGTCAGAACTTTATTTAGAGGCCTCTGTCTATCGGTTTTGACTTTATTTGTCAGAGGTGCAATAAACGACATAACGGTCAGAGCTATCATTGGGATACATGAGCATGCTTCAGGTGAGTCCAGAAGGGTCACCATATTAGATATTGTCCCATTTCGGCATCAGGGCAATCTGGACTGTAGGGTTTAATTATAGAGAGTACAACTTTGGGCCCAAGGCAGAGTACAAGTCAGTCAGCCAGAAGGCAGCAGGGTGTTCAACATGACAGCAAACGATGCATCAAGTTAAAAAGATATGGTGGCAGGTACAATTCAATGCATGTTTTATTTGACTCTGGTGCCACACATTCTTTTGTTTCTTTTTCGCTTGCACATCGCCTTATGATTACACTCTCTTGACTGGAGTTGTGTGTGGGTACTCCAGTTTGGGATTCTGTGATATTTAAGTCAGTATTGAGGAACTATAATATCCACATTTGTGATATAGACCTTTTTGGGGATCTAGTTCCTTTAGATATTCGTGATTTTGATGTGATTTTGGGTATGGATTGGTTGTGATCCTATCATGCCTTAGTTGACTGCTTTGAGAAGCTAGTCTGTTTCCATCTATCTGATTCGTCAGACTTTGATTTTAGGGGTCCAAAGCCTAATGGATTGTTTATAATCTCAGTTATTGTGGCTCGTTGAATGCTTCATAAGGGCTGTGGGGGTTTCATTGCACACATCATTGATGCTAATAATGGAGGTCTTGAGATATCAAACGTACTGGTAGTACGTGTCTTTGTTGAGGTGTTTCCTGAGGAGTTACCGGGAAAACCAATCAATCGTGAGGTTAAATTCACGATGCATTTGGTACCTGGTGCGGCACTTATTTCCAGGGCTCCGTATCGAATGGCACCTATAGAGATGAAAGAGTTAAAGGAATAGCTTCAAGAGCTAGTGTGTCACCTTGGGATGCCCCTGTCTTGTTTGTCAAGAAGAAGGATAACACGCTGAGGCTTAGCATTGACCACCATGAGTTGAATAAGATCAGCATACGTGACAAATATCTTTTATCGCAAATAGATGATTTGTTTGACCAACTTCAGGGAGCAAGGTTTTCTCAAAGATAGATTTGCGTTCTACAGACCATCAGCTAAAAGTTAGGGCAGAGGATTTGCCAAAAACTGCATTTAGGACTCGTTATGGTCACTATGAGTTCTTAGTGATGCCTTTCGAGTTGATTAATGTCCCGCTGCTTTTATGGATTTGATGAATCATAGGTTTAAGCAGTATTTAGATTAGTTTTTCATTGTTTTTATTAATGATACTTAGGTGTACTCTAAGTCAGAAGAGGAGTATAACGAGCACCTAAAATATTGTCCTACATACTTTTAAGGATAACAAGTTGTATTCTAAGTTTAAAAATGTGAGTTTTGGCTTGAGCAAGTTACATTTCTGGGCATCTGGTGTCCAAGGATAGAATAGTTGTTGATCCCTCCAAGGTTGCGAGGGTGACTGATTGGCAGAGGCCTAGTCCTATTATTCAATTACGCAGGTTTTTAGGATTGGCAGGTTACTATCACCGATTTGTAATAGATTTTTTCAGCATAGCTATGCCTTTGACTCAGTTGGCTAAGAAGAGCACCTGATTTTTTGTTTGGAGCAAAGAATGTGAGGTTAGTTTTCAAGAATCGAAGGGGAGTTTGGTGTTAGCATCTGTATTGACCTTACCATATGGTTTCTGGAGGTTTCGTGATATATAGTGATGCCTCAAGGAAAGGACTAGGCGGTGTTTGAATGTAGCATGGTAAAGTGATTGCTTATGTCTTTGGATTGCTTAAACCTTACAAGCAGAACTACCCCACCCATGATCTTGAGTTAGCAGCTGCGATATTTGGTTTGAAGATATGGAGGCATTATTTTTATGGTGAGATTTGTGAGATATATAGTGACCATAAAAGTCTTAAGTATGTTTTCACCCAAAAGGAGATGAAGATGAGGCAGAGGCATTGGTTGGAGCTTTGAAAGACTATGACTACACGATTCACTATCACCCTGGTAAGACAAATGTCGTGGCCAACGCACTCAGTAGGAAGAGCACTAGAAACATAGCAGCACTGGTCACTTGTCAACCTTGGCTGTTTGAGGACTTGATGAACTTAGACCTTGAGATTAGATGACAAGATGGTGGAGGATACTTGTTGGCATTACAGGTACAACCTATCTTGATCAGCATGATTAACGAAGCTCAAATTAAAGATTCAGCTCACATCATCGAGAACATTAACCGTGATAAGCAGTCTGAGTTCAGAATTGATAAGAGCGGTGTGGTTTGGTTCCGTAAGACTTTGTGTGCCAACTGATATGTCCTTGAAGAGGGAGTTATTGTCCAAGGCTCTTAACTCTAGTTTCTATATCCGCCTAGAAGGAACAAAGATGTATCATGACCTTAAGGAGCCTTTTTGGTGGACAATATGAAGTTAAATATAGCAGAGTTTGTCTCCCGTTGTTTGGTCTGTCATAGAGTGAAGACGCAGCATCAGAAGCCTAGCGGACCATTTCAGCCGCTTGAGATTTCGCAGTGAAAGTGGGAGCATGTAACAACTGATTTTGTGGTAGGCTTACTGAGGATAGTCAAGGGTTTTGATAAAGACTGCACATTGCCTACCAATTCAAGCTGTGACACCATTATCTGAGCTAGTCAGATTATATATTGATGAGATAGAAAGGTTGCACATGGTACCATCATCCATAGTGTTAGATCGAGATCCTTATTTTACTTTAAAGTTCTAGAGAAGTTTTCAGAATTCTATGGGCACCGATCCTTGTTTTAGCATAGCTTACCATCCACAGACAGATGGATAGTCTGAACGTACTATTCAAACACTAAACGATATGTTGAGGGCTTGCGCATTAGACCTCGACTGTAGTTGGCATAGTCATTTTGTTACACCCCAAAAATTTAGAGCTTTAATACCCAGACTTTTCGGGAGCATTATCACCCCGAACTCTATGAGCGTTTAAAACAATCACTACTTAATGACATAAAAACTCGATTTTAAATAATCAACTATGAAAACTTATGTCAGAACTTCTAATCAATGCACTTCCTCAAATCACTAATACATATAGTGGTAAACAGAGATATTTAAGTTCTCTACAAAGCAAGCTAAACAAAATCTTACCCACGCAAGGGCTCTAATGATAAATACTAAGATCAAATCTCTTTCTTAACACTCGGCTCAAATCTAATCCACACTCAATGCGACTTATTGTTGGTTATCACCTGCGAAAATGAAGTCAAATGAGAGTGAGCTTTTGAGAGCTCAGTAAGGTCACTCAAATAAAGAAATTACGAAATTGTTTACAAATGCAAAACGATGATGGTTTTGTTCTCAGATACAATTTGATAATGATTTTCAGAATTTTCACGATGATTATAACTAGTTTGATCAAATATTAGTATGACTTATGGACACGATACAAACAATCACGAATGCTATTGAACATAAGCAATTGCAAAGCCACACAGGGAGTGCAGGGAAATCACTTAGCAAAGCTACAAATGCGATGCACACTAGCACTGATAATCATATGCATTAGCAAGTCCATCAAGGTAGTAGCCCACACCGATACACTGGCTAGTCCATCAAGATACTAGCCCATACCGATACACACCCAATCCTCCAATACACACCAACTCCCGCCAAACACACCAATGCAGAATCTCATGTCAATATATTGAATGGCAACAATTCAATTAAGCAACATGTTATTCAACGCTCGATGGACTATAATTAATGAGCATTGATAAGAGTTTCACTAAACGTTTTAAGATTCAATAAAAGGTTTGTAAGGCAAGCAATGCAACTTGTATCAACATAACATAGTCCAAATGAATAGCGATAACAAATCAGAATAACGTATGGAATCAAATAGGAGGAGTTTAGTTCAGATAAAGATCTCTTACCTTAGTCCAAGCTATGCGCTGCTAATCAACTTGTTCAAAATCCCCGAGTTAACCTAAATCGACAATTTAATTATCAGAATATAATCTAGTCTCATATACTATGAACTCAATGCTACTTTCTTAAACATTACTTGCTCCGACACTCTCAATCTAAACCCAAAACGAAACAGATCCCTCGGACGACCAACTTAACCGATAACCCCGCACTCTATATGAGACATCAAGACACTCCAAAATGCATAATAAATATTTATAAAATACTTTTACAGCATAAAAAGTTAGAATATGAATTTTCTAAAATTTTAAATTTTTAATCAAAAATAATTTCTTTAATTACTAGAAAAGCCAAAAAATAGCTATTAATATTTTCTAATCAAATCAATGCCCCATAAATTTTTCTATAGCTTTACAATGTATAAGGATAATATAAAAATTGAAATAAAAAAAATAAAAAGTATCAAAACCATTTTAATATCATCTGTTTAATTAGTTAACTCAAATGCGATACGAGTTTAGTACCAAATCAACTCTAAAAAAATATGAAACTGAAATTAAAACTTATTCATATCATGGAAGCATTGTAGTAATTTTCTCAAATTTTAATAAGAATTTTTAAACACCCCAAATGATTTTTAAAAAATCTCAAATTTTAGAAAATACTAAAAATATCAGACCATAACAGAAAAATATGAAAATTTTAGAGTAATTATGATTTGGCCTTAAGCATCTTCCTATAAAGTTTCAGCATTTTTTGATGATAATATGATACTCAACAGCTACAAGGTACAACTATACAAGCTCAGTGTACCACTCCACTGCATAAACCCAGTACTACCTAACCCATCTTCATCTTCCCCTAACTCTGAAAATCTCAGAACTCATAGCATCACACAGTCCACTCAGGGCAACCCCTACCCTTCTCCTTACACATACTCCAACATACAAACCCCCACAAACACACACTCTTCCATCTTCTCCTTCCCTTTTCAAGACCCATTACACATACATATGCATGGCTACAAGCCGCCTTTCTTTCATTTACACACCAGAAACAATCGCTTTCATGCATAACCACACTTTTACTCACACCATGGCTACTCATTCTTACATCTCTCTCACACACCTCTTTATCACACATTGCAACACCTTTTACATCAACACATTATATACACAATCCACGAATTCTCCTTGCTACACTATTGCTGCAAATAGTAGCAATTTATAACACACACACACACACTGCTGCACCTGTAGCTATGTGTTGTATGTGGAGCCTGATTTCAATCCAAAGACATTGTTACAATGGAGGCAATGACCTGAAAACTAGTTTTGTGTGGGTTTCCTACATTAGTTATTGAAAGAAGGTCACAACTTAGCCCAAGTATATAAGTTGTCTTGTCTCACATTGGTTATTTAGAGATATGTCACCTCTGAACTCTAAATAAATATAAGTGATCTTGTATTGTTTTGTTTTGGGTTAAGAGAGAAAATCACAACAAAGAGTGGGGGTTAGGATTTTGGTTGTAACACTGTTGAATAGTGAAATCAAAATCTGGTCATACTCTGAGGACGTAGTCATATTGGTGAACCTCATAATTCTTGTGTTATGCATTTAATTTTTCTTTTTTTAAATTTCTTGTTTCTTTGTTCTTTAATATATTGCTTCATAGTTGCTGCGTTTTGTAACAACTAGTATCAGAGCTTGGGTTCGAGTTTTACTCACGTAGGCTTTACGTTTGAGTGGGAGCAATAGCTGAAGAAGGTAAAGGAAATATCGGGAAGTTTAATGGTATGAATTTTCAGTGGTGAAAGATGCAAGTTGAAGACTACTTGTATCAGAAGGATCTGTATCTACCGCTGGTGGGAGAGAAACCTAAAGCGATGAATGCGAGTGAGTGGGCGACTTAGGACAGAAAGGCGTTGGCTATAGTAAGACTTAGCCTAACCCCACAAGTAGCATTCAATATCTCCAAGGAGAAAACTACTACTCTGTGATGAAAGCGTTAGAGAAATTATATGAAAAACCTTCTGCTTCGAATAAGGTACTTCTTATGAAGAAACTGTTTGATATGAGGATGTCTGAAAATGGTTCTGTTGTTGATTATCTAAATGATTTTAATGGTGTTACAAATCAATTGGAGTCTGTCAGCATTAATTTTGATGATGAAATTAGGGCTTTCTTGTTTCTGTGTTCACTGCCAGATAGTTGGAATAACTTAGTGACGACAGTGAGTAATTCTACTATTTCTAGAACGCTAACACTTAATGCTATTGTGAGCTCTGTGATGAATGACAAAATGAGGAGAAAGACAATTGGGGATGGTATATTATCTAGTACTGCTTTGTCCGTGGAATCCAGAGGTAGACAGAATAACAAGTAGAATAACAGGGGAAGAAGTCCTACAAAAGGAAGATCAAAATCAAGAGGCAAGTCGAAGTCCAAAGGGAAAACCATAGTGTGCTGGAATTGTAACAAGGAAGTTCAAAAGAAGAATGATTGTATAGAACCAAAGAAGAAAAAGGGAGCAGGGGGAAGACAAGGTGATGATGAAAGGGCAAACATGGTAAGTTCAAACGAACAGACATATGATGATTTATGTCACTCTGCTACAGTGGATGATCATTCCAAAGTGTAGTATGTAGACATAGGTGCCTCGATTCATTGTACACCTCATAGGGATTGTTTCTGTGATTATGTTCATGGTGATTATGGACATGTGACTATAGGAAATGGAGATCGGTGTAGCATTGTTGGAAAGGAAAAAGTTGAAATTAAACTGTCAAATGGAGGAACCCTAGTTTTGAAGGATGTTAGACATATTTCAGAACTACAGAAGAATCTTATATTCATCAGTGGATTGGACCATGAAGGCTATTTTGTGGCATTTGGTGAAAAACAGTGGAAGGTGATCAAAGGGTCGATGGTGGTAGCAAGAGGTGAAAGAGTAGGAACCCTATACACTCTTTCAGGTACATATAACCACTCTATCTCTTTGTCTTTTACAGAAAATCAAAGAACCACATTATGGCATCACAGGTTGGGACATTTGAGTGAGAGTAGTATGAGAATTCTGCACTCAAAGAATGCATTGCCAGGGATGAAGAACATTCAATTAGATTTTTGCGAGGGTTGTGTCTATGGAAAGCAAAAGCGGGTCAGTTTCCAGAGGGATGGTAAAGAGAAGAAGATTCAAAGGTTGGAAATTAGTTCACACGGATGTTTACAGACTTACTACGGTAAAGTCTCTTGGAGGTAATTTCTACTTTGTGTCTTTTATAGATGGTGCTAGTAGAAAGACCTGGATATATGCCATCAGAGAGAAATCTGACGTTTATCACACTTTTAAGAAGTGGAAAGCTCTTATTGAGAATGAAACAGGGAACAAGATAAATGCCTAAAATTTGATAATGGGGTTGAGTATCGTGATGGAGGGTTTTAAGAATTTTGTTCCAACAACGGTATCAGGTTGATAAGGACTGTTAAGAGGACACCTCAGGAAAATGGCTTGGTAGAGAGGATGAACGGAACCATCAAGGAACGAGCAAGGTGTATGAGGATACATGCAGATTTACCTCTAGAGTTCTGGCAGCAGCTGTGGATACTGCCGTATATTTAATTAACAGAAGTCCAGCCAATGCTCTCAATTGTGGTATTCCTGAAGAAAAATGGTCAAGTAAACCAGTAAATTATTCTTTTCCGAGAGTTGGATGTATTGCTTATGCTCATATTGATAAAGAGAAGAGGAAGAAACTTGACTCTAAATCTTAGAAGTGTGTATTTATTGGATATGGAGGTGATGAATATGGTTACCGTTTGTGGGACTGCGAGCATAACAACAAAATCATCAGGAATAGGGATGTTATATTCGATGAATCATGGTTGTATCAGAACATGTTACAAGAACACAGAATTAAAAGAGAAAACAAGGAATACATGGAACTTGATAACCAGAAGATGGACAGGTACACAGGACGAAAAATCTAGAAGTCCTTGATGAGATAACTGATACTGAAATTGGAACTGGTGATCAACAACAGGTGCCTGAAACTCTTAACCTCAGAAGAAGTAGTAGGGTAAGGAAATCTCCTGACAGACTTTGCCTTCCCCTCGATTATATTTTGTATACTGATTTTGGTGAGCCAGAATGTTATCAAGAAGCGATACATGATGAATCCAGGTTACAGTGGGAGCAAGCCATGAAAGATGAGATGGCTTCACTTGAGCAAAACCAAACTTGGGATTTGGTAAAGCTCTCTGCAGGTAAGAATGTTCTGTACAATAAATGGGTAAACAGGATTAAAAATGAAGCTGGAGGAATAAAGAGATACAAGGCAAGACTAGTTGTGAAATGGTATCG
Organism: Escallonia herrerae; assembly: GCA_033070095.1. Taxonomy (NCBI): domain Eukaryota; kingdom Viridiplantae; phylum Streptophyta; class Magnoliopsida; order Escalloniales; family Escalloniaceae; genus Escallonia; species Escallonia herrerae. The sequence continues at coordinate 77,876 of JAVXUP010001623.1, read as the reverse complement.
GCAGAGGAAAGGTATTAATTTCTAAGAAATCTTCTCTCATGTTATGAAGATGACTTCAATTCGTACGATATTGAGCATTGTAGTTATAAAGGACTTACATCTGGAGCAGTTGGATGTTAAGACATCATTTCTCCATGGGGATTTGGAGGAAGAAATCTACATGCATCAGCCAGAGGGTTTTGAAGTCAAGGGTAAGGAGGGAATGGTTTGCAGGTTGAAGAGGAGCTTGTATGGCCTAAAGCATGCTCCTAGACAGTGGTATTTGAAGTTTGACAATTTTATGAAGCAGACAAACTTCACTAGATGTGACTCCGATCACTGTGTTTATTTTTAGAAGTTTAATAGTGAGGACTTCATTATTTTAATTCTGTATGTAGATGATATGCTTGTAGTAGGTTCAAGCATGAGAATGATGAATGAACTCAAGAAGAAGTTGGCAAGTACTTTCTCTATGAAGGACTTGAGTGAGGCAAAACAACTTCTTGGCATGAGGATAACTAGAGACAGAAAAACAGAAAAAGTTATGGTTATCGCAGGAAGATTACATTGATAAGGTTTTGAGGAGATTTAACTTGCACGCCTCTAAACCTGTGACGATTCCTTTAGCAGCCCACTTTAAGCTTTCAAAGGAGTTGAGTCCCAAGAATAGGGAAGATGAAGAATACATGGCACAGGTACCGTACAACTTTGCTGTGGGAAGTCTCATGTATGCCATGGTCAGTACAAAGCCAGATATTGCACATGCAGTTGAAGTTGTGAGTAGATTCATGACAAACCCAAGAAAAGAGCATTGGCAAGCAGTGAAGTGGATTCTCAGGTATTTGAGAGAAACATCCAAGTTCTGCTTATGTTTTAAGGGTGATAACATAGATGTGCCAGGCTATGTAGATGCAGACCATGCAGGTGATAGAGACAATGGGAGAAGCACCTTGGGATAATTTTTTTTTAGTAGAAGGGACTACAGTAAGCTGGATCTCTAAGTTACAGAAGATTGTTGCATTGTTTACAGTAGAAGTAGAATATGTTGCTGTGATAGAAGCAAGTAAGGAAATAATTTGGCTACAGAGATTGTTGACAGAGCTGGGATATGGGCAAGTAGATTGCAAGTTATGGACTGATAGTCAGAGTGCAATACATCTTGTTAAGAACTCAGGATTTCATTCGAGGACCAAGCACATACAGTTGAGGTATCACTTATACAGTCTTTGTTAGAGGATGGACAGCTGAACTTGGAGAAGATTGAAGGCAACAATAATCCTGCGGACATGTTAACGATGGTGGTTGATAGGCAAAAGTTGAGCCTATGCTCAACTTTGATTAGTCTTCGTTGATGCTTCTTGGATGAGTATGACCAGCATTTGTATGGAGTTTCAGCACTGGAGTTGTATCAGTCTCCAAGTGGGAGTGGAGCCTGATTTCAATCCAGAGACATTGTTACAATGGAGGCAGTGACCTGAAAACTAGTTTTTAGTGGGTGTCCCACATTGGTTATTGAGAAAAGGTCATAACTTAGCCCAAGTATATAAGTTGTCTTGTCCCACATTGGTTATTTAGAGAAAGATCACCTCTGAGCTCTAAATAAATATAAGTGATCTTATATTGTTTTGTTTTGGGCTAAGAGAGAAAACCACAACAAAGAGTGGGGACTAGGATTTTGGTGAACCTTGTAATTCTTGTGTTGTGCGTTTAATTTTTTTTTTTTAAATTTCTCGTTTCTTTGTTCTTCAATATATTGCTTCATAGTTGCTGCGTTTCGTAACACTATGTACCTTCTTCACCCTTTGTTTTTCTCTCAAACACACATTGTGCACACATAGATTTTCACTTCATTCAAATCTTCACATAACACATGCATTACACACACTCACCTCTTACTGAATCACTTACAATCATCACAAATCCACCCAAGACACCACTGTTGCAACAACAACAGTGTTTGTACACGCACAGTGTGGTTACACACACTGAAATTCCTTCAATCACACATGCGTCAAGCTCAAATTTTCACTAATTACATTCTTCTACATGTATACATACCCACTTCATGCCCAAATCCACAGTTTCACTCTATACATCATTTAATGTTATCATGAGCACACACGCACACACACACACACACACACACACACACACACACTATTGCACCACCCCCCATCACAGCTCTCTAAACACACCTTAAAATACTGTAAAACTAAAAGGGAAAATTAAATGGATTGGAGTTTACCGAAATCAAAATCCAAACTCGCCAGATTTTTGGCACCAATTCCAATCATCGGTGACTGCTCTTCCAGCCTCTCTCTTTTTCTTTCTTTTTTCTCTTTTTTTGGTTGGAACTGAAATGGGATTAAAACCCCTAATTGCTCAATTTTTTGGCCAATTTCTCTCCTATGTTCCATCTTTAATTTATCTTTCCAAAATAAAGAGTCGACCAACTAAAAACTTTCAGATTATTATTATTTATTATTATTTTGGTATGTAGGAGTCAAATTTTAGAGAAAGCACCCCTAATTTATTGCCACCTCCTGCTCGTGCATTTGTTGACTAACCTAATTTAATTATTAAATAGGGATAAGTTTAACAAAATAAACAAATAGAAGGGAAGTTTGAGGAGGAAAATAAAAATAAGGGAAAAAGAAGAACAGAGAAGAGCACAGTGCTCGGCCAAGAATAACAGAACAGGGAGAGAGCTAGGCACAAAATCAGAGGGGCAATCAGAGGAAGAAAAGAGAAGAATTGGTGCAAGTTTTTGAAGGAAGTCTTTCCCTTTACTGCCTTTAAATTTAGTGTGTGTGTGTGTGTGTTCTTATCTATATATATGCATGTGTTTGGGAATATAGGTATGGGGGAAACAAAATTTGAGTGTTGTGAGTGTGTAAGGAATTTTGGTGAGCATAAAAGGATGATGGGGAGGGGGAAACATCAGCCACCTTGCTGCTATGCTGTGTGCGGTGTATGCAAATTTTGAGTATGTGTGTTGTGTGGCCATGTGTCTGTAGTGTGTATATTTGGGTGACTATGTGAATAACCTTGTGGTGTTTGTGTGTGTTTATGAAGATATGAGGTGAAATTGTGGGTTTTCAGCGTGATTGAGAGAGGTATGTGTGTGTTTTAATGTGAAATAGTATGTGTTTATATGACTGTGAAGAATGTGTGCTTCTAGTGTGTGTATGTGTGTGATTTATGTATAATTGTCTGTTAGTGTGTGTTTTCTAGTTAGTGAAATTTGTTCTAGTGTTTTGGGGTGTGTTAGGCAGTGAATTAGAGTGTGTTTTCGTGAAGTGTGTGAAATGGGTGCGCAGTAGTGAAGATGAAGAAGATGACTGTGAGGGTACCAACGATTCGATTGTGGCAGAGAAGTGAACTTCTCGACTTGAGAAGGTGTTTAGGCCTATGGGTTGCACTTATGAGGAAAAGATAAAACTCACAGTGTATAAGCTAGACGGGGAAGCAAACCACTGGTGGAAACAGTTAAGGATAGTAAGACCGTGGAACAACGCAAGGCGTAACATGGGATCAGTTTAAGGACTTGTTCTTTACCTGTTACTTTCTTAGGAGTGTGAAAGAACAGATGTATCGTGATTTTCTTAACCCACGTCATGGGGAGAACGAGAGCGTTGCTGAGTATGAGGTCAAGTTTACGCGACTGTCTCGTTATGGTAAGCAGTTGGTGACAAGTAAGAAGGATAGAGTGCAAATGTTTACTTGGGGTCTCAAGCCTAGTATTAGGCTTTGCATTGTTCCAGTTCCACTTGATACCTACATTCAATGCATTTACATTACAAAGACTGTAGAGGATGAGGCAAGGGACTACAGAGAGAGGAAAGACACCAAGGTAGGCAAGAGAGACTGCTCAAAGCTAGCCCAGTCAGAGATGGCACAAGGCAATGTGAAGCGAAGATAGATTTCTTCCTCGATTTCTTTTGGTCAGAGGGGCCAACATCAGAGGCAGGGTTAGGCTCAGGGTAATTTGAGTAGGGGTTCTAGTCAGAACTTTGTTCAGACGCATCCTCTACTGGTTTCGACCCCATTTATCAGAGGTACAATAAGCGACATGGTGGTCAGAGCTATCATTGGGCTATAGGAGCATGCTTCAAGTGTGGCCAGAAGGGTCACCATATGAGAGATAGTCCCATTCTAGTATCAGGGCAATCTTGACCGCAAGATTCAGTTGTAGGGAGTACAATTATGGGCCCAAGGCAGAGTACGAGTTAGTCAGTCAGTTAGCCGGAGGGCAGAAACCTAAGGCTACTAGCAGGGTGTTCAACATGACAACTAAAGATGCATCAGGTTAAAAGGATGTGGTGCCAGGTACAATTCAGATTAACTTTATTGATGCACATGTATTATTTGACTCTAGAGCCACACACGTTTTTGTTTCTTTTTCGCTTGCACATCGCCTTATGATTAAACCTTACTCAGCTGTCTGTGGATACTTTACTTGGGGATTCTGTGATAGTTAAGACAGTATTGAGGAATTATAAGATTTGCATTTGTGATAGAGACCTTTCTGGGGATCTAGTTCCTTTAGATAATCGTGATTTTGATGTGATTTTGGGTATGGATTGGTTGGGATCCTATCATTCTTAATTGACTGCTTTGAGAAGTGAGTCCATTTTTGTCTCTCTGATTCATCTGAGTTTGAGTTTTGGGGTTCAACGCCTAGTGGGTTGTCTATTATCTCAGCTATTGTGACTCGTCGTATGCTTTGTAAGGGCTTTGGGAGTTTCATTGCACACGTCCTTGATACTAATCATGGATGTCTTGAGATATCAGATGTACTCGTAGTATGCGACTTTCCTGAAGTGTTTCCTAGGAATTGTTGGGAGATTTGTTTGACCAACTTCAGGAAGCAAGGTTTTTCTCAAAGATGGATTTGCGTTCTTGACACCATTAGCTAAAAGTTAGGGAAGAGGATGTACCAAAAGCTGCGTTTAGGAGTCGTATGGTCATTATGAGTTCTTAATGATGCCTTTTGTGTTGACTAATGCCCCCGCTGCTTTTTATGGATTCAATGAATCATGTGTTTAGGTAGTATTTAGATCAGTTCATCATTATTTTTATTGATGATCTTTAGGTGTACTCTAAGTCAAAGGAGTCTAGCGAGCACCTAAAAAATATCCCCCGCAGGCTTTGAAGGATAACCAGTTGCATGCTATGTTTAAGAAATGCGAGTTTTGGCTTGAGCAAGTTACATTTTGTTCCCAACCTATTCTGGTCGCACTCAAAGGTCCACTTGGAGTCCCATTTTGCATGACACGTCCGCACAAGCAAAGTATTCAACGCTTCAAACCGGTCAAAGTGAGCGTGCCCAAGTCACGTGCATTCTTTGCTTCACACACCTCACACGCGACTTAGTCACCAATTATTTCACACTACCGTGACTCATAGTACCACGTTCGTCGCGCCGCAACCACCTGAGCACCTTTTCACCAAAAACATTGACCATTGGCACAACTGGAGCAACAGGGTCAAGGTCATAGGCCTTGGCCAACCCCAAGGGGTTGGCTTCGGCCTCCCCCAAGACCATGGGGTCGGCCTCGGCCTCCATGGGGTGTTGGCCTTGGCCTTTCCCCCAGTTGTTCACTCTTCGTGCAAAGTCCCTTTCGCGCTCTGATCGCTTCATACACTTCGTGTGTGACTTTGACACCTTGTTCGTCACGTGAGTACATTTCACGTCGACACGCTCGTCGTAATACAACTTTTGGATTTGTCATTGCTTATCAAAACACCTTTCGTTGGCGTGCCCGAAGTTCACCCAAAGAGGGAGTGGCCTTGGCCTCCCTTCACGGGAGTTGGCCATTGGCCTTGGCCACCCCTTAGGGTCAGCCACGGCCTTCCCAAGGGATCGGCCTCGGCCTCACCAAGGGGTCAGCCTCGGCCTCCCCAGGGGTCGGCCTCGGCCTCACCAAGGGGTCAACCTCGGCCTCCCCAGGGGTGGTGGCCTTGGCCTTCCCCTAATCCTTGGCCTATGGCCTCCCCTCCCGCGTGCACTTGTTTTCTTGAATCTTTGCACCTCACGATGTTTACGAACGTTCGTCCATCAACCTTGTGACGTCCGTCGTGCGCCAACCTCGCGACGTCCATCGTGCATCAACCTCGCAGCGTCCGTCGTGCATCAACCTCGCAGCGTCCGTCGTGCATCAACCTCACGACGTCCGTCGTGCATGAACTTCGCGATGTCCATCGTGCATGAACCTCACGACGTCCGTCGTCCATCAACCTCACGACGTCCATCATGCATCAACCTTGAAGTGTCCATCGTACATCAACCTCACGACGTCCGTCGTCTCCGACCGCGCACCACTCCCGCGATGCCTGTCGTCCAAAGTCGTGCACTACCATCGAATGACCTGTCACTGACGATTGCGTACCATCACTTCCAACTTTGTCATTACTACATGTTGCATTCATCATTTTGTTATGACAGGTACACTCAGCTCAAATCCCATCTTCGAGACAACCGACGCGTGCTTGTGCGTCGTCTCCGCGACGTTCGTCGCCGCGCCCATGCGCCATTCTCATAACATGTGCCCTGGCACCAAGTATTGTCTCCGCGACGTTCGTCGCCGCGCCCATGCGCCATTCTGATGACATGTGCCCCGGCACCAAGTATTGTCTCCGCGATGTTCGTCGCCGCGCCCATGTGCCACTGTCATAACATGTGCCCCGGCACCAAGTATATGCTCCGCGACCTTCATCGCCGCGCCCATGCATCATTCTCATAACATGTGCCCCGGCACCAAGTATTGTCTCCGCGACGTTCGTCGCCGCGCCCATGCACCATTCTCATGATATGTGCCCCCGACACCAAGTGTTGTCTCCGCCACACTTGTCACCGTGCCCATGCGCCACTTCCATGACATGTGCCCCGGCACCAAGTATTGTCTCCATGACGTTCGTTGCCACGCCAGTTCACCATCTCCATCACATGTGCCCCCGGCACCTTACTCACTCCACCGCGCCAGTAACACAGTCGTGCCACTCGGCTCTCTGTCACACTACCATGCTCCTTGCATCGGTCCATCCTTTCACCACACCATGCGCACCTTGCCTTGGTCGTGGAACATGCTTCGACCCACTCTCCGGAGTGTGCAACATCGTGCGGGGATAGGCGACTCCTCCGGGACATTATCTCCTCTAGGGAGCTCTATAACTCCCTTTCCGCCAGGTAGACGGCTCCTCCGGGATACTACCTCGGCCAGTCGGGTAGACGGCTCCTCCGGGATGCTACCTTGACGTGCTCCGAGTGCTCCGACACATGGACTCACCGCGGGGATAGACAACTCCTCCGGGCACTATCTTCGCCAGGGAGCTCTTCAACTCCCCTTCCGCCAGGTAAACGGCTCCTCCGGGATGCTACCTCGGCCAGTCAGGTAGATGGCTTCTCAGGGATGCTACCTTGACTCGCTCCGAGTGCTCTGGCACAAGGACTCACCGCGGGGATAAGCGACTCCTCCGGGACACTATCTCCACCAGGGAGCTCTTCAACTCCCATTCCGCCAGGTAGACTGCTCCTCCGGGATGCTACCTCAGCTGGCCAGGTAGACGACTCCACCAGGATGCTACCTTGGCCTACGGAATAGGCGACTCCTCCGAGACACTATCTCAGTTAGGGAGCTCTTCAACTCCCCTTCTTCCAGGTAGACGGCTCCTCCGGGATGCTACTTGGTCCGTCAGGTAGACGGCTCCTCCGAGATGCTACCTTGACGCGCTCTGAGTGCTCCGGCACAAGGTTTCACCCGCAGGATAAGCAACTCCTCCGGGACACTATCTCCGCCAGGGTGTCTTTGTGATTGGCCTACGTGCTCCGACACTGGGGACTTGCGTCGGCACACCTATGGACTATGACCCCCAGGTCACTCCGAGACGGGAGCAGGTCTTCAGAGGGTATCATGCCTAGTCCGCCTGGCAGTTGGGCGTCGGGCCTTCCCCACCATTGCCAGGCCTATGGGACTCTACAAGGGGCTTGAATTGGAGGCTAGATCAAGGGGGTTCTCTTGCCACACCGACGCTGTGGGAGCCAGTCTTTCCAGACAGACAGAGCTACGCTGTGCGGGACAGGCTAGGTGAATATGCAATTCGACAGTCCGTGGAGCACCGGTAGCAGTGGACCCCTCGGTGACATGTCACTCCCGGGGAGCGCCACTTGTCATGTGATGACATCATCTTCTCAACTTCTATAAATAGAGGTCTTGAGAATTCATTTTGGAAGGTTGGACATTTTCAGAACACTTTCACTTTCTCACTCTAGAATCCTAGAGAGAAACATACATGACCCGACTCTGGACATAAGCATCGGACTGTGACTGTCGTCGTATATTCATCATGCGTCATCGCCCTCACAGCACTGCCACCCTCAGGCTCTGTCTGGAAGTCCTTGGTCTCTGCCCTTGCTTCGCCCTTGGTATGTCTCACATCAACATACTTGGCATCTGACTCGGACTGCATTCCTTGTGGCACCTCCACGTCGACTGCGAACCCACTTTCCTTGGCATCACATTTCTAGGATATGTGGTGGCCAAGGATATAATAGTTGTTGACCCCTCTAAGGCTGCGGCGATGACTGATTAGCATAGGCCTAGCACTGTTACTGAACTGCGAAGCTTTTTGGGATTGGCATGTTACTATCATCCATTTGTAGAAAGGTTTTCCATAATAGCTATTGTCATGGCCCGAACACATAGGTGAGCCCATGAGCTAGGTACGTGACCGGCTGCAGGCCCATTCGAACACCCAGTCGAGGCTCTGCCAAGCCTTACTAGGACCTGTGACTCAAGATTAAATCTAACTTACAGACTTCCAATTATCTAAATAAAAACCTTTATTACGTGTCCTTGAAATTTACGAAGGAAACTCGAGGAGGCCTAAGCTCCTTACACTAGTTCAAGCATAATGTAATTAACTATAGAACAAAAATTCTCAAAACGATAAACACTCATTATTCTAATGGTTCTCTTTGGGCATTTCTCCCTTGTGTTGCTCATACGTATCTGCTTCCCTTAGTTCCTCACCTGAAAAATAAGAAATGAGCGAAAGCCCAACAAGTACACAAACCATGTTTCAAACATAGATTTGAGGATTTCAAAACATGCCATGTATTTCTATTCAAAGTCACCACTGCAAAACATTCTTCAATGTGGTGTGTGTGTGTGTGTGAAATTTTGGAAAAGGTTTTCAAATCGGAGTATAATCGTGAAGGAATTCTTTTGCATCTATTTCATTACTTAGGTGTGTTGTGGTCAGCGGACGCAAGAGCGAACCACCAACAATAATACTGTGCATCAATGTACAAGTCTTGTTGACCAGGGCCCGAAATCTCTCTACACCTAGAATAATATTTTATGGACGCAAGAGCGAACCACCAACAATAATACTGTGCATCAATGTACAAGTCTTGTTGACCAGGGCCCGAAATCTAACATTTTCTCGTTAGATATGGGGCACATCAACCAAGTCAAGCTTCTTATCTCATTCAACATGTATTCAGTGTAAATTTACTATTCACATAACATTCCATGACATTCTTTTAACCCAAATTTTTCGTCAAATGATTAAGCAATAAAACATGTGCAGAACAAGACTTTAAACTTTCATTTTACAAATCATATATACATGTATATGCTTTGCAAATAGCGTATACAGAGGAACATGGCAGGAGTACTTACCTCGCTTAATAACTGGTTCTTATACTTGCTCAGAAGTCGGCCCTAGCTCCTGTTTATCGAATCCTAAATAACAAACCACGCAGATGCTACTTATTGTCGCTTGAGCATGCCTAAATGTTACGTCCCCTTAAGTGAGTGAAATTGTCAAAATAACTCTAGACTTGGGTAAAATTACCTATTTACCCTGCCTGACTTACCATTGCACACACCCAAAAATAACCCAAAAAAATCTTTTTTAATAACTAGGTGGATTTTTTGGACAAGAATGATTTTTTTTGGGAATTCTCTGTTTGGAATCCTAAACAGCTTCTTAAATTGAGCGCTAAGGTTCCTATTTTGAAATATATCAAATGGTACGGAATGCCACAAAATTTTAGATGCTCAAGTGTCTCAGTAAGTTTAGCTCACTGTAAAATTTCGGGCTAAAAATGAGCTTGTTTACTATACCAAACAATTCAAAAACCTATTTTCAATTAAAATCATTTCAGGCCCTTTCCATGTCTAGAAAAATCCCAGAACATTCCACGTCAAGGGACTCACCAAAATAACAGGATTTTTAGTTTTTTACTTTGCCTAAATCTACTCAGAAGAGGTATTTAAAAATAGTTCAATAAGCTGTTGTAATTGTGAAGCGTTACGCGATATCCGATCGAGCGCTACGCCACTAATAACGTTAAAAAAATAGCAACCAACTTTCAAAGCTTTTGAAACTCTGGAATATAAACTATCTTAGCTACATAAAGCTATCGTAAAATTACCATAATTTAATAACTTAATTTACTATTTTAAAATACACCGAAATCCCTTGTTTGGATAAAATTAGTTAGCATGCTTGCCAAGCTCACAAAAATCTAAAATTTTTCTAGTGGGTAGATATTGCAAAAAAAATATAAGTCACTCTTTTGAGCTTCATCCAAATAAGTTCCTAGATTTATTTAAAAAATTAGGAAAGAAACTGCTTTAAAAAAATTTACTTTAGCTACACTTTTATGTTCAATAATTGAACTCCCAACTCTTTTCCTCTCTCCCTCTCTATGCATACCATCTTCCTCACCAACCCAACAGTTTATTTCTTCCCTAAACACAGCTCACTATTTTCAATCTTCTCATACACACAGTTTCCCATACATATATACCTAAGCTCATGCACACCCATTAATCTACACTTCTATACACACTCATCCACGCAGCACTCCCATACACACTCATCCACACATCACTCCCATATTCACAACAAACTCGGCAGTAGCTTTCATCTTCTTGCCCAAACATTTCATGGCACACCCATGTATATATATACACATTTTCTCTTCACATGCTACTACACCTCATATAAACACACTCCTTTACTCACACCTCTCAAACATTAGACAATTTTTTGGTTGAAAGTCAATTTATTAATCTCAAGAATCTTATGTACACTTGTTTTGTAATACCTCACATATGCCTAAGATCTTCCAGTATGAAATACATCACACCTCCTAGTTCATTCTAATAGTATTCCTCTATTAATTTCCCATTTCTCACAAAGTTCCTTGTTGATACTTGAGTTTGGTTCTTGCTTCTAGCTTCTCACTCTCCATTGTATTCAATGCTTGATCATTTGCATAATCTCTTCCACTGACTGGGTTTGTTGTGTGAAAATTCTAGTGTTCCTTTCTCTCCAGATCATATACACAGCAACTGCAATTCCAAGCTTCTCAATTTTGTCTTGAAGCTTTTACCTCTAAAATTTGAAACTGCATAATCCAACAATTGCCTCCATGAATTCCCTTGATATGTTACCAGCATCTTATCCCAGACCTCCTTCCATATCTTCTTTGTAAAATCACAATTCCAAAATAAATGGTTTACATCTTCCATTGGCTGGTTACGTAGTGCACATTTTTCATCTGTTATGAAGTTCCATTTCTTAAGTTTGCTCTTTGTTCTAAGCCCATCTTTACATAGCATCCATAAGATACAAGCACACTTGGGAATGTTGCCTGTAAACCACACCAGTTTCCACCATGTCACATTTGCCTTCTTAGTTCTCATAGCATTCTAAGCTGAATTGACTGTAAATTGACCATTTTTGGTTTGGTTCCACAAGACTTTGTCCTACCTGTCCCCTTGAGGCTGTGGCATGCTTCTCATAGGTTCCTTCCATAACCTGAGAGCTTCTGATCTAGCTTGAGGCATAGCCCACTGATTGTTTTCAATTATAGCAGCCACTTTACATTCTGCCGCCAAACCAGAATCATAGATTATTCTATTACCAAACTGAGTAACTACGCTGCCATTAGTCATCCAGCTATCATACCACAACCAAGTCATTTGTCCATTTCCAATGTCATATTTGGTATAATGTTGGACTTGGCCTCTTAACTTGATAATCTTGCTCCATGTCCAAGATAAAACAATTGGTCTGCTTTGCCAAGAAAGCTCTATTCTATTCACCCAGCCTTTTCAAACCAAGCCCTCCTTCTTGTTTTGGTACACAAAGGTCCTTCCAAGTCACTTTTGCACCTGTGCATTTAGTTTCTTTTCCATGCCATATAAAAGTCTTTATCTTAGCTTCAAGTGTTTGATAATTTTCTTTGGGAGAATAAAAATTGAGCACTAATAAACTTGCATACTCAAGAGGATTGAACTAGCTAACTTAATCCTTCCTGCATAAGAAAGGATGTTTTGTTGAACAATTTGATATTTTCTTTGTGAGCTTCTCAATCAATATTTGATAATCCTTCTGATTTAGTTTAGTTGTAACGAGAGGCACACCCAGATATGTGACACGTAGCTCTACAATAGAGACATTTATGATTTGCTTAAGCTGATTCTTCTCTTCTTCTTTAACCCCTGCTAGAAACAAGGAACTTTTGTTCAAGTTAGGGTATAGTATTGAAAAAGACCAAACTTATCTAAAGCCTGTCTGATGATTGCCAAAGAGTCATTTTCTGCTGTAGCCATGATGAACATATCATCAGTAAAAGACAAATGTTGAATTTGATGTTCTTTGCATTTTGGATGATATTTAAACCCAGGTAGACTTGAGTACTCCCTTAACATACCAGATCACTACAAGAAAAGAGAATTTTTGCGACGAAATTTTCCGTCGCTAAAAGTCTATTTTCCGTCAGTAAAGGCTTTTAGCTACGGACTGTCCATTGCTAAAAGTCCGTTGCAATAAAGGCCGTTGCTAAAAGATTGGCGACGGAAATTGATAATCCGTCGGTAAAAGTAAAACTTTTACCGACAGAATATTCCGTAAGTAAAAGTATTTTTTAATTTTCTGCAAAAAAATGTTAAAAGGACTTTTAGCGACGGAATTTCCGTCGCAAAAAGTCCATGGTTGAAAAGAGAAGACCTTTTAGCTACGGAAAGTCCGTCGCTAAATTTTGAAATCTTTCGTGACATATTTATGTCATTTATGATTTGTTTAAAATACTTATGGCTACATAATGTTGTCGCTAAAAGTCCATTAGCAAAATTGTAAAAATGCTATTTTCAATTTGTTTTATGTTTTAAAATTCCAAACTTGCATCTTGTAGTTGAATTCACACAAACAAATAAATCAACTAATCCATGGACAATTAATCGTAACCAACTAATCCATCGAAAATTTCATTATTTAAACTAACATCCATTCTTTACCAAATTTCAAGTCATACAAATAAGATTTAAGTCACGCACCGTATCAATTAACATTCAATACTAACTTTACAAAATATACTAGATCACATCGTACATATTTCAGTGTAAAATTTTAACTTTCATTGGAACAAAAGATACAAAGGGAGCAAAGACTGAAAGAATTACAAGTCCATCAGAAGCTGCTGCAATTGTTGTTGTTACTTCACCCATCAAGAAACTTTAAAATCTGAAAGAGAAATGTATGAAATTAAGCAAAACTGCTTCAACAAGAACTAAAAAAATTGCTTCAACAAGAATTAAAAGACACACTTTCTTGTAAGTAACACAAGGGAGCAAAGACTGATGTGCACTTGATGTATACAAATCATTACAATGTGAAACAGAAGGGAAACCTTGTTTTAACATCCAACTGAATATGCACAAACCCCAAGAGCCTGTCCACTAAAGGTATTGCTTTATATGAACATGGTATTCGGTAGCACAAATGAGTCTTACTTTTGTCAAGTTAGTGAAACAACTGCAACTAGTTTCAGAGCCCAACTATCTCAAGATGTAATAGCAATGCGTACGTAAAGTTCCAAGAATGTAACAATCTATTCACGAGCTTCCAACTTTGCATCATTGTATCTCGCTAAGAGTTACAATTTTTAGCAGCAACAATGGAGCGTATTCATTTGCAAGCTGGAGTTGGGGGTATCTTGCTTGAGGTTTTGGATATGAGAGTTGCTCTATGCATTTCGGAACTTAAGAATCTTGTTATATTTAAGAATCTAGGCATATGTAATGGGCCTCTACCTCATAATTCACATTATTATGTCAAGCGTCTACCTCATAATTCAACATACATAAAAATGCTTCCTATAATTAACAAAAATGTTTCCTGTAGTTAACAAAAATGCTTCCTGATAAACAAACAAGCTCAATAACCAAACAAGCTCCTAAGAATTTGAACCATCAGTACATTTCAGATTCCCAAATAGCTAAATACAAACATGAATATCTTGAAAAAAAAACCATAGATTTACGCAGGGCAAATGAACCTTATGACATCGTTTTATTCAAGCAATTTTGGCACTAAAAACTGACTGGCAAGGACTAGGCAGATGCTCTCCAAAATTGGTTTGTTAAGCATAAACATTTCATTTTGGTGCTGTTTCTATTTTCTTATATTAGAAAAATGGATAAAATTAAGAATGAAACAAACCAGAAAGACAGAATTTTATTATAGGGTCATTCTTTTTTAAAGACATTATCATTTCTAGAAGAACAGAGATCCACATCTTAATTTATCTTTTTCGGGATAATCTCTCAGCTTGTGGCAATGCAATCAAGAAGATAAATGTTTAAGAATCCATGTGCTACGTCCTACTTCTACTGCTACTACCATCCTTCCCCCCATAAAAAAACTTACATAAGAGTTTAAGAAATCAGGAAAAGAAGGCAAATATGTACCCAAATGGCGACAAGACAAAATGGTTGGCTGGTGGAGTCCTCAACGTCGTCGTCAGCAGAGGGATGTTGGCTGGTTCCGTGGAGTCTTTGCCGGTCACTCGCCTCCGTCGCCGGCAGCGGAGGTGGTGGACGCGGCAGTGGCGCAGTAGATGCGTTGTTTGGACTGCGTGGAAGATGGGTGGCAGTAGCGTCGGAGTGGGGCAGCGAGGTGGAGGTGGCGTTGGGTAGGGATGGCGTCGAAAGTGGGTTGCGAAGGTGGGCGGTGGAGGTGAGTGTGGGTGAAAGATCGAGAGACAGATCTAGAGAGAAAGAGAGAGGGACAGGGGAGCGACGGGGAGAATAAGAAATAAAATAGGGTTTCCGTTCTTTTAATGCGGGCAAAAGAAAAGGTCAAAAATGAGAAAATGAGAAAATTTCAAAAATATCATTTAGCGACGGATATTCCGTCGATAATAATCCATCACTAAAAGTCCGTCGCTAAAAATCTTTACCGACGGAATTTTTTGTGGGTAAAGATTTTTAGCGACGGACTTTTACTGACGGACAAATCCGTCGGTAAAGGCCACTTTTAGTGACGGAAATACTTCCGTCGCTAAAAATCCGTCGTTAAAAACTATTTTTCTTGTAGTGAGAGAAAGCTTCCATTACCACTAAAAAGAGATATGGTGACATAGGGTCACCTTGTCATAGACCTTTAGAGCTGGCAAAGTAAACATCCATAGCACCATTGAGATTGATGGAGAACTTGGCTGATCTAATACACTTCATTGTCCAGTGTACAAACTTTTCTGGAAAAATTAGGACTTCCATAGCACATTGCATAAAATCCCACCCCACAGAGTCATAGGCCTTT
The DNA here is from genome assembly GCA_033070095.1 of Escallonia herrerae. NCBI lineage: Eukaryota > Viridiplantae > Streptophyta > Magnoliopsida > Escalloniales > Escalloniaceae > Escallonia > Escallonia herrerae. Next base: position 62,273 of record JAVXUP010001623.1, on the reverse strand, counting down.
TGTATGTCAATTTTCAAAACACACCTGGGCATCCCTCCTTCCCTGTGATAATTCTTTGCCAATTCTTGCATCAGTAATATATTGTCAGAGATACGTCTTTGGCTAACAAAAGCTAATTGATTGGTGCTAATGATCTTAGGTAGAACCTTTTTAATCCTTTGACATAAGATTTTAGAGATGGCCTTATAGACCACATTGCAACAAGCAATGGGTCTAAAATCTCTCATTGTATTAGGGCAAGGTATTTTAGGAATTAAGGTAATCCCTGTATTATTGAAGTAATGTACACCATTACCTTGTGCAAAAATTTCCAACACAACATCTTCTACATCCTTCCCAATCATTTGCCAATTCTGCTAATAGAATTTAGCTGTGTAACCATCTGGTCCTGTGCCTTGTTGTGTTATAGAGAGAAAATAGCCTCTTTAACTTCTTGGGCAGAGATAGGCTCACCCAATATAGCTTGATCTTTAGCAGAGAGCTTATACTTCATGACCGGCCTCAGTCTTTCCTTGGTCTGTGGTTGTCTAGGTATAGGTGTGCCTAGAAATTGGGAAAAAGATCTTATAGCTTCCTGATGTACTTCCTCAGCCCCAATCACTTGGTTACCATGCATCTTCCTTGAAGATAGAAAATATCTTGTTGTGTGCACTATGAATCTTTACTTTCTTATGAAAATATGCTGTGTTTTGATCCCCTAACTTGATGTCTTTGACCCTTGCCTTTTGGTAGTAGAAGCTTTCCTCTGCTGCTACTAGCTGAAAGTATTATTGTTGCAATTATTGTTCTTTCTGTACCAGGCTAGTATCACTTTTTTCCACTATCTGCTTCTGCACTTCTTGAAACATTAGACAATTACACACATATACACATACAATGGCTGCACTTCCACACTCAGTCACTTCATTCACAAACACAGTCCCCTGCACTCACAAACACACACCACTCACACCAGCTTCACTTCTTTGGACATCTCACACTCACATTAGGTGTTCCTATGCTCCATAGTAACCTCAGATCGCTAATTTTCCATCTAATCACACACACACACACACACACACACACACACTGCTGCTTCACAAACATGTTAGACTACTGTTCACGCACACACAGTACAGTGCACATTTCACACACCATACCCTGTAAAACACCCACAGTCACGCCTATTTTTGCAGCCACATTCCTCTCACTTGTTCCCCCTGTACACTCACCTAAACACCATAAAAACATACACACGACACTCTTATTATTCCCAACAGGTTTCCCCCCTCTTCCCCCCTTACACAGACAACCTACTTTACACCCAAACACGCACAATACACAGCAGTAGCCCTTCCCCTTGCTGTTGTTTTTCCCCTTCACTTTCTACCTCTACACACACAACAACACCTCAAGCCCTACCGGCCTGCAGTAGTCCACAATTTCAGCAGTCCTCCCTACCCTTTTTACCTCTAAACCCACCAAAATACATTCACTAACTTGCCCATAAGACCACCATACATCCACCCACTTACACACCATCAAGCACACACACACACACACCCTTCTTTCTCAATCTCACAAATCCAAACGATTTCAGTCCCACTTAGCCCCATAAAACATTGAATAAACTGAGAGAATATGAGTAGCTGGCTTACCGAAAACTCTACGCAACTCGCCGGAATATCTTATTGGCAGCTCTCTCTTCCTTTCTTTCCTTTTTCTTTCTCTTTTTCCTTCTCTGTAGCCGAGACTTCCCCTCTTTTCTTTCTGTATACCACTCTCTCTTTCTCTGCCGTGTAACCGTAAATCCCTTCTTATGGTATCTTATTCTCTCCCTAATTTACTCCTTGATTCCCTCTCTGTCCAAAATAAAAGGGTTGACAAAAGAACATCATATTATTACTTCTTTAATTACTTAATAACCCAAATAAAAATTACATTTTTAGCTATCCCTTTGATTATCATAAATTTTCTATTGTAGCCCGCTTCAAAATTGTAGCTAAATGTTTTTACAAATATTGTTAGCACTAATTGTCGCTAAAGACCTCAATCAATATCACATGTAACTGCTATCATTAGGTTATAACTTACGGTTTTCAACTAATTGTCGCTAAAGACCTCAATCAATAATGCTTATCAATTCGTCGCTAAAGGGCTAATGAAAATTGCTCAAGCAAATCAACGCTAGATATTGCATATAATTATTGTCGCTAACATATACATGAATCGCCCTGACTTGCCAATCTTTTAGTGCACGCCAATCGTCGCAGAAGAACTCAAATAATTACTTAAAAACATTTTGTTAAAGAAATAAACATATTATAGTTTACCTTACAACAAGCTTTAATTATTGCAACTTATAATCATTTTAAAGAATAATATTGCTATACGTCCTAAATGATACCGCTCACAACAACCGTCGCAAAAGATCATCTAGTATCACTTACAAAATTATCATCTAAGAAATTAATAATATGCTAAATTTTATCATAAGCCCAACCTTAGGTTTGGGGTGTTATAGCTATGCCTTTGACTCAGTTGACTAAGAAAAACACCCGATTTGTTTGAAGCGAGGAGTGTAAGGCTAGTTTTCAAGAACTGAAGGAGAGATTGGTGTCTGCGCACCTGTATTAACCTTACCATCTGGTTCTAAAAGAATTGTGATATATAGTGATGCCTTAAGGAAAGGCTTAGCCTATGTTTTAGTGTAGCATGATAAGGTGATGCTTATGCTTCTAGACATCTTAAACCTTATGAGCAGAACTAGCCCACCCATGATCTTAAGTTAGCAACTGTGATATTTGCTTTGAAGATATAGAGACATTATTTGTGTGGTGAGACATGTGAGATATATACTGACCATAAACGTCTTAAGTGTGTTTTCGCCTAGATGGAGCTTAACGCGAGACAGATACGTCGGTTGGAGCTTTTGAAAGATTATGACTGCTAGATTCACTCTCACCTTGGCAAGACAAATGCCGTAGCTGATGCACTCAGAAGGAAGAGCACTGAAAACTTAGCAGCACTGGTCACTTGTCAACCTCGGCTCTCGAAAGACATGATGAACTTGGACCTTGAGATTAGATGGCAAGATGGTGGAGGATACTTGGCAGCATTAGAAGTACAACCTACCTTGATCAACAGAATCAAGGAAGCTCAAGATGGAGATTCGAGTATAGCTTACATCATTGAGAACGTTAACAATGGGAGGAAGTTTGAGTTCAGAATTGACGAGCATGGTGCGGTTTGGTTCCATAAGAGACTTTGTTTGCCAGCTGATATGTCCTTGAGGAGGGAGTTATTGACAAAGGTTCATAACTCTAGTTTCTCTATCCACCTAGGAGAAACAAAGATGTATCATGACCTTAAGGAGTATTTTTGGTGGCAATATGAAGTTAGATATAGCAGAGTTTGTCTCCCGTTGTTTGGTCTGTCAAAGAGTGAAGACAGACCATCAGAAGCCTAGTGGGCCATTTCAGCTGCCTAAGGTTTCGTAGTGGAAGTGGGAGCATGTAACAACTGATTTCTATGGAAGGCTTACCGAGGACAGTCAAGGGTTTTGACACTATTTGGGTTATTGTTGATATGTTGACAAAGACTGCACATTGCCTTCTGATCCGAGGTACAACACCATTAACTGAGCTAGTCAGATCATATATTGATGAGATAGTAAGGTTGCACAGGGTACAATTATCTATAGTGTGCCATTTTAGCTGTGATTTCTAATGCTTATTATGCCTTGTGCCCTTAGCATCCATTTTGCAGCAACTGAATTGTGTTTGGTTAACTGCCTCAATTTCGTGCCTTACGCCGTTAGCATCCAGTTTGCAGCAACTACATTGTGTTACGGTTGTTTTATTTCTTTTCTGTCCTTTTTGGGTTGTCTACAGCCTTCATCAATTGCTGCCCCATTTTGCATACCAATAAGAAAAACCATTGTCTAACCCCGCACTTGGTGTTACAGCCAGGTAGTCACCTTTTCATCAGCATGCCCCATTTAGCAGTTATATTACTACACATAAATTCCGTACTTTCTTCATTGCAATCAGATCGTTTTTTATTGCTATCAGTTTGTTCACTCAAAATTTACATGTGAATTATGAAATTTGAGATTGCAGTACATTTTCTTCATTGTCTGTAGGCAACTAGTTGGTGTCTGACCTATTTATTAGTATTTACTTAATAGTGTATTTTGATGTCTATGTGACTTCTGTTTTTTTTACTTACCCACGAGGATTGGAACATGGGTTAGCTCAGTAGGATGAGTTAAAGATCGCGATCTTATTTTCTGAACATTGTCCCACATGTTAGTAATGGCATGTGTGACCTTATTCTGAATGGCTCTCTATTTTCTATCTCCACACAAAGATATATTTTGGCATTTTGATATTCTGTCTCCGTACGAAAATATAAAATTTGTATCTTGAAATTCTGTTTCGTATTTAATCCATAAAAATTCTGTATGTCTGAAATTTTGTTTTCTTTGACATTTTGTTTTCCTTTTTGGTTGGTCCATTGAGCGGCTTTACTGGGCATTTGACGTACTCCCTTATTGTTTTACTTTTTGGTAATCAGTAGAGGGGACTGGATTACAGGGCTAGCTGTATGTTTGAGAGCTAGTAACTTATTTTTAGAGTTATTTTGATTATTTTCAGAAGTTATACTATGAAAACTTAGTTGGGTTTAGATGTTTAGTTAAAAACTCCATTTAGGAGTAAATTGTGGACTAAATTTAGGCTTATTTGACATTTAATTATGTAACTTGGAGACTTATAATCTACATGCTCTGAATAACCTGTTCGGGGGACTTTTTGAAACACTGGGGTTTTCTAACTTTGTTTAACTGAAATTAACTCTCCAAAATTTTGGGGTGTTACGGAGGAGCTACATGGACCAACTCTTAACAGCACTGAGGCAACCCAAGACATAAGTGAGTCAACTCAGTGTGGCTTAAACCTATGATGCACACCTTGATGGAATTCCAATAGATAATGAATCTAGAAGGGTCAATGACTAATATGATGAAGATTATGGATAGGAAAGGCAAAAAATCATTTAAGAAGACCCATTAACCAAAATTTGGTAAGGTAGATAGAAAAAACCTACCTTTGTTGTTGCGCACTGCCTTAGCTTACATATTGAATCCAAATATACTATCAGAGTGTAAAGGGGTTCCTATTTCATAGAAGAAAACTGAGAGGTTTAAGGATAAGACAATTTGTAATAATAGGAGTTGTTGATGGAGTATTTTTGCATCAAGGACGTATAGGAGTGATACACTACATGTGAAAACTTATGTGAACGAACGTATGACCTGTGGGAAAAAGTGAAAATTTATGTGAATGAATATACCCATGGACAAGTATCAACCAACAAACTGCTTAAAGCTGGATGGTTGGCAAAAAATATGTTCACCAGTTCAAAATAAACCAACTATGGTCCGTGAGTTCATTTGGTCAACAAGTGTATCATAAGTACGTAGCGGATGCTAGTCATGGTATAGTATACAAAGCTAAACATAAGGCCACACAAAATGCTTATGGATAAGTTTGATGAGAGGTATGGAAAGCTGCAAGACTACATAGAAGAAATCAAAAGAAGCAACCTTGGTTCCACGTATGAATTGCAAGTTGAACCTCTAAGAAGGAGCAATGGCAGACTTTCGTTCTTCAAGGTGTACTTGTGTTATGATGGTTGCATAAGGGGGCTTATTCAAGCATGTCCTCCACTGATAGGCTTAGATGGATGTCATTTAAAGAGTCCATATAAGGGTATATAACTTGCTACCATTGGTGTTGAACGCAATAACCAAATGTGGCCCTTAGCTTTTGCTGTAACTAAGAGTGAGGATAAAGACAGTTGGAAGTGGTTTTTAAAGCTGTTACACAATGACCTAAATGTTTTCAATCAATCTGCTTGAACCTTTATCTTAGATAGGAAAAAGAATTTGGTTGAAGCCTTAGAAGAACTCTTTCGACAATTTGGTTCCAGGTTTTGTGTGCAACACTTGTTAGGTAACTTCACAGTAAAGTTTAATAGTAAGGCATTGAGAGGTGAGTTCTGGCGTGTGCAAGAGTTACATACATAGCAAAGTTTGAGAATGAAATGCATGAGATGAGGAAGTATAGATGCCTTTGAATGGTTAGCAAACAAGGATCCAAAGCAATGGATTACGTCACACTTTAACACGTTTCTAAAGTGTGACATGCACTTAAATAACCACTATGCGTCATTTGATGTTGCAATTCTCAAAGCTAGGGAACTTTTCATTATTAGTTATTAGATTGGATAAGAGTATACTTAATGAAGAGGCTGATGAAGCAGAGGGAGTTCATCATAACAAAGTCTGGACCTTTGTGTCCAACAATAAAATAGGTACTAGAATAGGCCAAAAAGGAGTCAAACATGTGTGTGGCTGTTTTTTTTGTGGTGCACAAAAGTTTCAAGTTGTCTTGTTGAATGGGAGATATCTTGATGTTGATGTAAGACAACATATATGTGGGTGTAGAAGATAGGACTTAAACAGGGATTCCTTGTATACATACAGTTGCCACAATCTAAAAGTTTAAGAGAAAACATTGAGGTTAATGTACATCAATACTATTGGAACATGACTTTTGAAAAAACATATGTAATATATTAATACAATAGAGCCATTGGCCAAAGGCACAGAACCCTCCATAATTGCCACCATTTGTTAGATCTCAGACGAGTGGGCCAAAAAAGAACCAGAAAAGAAGGGTTCATGAGATTGATCCCAAAAAAAATCCTAATAAACTGGGAAAGTTTAAAGATGCTAGCTTTAAATTGCAGTAATTGTGGAGAGCTATAACACAATAAAAGAATATGCCCTAAACCAATAACCACAACATAGGTGAAAAGAGTAAAAATAACCTACGCAAAAATGCAATTGGGGTTGATGATGGCTAAAGGAATGTAGCTAGGGCTGGTTATGGCTCATGGAACGCAACCGGTATTTTTGGTGGCTCAGGGAATGCAGCAGCTGGGGTTTATGATGTTGATGCAAGTAACCAATGCAGGTGCAACATCTGCATTTTATGAGGTTGAATACATGATGGATGTAACAATTCAGGTTGATGATATTAATGCAGCTGTTGAAAAAAAGGCAAAGAACAAAGCAATTTGTATCGACACTTATTTACACTTTTATGGAGGTTATAATTGTACTTGCATAACAGTCTCAACTAAACTTGTATTGCCTTATAGGCAATGAGGCGAGGCTTAAAAGCAACTATAGGTTAAAGGTAGGGCTCAAGGAAGCGCCCAAGACTAGTAGTTCAAAATGAGGGCCCAAGACTAATAGCACCACGACATGAGGGCCCAGGACCAACTGGACCTCTAAGTGAGGGCCCTAACCAGTTGTAAGTCCAAGGCAGGGGTTGAACCAAGTTTATGGCAGGGACAAAGGCGAACTGCAAATCCAAGATAGGGGCCTAGACTACCGGTAGCTCCAAGGTAGGGCCCTCAATCAAGACACTTAGACAGTTCCAGTCAAATGCCAAATGTGTGATAAGTTCCATTTATAGTGCTTTTTTTTTTGTGAATTTTCTAGTAACTCTGAAATCTCATGTATCTTTTGTCACAATTAACTCCATGACCAGTGTGGAGGTTTACTGATTCAAGTTACAATTCTACTGTCAGTATTGGTCGTTCTACTTTTTTTCCTATTTTTAGTTTTACAAGACTTTAGTGTGATTGTTTGAACCTTTGACTTTTGCCAATAATTTTCTTTTACTTTATGGTTCACAACAACTTCTAAGTACTTATGACATTCACAGAGATGAAGACCTTGTGTTTAGGCCACCACCACCTCCTATCATGCATAAAATAGGTGGATAGTCATGAAAGCTTCACTCAAGTACATGGGCAAGAAGTGTGTCACTTTATCATCATTGTAAGTAGCTACTACTAAAATGAAGACTAGAGTAGGGAATGAATAAGTGGGGAACAACCAAGTGACAAGAGAGGACAACTTTGAAGATACTTAGTCATCGACCTGCAATTAGTTACTTTTAGAAAGTTTTTGTGGGCTTAAGTGGTTGTAGGCATATAAATTGACATTAATTGCTTTTGTGATGCTCAAAATTGTTATAAACATATAAATTGCAAATTTGGAATTGGTTGTAATGTTAACATATATCAATGTAATGGCTTTCGAAGTTCAATTGAAGTTGTACTTTTGCAATGTTTGATGTCAATATACTTTGCGATGACAGATTCTTCTTTGTATATGGTATTGTTAGATATCAATGTAGTTTGAAATGTTTAGTATTCACAGAGTCTTGTTAGTATTTTACAGTTTTAGATATCAATGTATTTTATATGCAATGTTACACTATAGCATGCTTCTCCTCATCATTTTGTCAATGCAACCACTACATAAACAACATCATGTAAGGTAAGAAACACAGTTACAACATAACGCAAATGCCCAACACAACTTCTCCCTCTTGCTAACAGTTGTGAAATTCATCTCTATTTTTTTTTTTTACATTTCTCGATAAATGCATCGGTGGATCAAACCATGCAAATAATCTACAGACTCCATTCACCTGAAACAATGGAGCATGACATTGAAATATCTCTGCAACTAACAAAAGGGGCATCACTGAAAACAGAGCATAAAATTGCTTCTGAGAAAGTCGCTGCAACTGAAAAATCTCTTACCGGTGTTAGCATATATCCAAGAGGTTACAACCTTGCTTCTCTTTCCGCAATGACATATTATTTTGCTTATTCCTCTCCTCAATTCCCTCCTACCCTTAATTTGCACAGTGGGGTAAGCATATAAGGAGCTCATATCCCACCTAAATGTGGCTATTTCTCCCTCCAAAACAGGTTAGATGTAAGACCCAAAATAATTCATAACTAATTGTTGTAATTTTTTGGGTAAACTTCATATTTTAAGTAACCTTTTAGGGTACTTTTGAATAAGTAATATCTCCTTAGAGGTCTTTTGACTTATCTACAAAGTTTAGAGAAATAAAAAGACCGATCAGTTTGTGTTTTATCGATAATTTAAGTTTGGTCTTCCAGAGAGATAGAAGAAAGAGAAACCTATGGTTTTTAGGATTTTACGCTTCTACTCATAATTAGTAGGTAATTCTAAACTGACCTTGATTAAAAGGAGGATTTGAATCAAAACAGAATTATGATTTTGAAGATTTTAATATAAGTGTTGATTTAATTATTTGGATTTTGAAATTTTCGAAAGCTTACACAACATTGCAAATTGTATTGCTTGAATGGAGGTAAGAGTTATACATAATACATCACCTCTATTGGATTCATGACGTTAGGTTCTGTCTATTTGGATAATTTTTGATGATCTCGTTACAGAGTAGTTAGCACCGTGGATAAACATTATTGAATTTGTTAAACGCTTAAATCCATTGTTTTTTTATACCTTACGTAACATGTGTCGAATTCCTCACAATTGGCGTTTTTGATGATTCATACTTAATTCATGTTGTATTGTTTTATAAAACGAATATGGGTGTCCCATTTTTATTTTCTAATAGTAATCAACTTATCAAAGATTGCTTTGGCAATGCAAGTATTCTAGGCTTTTGTTTCCCATGTACAGACCATTCTTGAAAAGCCAAGTAATTAATCCATTTCCTCTTTGGACTACTGCTCCATGAAACAAACTTCTCTTGGCTGACCTCTCTTATGCTACCTTTCTCTATGTTGCGTGCATGGGCGGATCTAGAAAATCCAATTGCGGGAGGCTAAAAAGTAAAATAAAAATAAAAATTAATGGCTCACTGATAAAAGAATTTTAAAACGTTCAAGTTTACATAAAACATGACCGATCAGAAACATAATGTAATTAGCATCACTATATACAAATACCTACTCGATTTGACTATTAATGATATAATTTTACTATTCAAAGTGATTTATTTAACTTGGTAAGAGTAGTAATAACAAATTACTAAACTTACACAATAGAATTTACTAATGTTATTAGTATGAGTACAATAGTAACATATAAGTTAACATATGTATAAAATTTTAAACTCAAAAAAAAAAAGAACTAATGTTGACGTACACTTTTCTCTCTTTTTTTTTCTTTTGTTTTTTTTTGTTTTTGTAATATAAAGTTTTAAAATTGAGAATTTAGAAGTGAGAAGACCGAACAAAGAAATGAGAAAGACAAATATATGATTACCAGTGGCACAAAGAGTAAACAATACAACAAAATAAAATCTTAATTAATTATTATAACCGAATTTTTGTAATTTATTTAAATATATTTATGCATTATCTATATATCAAAAAGAAAATTTACCAAAAAATGGGGGGGGGGGTGCCATGGCCCCCACCGGTCAGGTGGGTGGTCCGCCCGTGGTTGCGTAAACATCACAAGTGGCTTAGCCACCTGTCATTAACTAATTGGACATTGCTCCTTTTATCTTTTTGTGCTCATTTCGTACGTTGATTAGATTTATCTGATACAAATTCGGATTAAAGCAATTTAAATTCCGTTAAACTCGCATTTTCTTCCTCTTCAATTTGAGTATAAAATAAAATATTTTCTAAAATCATTAAGCTGTCCTACTTGAAATGAAAAGTTTGGCTTTGTGGCTCTTCTGCCTTTGAGTTACTTTGATGTCCATTGTACTCCCTTTAAATTGAACTAATATTTAGAACATTCACGTGCTTAGGTTAACGTGATGCCATGATATGATATGACAATTGCACAATATACAAACTTTGAACATATTTATCGTCCTTGGTTAATGTACTTTACAGACACCTATCAGGTTCTATATCACGTGCTTAGGTTGATTTGCGTGCATTATTGAAAACTTGCGTTGTACTTAGTGCGCGGGCGCGCGCGCCGAGGGGGGGGATGATCTTTGCTGAGCTTCCCTCTAATTTCAGATAATTAAGCTGAGACAACAATAGAGGAGTTAGCAATATGGATGAGCTTGAAGTTGCTCTTTGATTTAAGACTATTTTCAGTGAGTTGAGAATAAGAGCTTTGTTATGGTTTGATTAAGAACTTTTGGGAACCCCAATTTTTGGATAGTATATTATTATTATTATTATCAAATTTTCGCTGAAATTACTAGACATTGATGATTATTATGAGTGCCTTGATTTGCAATATGTTTTAAAGCTCTGATTACCTCCTTAAAATTATATTTTTGGTATAATACTTCGGATATTATATTTTTCGCTGCAGAAATATTTTGAAATGGTATTTGAAGGTCCGCCCCCAGTTCGGGGCGTGACATTGGAAACATGGCTTTATAGAAATTATCCTAAAAACAGTGACCATGTCCTTGCCATGTGGTCATTTTGGGCGCGAAAAACAAATAAAAGGACTTATTTGATGACAACAAATAGTACATAGACCGATCCTTGTAAACATGAATAAAAAAAAGAGTAAAGTACGACGGATTAAAATGTAATTATTCCGTTTTTCCAGAGTACTAGTAACCTAATTAGCTCTTACCACTTCTTCTAAGACAAAATGCTTGTGACTTATAGTTATATATTTAATTCTTTTTTTCTTCCATTTATAGGAGTACATAGTTTCTAATTCAAAGTCAATGTTTTGTAAATATAATTGATACATGTTTTGAACTATCATTTTGATTTGAAAGCATTTTCAACAATTAAGTCATATTTGTTCTATAAATTGCTTTCCATAAAAAGAAAAGAATTCTTTTAATTTGTTACCCAGAAATTTTTAATTTTCATATTTGATTTATGTTTACGTATTTTGAGTATTTTTTTATTGTTTTAAAATATTTTTAAGGTATTAATAGTCAAAATTAAGTCTTGTTATATCAATATATTGACTAGAGTGATTGTCATAAGATGTATAATTAACTGTCTACCAAAAATCCCTTTTAGTAATATTATTATTATGCCCTGTTTCTGGTCTTCACCTACCGCTACTATCCCCTTTCTCCTCCCTGTTCTTCACCCACCGTAGGCATTCCCCCCACCCGCCCTGTCTCTTGGTCGCCACAAAACTTGACAACAATGAGCAGATCTGCACAATAATTTACACCACCACCACCACCACCACCACCACTACAATGTGCAGATGTGCACACAGAGCCAAACCACAATCCATATCTAGAAATGATTGTGTATATGAACTCTTAAAGCAGACCCATTTGTTCAACTAAATCTGACCAAGAACCGAAGAGTCCACTGCGCACACGCGCGCGCGCGCGGGCTGATTTGTGCAAGTTTCATGGTGGTTCTATAGTTGAGACGACATCATGTGTTGAAGAACGACGGCGGATCTTGAATGGTGGTGGCAGCGGTGGTGTGGTGGTGGTGTTTGCGGCAGCATGTGAAGGTGAGTCGGCGGAGGTGTGGTTATCGTCGACCGCGGTATAGCAAGAGCAAGTACGGCCAGCGAGAGGAGTGGCTGGGGCGGTGGAGGTGAGGCTATAGCAGATCTGGGCAACTCACACACACAGATCTGCGCGCGAGTGTGTGCGTGTTCGCGTTGGTGATTGACCACGGGAAGGGGACTAACGGTGGGTTGCGACGGTGAGTAGGGCGTTTGATGGTGGACTGTTCCCCTTGTGGAGGGCTGCGGTGGTGGTAATGAGAGCAGTGGTGATGGGCTGCGTGGTGGTTCGTGGTGTAGTAGGTGAAGGTTGCATTTGTAGGGTGTAAAGGTTGATCGTTGAAGGTGGTGTGACTGTGTTGACGGGTAAGGGTAAATGATAAAGGACTGTCTTAACATTTTTAAAACTAGTTTCCGTGCAAAAATAGAAGTAGTAATATCAGTTTTATAATATCAAGTTTAGATTTTAGAATTTATTTTTACTATATTATTATAATGAATTTTAAAATATAAAAACTAAAATGTTCTTGTAAATAGTTATTTACCATTTAAGATTTTTATTTTGAGTCATTGTTCAAAATATTTCTGTTAAAAAATCAAGCTTGATATGTGTATAAAATGTAAAAACCAAACATGTCCTTAAGGTAATTATTTATTATCTAGTGGTTTTGTTTTGTGTTACACTCTCCGCCCCTAAAAGAGTAATTTATTTGACTTTATACGTATATTAAGAATTTATATTATATATTGTGTCTTTTCCATTTTACCCTTTAGAGAGAAGGAGGAAGAGAGAGAAAATTGATTGGTAGAATGTTAAATATGAAGAGAGAAATATAATAAAAAAGTGTAAAGTGATGGATCAGAAGAGAGAAAATGAGTTGGTAGAATATTAAATGTGGTGAGAGAAAAGAATAAAAATTATAAAAAGAGTAAATATGTAAAAATATCTACAGAATTTTTCCTTATTTGGAAGTGATCAATTTTTATCGGACGATCCAAAAAAATAAAATATATGATCAGTTGGATGGAGGGAATATTTTGTAAGAATTTTCTCACACTGTCAAGTATCACTATTTTAAATAGGTGGTTATGTTACACCAAAAAGGGTGTTACACCAAGAGGGTCATTGGTTTTATATATAGTATAGATAAATATACTATGTCGGCATAAGCAAAAACATGCATAGAATACAAATAGTGTTATGAAATAAGGGTATTACGAACTTTTAACATTCTAGTTTGATATGTAACATTAGGAAAGTAGATAGGGTTGACCGTAATTTCTCTTTAACTTCAAGGGTTTCAGTGATATTATTGCTTACTATTTTATGCCAAGAATACATGCGAATTTTTTTATAATGAATTATAGTAAATAATCATGATTCAAGTGTGATTTTAATAAGTGTGAGTATAAAAGAAAAATGACACGAAAACAAATAGAATGACGTATCGCATACATATATAAATAATAAAAAAAAAAATTAGAAAAAGCTTATATATTGCTCCCAACATCTAGAACACTTTGTCATGTATAAGATACAAAGAGATCTCAAAATTTATGGTATGGCATAATATGATGTGATATGATATAAATAAAACACATGGTTTACTTCACCATGTGAATTTTTGGTAAAATTTTAACTCAATGAACATAAAAACTTAGTGGTATGTTTTCATTACATAGTTCTCCTGGCGGTAAATCATTTAAGAATCATCTTTGGTGACTAACAATAACCGACGTTCTTATATATATATATATATATATATATATATATATAGTAACTTGGGTTAAGTTGTTAGCGCGATCTGGCAGTCTACGCGCGATCTGTGGAAGGTCCAATTTTATTTTATTTTTTTTGTTTTTTTTAAGTCCGTCTGTCACATAATGTAGCGGATGATTTTTTTTTTGACAAAAATACCCTCGAGGAGTATACTGCATTGCTTGTCCGCTACGTACTGTAGCGGACATAAATCATAGAAATATTGCAAGTTGGACAGTCTTTTCTCTATTGTCAGAGACTGTTGGATCTAGAATGATAGCAGCCACCGCTTCTTTTCTCTCTCTCCCTCATCTCCTCTTTCTATTACTTTCTTCTTTCTTCAATTCATTAGAATCGGATGTGTGGAATAATAGCAAAAATCATAGAATGCGGAGAGAAAATCATAGCAAACAGTGGATAGAGCGATGTAATCCTCCTACTCATATTCTTATTGTTCAGAATATGATAAGATACAGTGGTAATCCCCGTTAGAGCTACAATTGCATGAGGAGTGGAACCATTACTCCAGCCCTTACACCTGAAACAATCCTTATGGCTATTGTTCTTGTGGCTTTTGTTCTTACCTTTTGTAGTGGACCCATCGAACCCACCACCACATTAGCGGCAACCATGTTCATCAACAAAACCACCACATGCATGGAACTCTTCAATCACCAGCAAACCCAAAACCACCACATCTCCAAACACCAGCAAAATCCACCATTGCTGCCGATCAACCCACCACCAAGCTTGATTTTCAAAATGGGTCATAGTTTGTAACTCGTACAAACTTAGAACCCAACATTGTACAAATATAGAACCCATCAAGTCTTTGCCGGCGTGGACTTCGCCGGAGCCACCGGAGGCGTAGGCAGGCACGGCCAGGCCGGTACGAAGCCGATGGCCATAGTTGTCGCCGTCGAGAGATCTGTGGATGTCCGAGAGAGAGAGAGAGAGAGAGAGAGGTCTTACCCAGATCTGAAAGTGAAAAGAGTCTGCTCAGTTTGGGGTTTTTTTATATTATGTCCGCTATATTATGTAGCGGACAAATTAAAGTACACAATGAATTGAACAGACAAGGGGTATTTTGGTCAAAAACTGTCTGCTACATAATGTAGCAAACGGACTTAAAAAAATACAAAAAAAGATCTGGACCGTCCACAGATCGCGCGTGGACGTCCAGATCGCGCTAGCAACTTAACCCAAGTTGCTAGTGCTCTCAACGGATCAGCTTCCAATATATATATATATATATATATATATATATATAACAAAAGATAATATATTTATTTAGAAAGAACTTGAGTCACAAAATCGTGGGGTGACTCTTCTACTAATATCATTGTACAACAGGTTTTTCAAAAAGATCGGCTCATGCTACCACAGATAGTATGCACACTGCTGATCACCTTCTTGCTTTGTCAGCTAATCCGTACAAAAGTTTGCTATCCTATAAAATTCGGAAACACGAAACTGCCAACTATGTTTAAAGAGAACCCTGCAATCAAGAATTAAAATGTTAAATAGCGGGGTGGGGGCACATCATTTAACAGATAGTGGACCACACTTATATCATCAACCTCGAGAATAATGTTATGATAATTTTGGATCCAGGCGAGGCTTAGACCATCACAAATAGCCCACCACTCGGCAATGTGGCTATTCTAGTTTGAAGTTTCCTAGAGCACTCTAGCACCCACCGGCTTCTAGAATCTCGAATAAGCGCGACCACACTAGCTCGAACGGTACGTTGGTTCACACTTCCATCCATGTTGAGTTTGACCCAGCCTTCCGTGAGAGGACTCAGTGATATTAAAGGCGTAGGCACACCTAAGACGCAAAAAGTTATGAAGCCTAGGCATAAGGCACAAGGGCTAAGGCAGCAATTGTCTATGTGCATTCGAAGTACAAGGATAATTTTAGCAACATGACAATCCTTCACGGCTTCATCATAAAAATATTGATTCAAAGTACAAGATTACTGGGCTGTCTACCAACAATGCTTAACATATCTCTTCTACACATCCAATGCATATGAATCCAAGCTTAGAATATGGGTTGTGACTTGTGAGTGAGGGAGTCAGGGAAACACTGGGTGAGTGCTGTGAGTTGTGAGTAAGGGAGGGATAGAGAGCGAGAAACCGAGAGTGGAGGAGAAGAGCAGCAACGGGAAAGAGGAGCAGCAACGACAGCGTTAGTGTCGGTGACTGGAGAAGTGGTGACGGCGTCGGTATCGACGATTAGAGTAGTAGCGGCAGAGAGGAATGCAGGCGATCGGAGGTGACCAGAAAGACTTTGGAGATGACCAGAGCAAGGGACGGGGGCGACTAGCAAGGGGCTTAGAGCTAAATCCTGAAAGTTACTATATTTCTGATTTGGGGATTTTAAAGTTAGGTTTACTGTGTTAAACTTGGTGGAGTGGCGCTAAAAAAATAAAATCCAAAAGAAAAATGGATATTCTTTAAGCCACGATAGCCTATCCAACAGCCACATTTCGTGCGCATAGGTGTGCGCCTCCACCACCGTGCTGTGCCTTGCACCTTGGCACCTGGGCAGACAAGGCTCGTGCCTTATCGAACGCGCTGCGCCTAGGCCTCGACGAGGTGCAAGGGGTGCGCCTAGCAGCGCTTTTCATAACAACCGGAGGACTCCATTTAATTTGACGAATAAGGAAGTGAGAGGTAGGCCTGGTGAAACGGTTCACAAAAAACAGGTAACCTCTTACCGAGTTTGTAGTTTCTCTAATAATTTCAATGTGAGTGGGGAACGGCTTTAGGAGCATTGCGAGTTTATTTTGATGTTACCAAATAACAGAATGTTGGAAGCCAAAGAAGGTAAGCCACGGAATCTAGCAAAGTGAATGTTGGCAAGGGATTTGCACTAAAGACTGAAAGGTAAGTTTCTGTAACAGTTGTATGCTTTTTGGGGGGGGGGGGGGGGACACAGTCTTCTAAATATCATGGATTGCGGCCATCAACGAAAGGCATGGTTAATAGTCTCAATCTTGCCTCATTTATTAGGAAAAAGTTTGTTTTGGAGCCATAGAGCTGGAATGGAAGAAGGATGCCAAGGTGACTACATTTCTATAGAAAACGTTTAATCTAAGGGCGAGAGGTCATTCTAGATTAGGGAGTTATAGGCTAAAGTAACCAAGCATTGTCCTCGATCCAAAGGCCATAATATAATGTTAGGTGAGTCATGATGGAGAGGGATCAGGATGTCGAGGATATGGGTTGAGATATGGTGAGGCACGAGAATTTTGATGGCTTGGATATCTCATGTTTGGTTTTGAATATTATTTCTCACTGTTAGGCATTTCGTATGTGCAGGAAGGGGACTGATGAATTAAGATCGAATGCTTCCCGTCGGGAGCCATTCATGATACCAAAAGGAGATATGTACCCTGTTTCCTACCTGCCAATAAATAGGTTTTTCATTTTCTCCCGGGCGCACAGGATTTGCTTCCAGAAACTAGATCTTGAAGGTTTTTCCTTGGTTATCCAGATTGTCTCAAGGAGGAAGTACTTGCTGTTGATGATTCTATCCCATACGGTGTCGAGGTTTTTCCACAGATGCCAAACTACGTTCATGAACATGGCCTGATTCGTTTTTCTAGTTTGGCGAATACCCAAGCCACCCTGGATTTTTTGCTTTGTGTTTTTGCTTCAACATATTCTGTGCCATTTATGCTCATTTCCAAGTGACCCTAAAGGAAATTTTTGGCTTAGAATTTCAATGTGGTTAGCGATAGAGGTTGGGATCATATAAGCTTGCATAGAATAAATGGGGATGGAGTTAAGCACAACTTTGACAAGGGTAGCCCTACCCGCAAAAGAGAGGCTCGTTGTTTTCCACACATCAAGTCTGATTCGGGTTTTTTTCCGAGAAATGAGAGAATTGATCCTTGACAATGTGACCCTAGGTCAGAGGAACACCCATGTACGCATCGAACTTAACAATGGTTGGGAGTTTAGTAGTGTTCTTGAAATAAAGTATGTTTCTTGAGAACAAATTTTTTGATTTTGACACATTTATACGCAAACCCGATGAAGTAATTTAGCGTGTTCATGAAATTTGTAGCGTTTTTTTTGTTGCACTACCAAAAAGAAGAATATTGTCAGCGAACATGAGGTGAGATATACTAAAACCTGCGAGCCACCTTAATTGGCTGAATTTGCTTAGCTTCCTCAGCTTGGGTTAAAGGGTAGACAACTCATTTGAGACATAGAATGAAAAAGTAAGGCGATAAACGGTCGCCATGTCAGAGACCGCAAGAAGGCGTGAAGAACTTCAATGGTTTTCCATGCCAAAGAATGGAATACTGCATTGTCGTGACACATAATCATGATCAAATTAATGGTTTCGCAAGGAGAACCCAACTTTTGGAGAGTGCAATAGGAATTTCCAAGAGAGGTGGTCGTAAGCCTTTTTACGGTCTAACTTGGCTATAATGAGCCCCCCCTACCTTTTTCGTGCCTGATAAAATGAAGTAATTCTTTGGCAATAATAATGTTATCAGTTGCGCGACGCCCTATAAGGAAACTGGTTTGGTTAGGTTGGATTAATTTATAGATGAACAATCACAGGCAGTTCACGAGAATGTGGAAAATAATTTTATAATTGGTGTTACACAGGCTAATGGGGTGAAAATGTGCCACAGTCTCCAGTTGATGAAGCTTAGGGATGAGACAAATATTTGTGTTGTTTATGTTCTCAGGGATTGCTTGGTTTGCAAAAAAAAAAAAATTTGACAAAGGAGAGAATGTCAGGTTCAAAAACATCCTAGCATTTTTTAAAGACACTCGGGTGATAACTGTTAGACCCCGAAGCTTTGTCAGTGCCCATGTCAAAAAGTGCAGTTCGAATTTCACATTAGAGGGGACCTATTTTTAACATAGATACTCAAAGTTGTCCTCGTGATCCTCCGGATAGAGCCAAGAAATAGGTGGGATGGTTTGCTCCTAGACTTTGAGCCGATTTTTAAGGTGAGTTATGGAAAGGTTTCGAATTTCAGTGTCATCATTTGTCCAAATTTTATTTGAATTTTTGAGGTGGTAAATGGCATTCTTCCTATGGTGGTTGAGAGCTGATATATGAAAGAACTGGGTGTTCCTGTCACATTCACAAGCCCTTGTATATTTGTGGAGAGCTTATGATATTCATGCTCTTGGGCTAAGATGGAACAAAATTCATCCTAAAACTCATCCTCGAGGTTGTTTAGGAATGGAGAAGATTTATTTGCTAGACTTTTTTGAATACCCACGATTCTAGCCAAAATTCTACTCTTTTTTTTTTAAATGTCTCCAAAGGTAGATTGACTCCATTCCCTGAGATGCTCAATAAAGAAAGCCATTTTTGTAGGAAATTTGAGATGATTCACGGTGGGATTGTTCCAAGTTCTCGCTATAATCGGTTTTAGGGTCAAAGGTAAGAACCAAGCTGATTCAAAACATAAGGGTTTTTTTTGGTTGTCTCTATTCGAGACATTGGTTCTAAGAAGAATTTGGTGATGATAAGAGTGCATTCTTTGGAGGTGGATAACTTGTGTGTTTAGAAATTTCTGTAACCAGCTATCATTTCCCAACGCACAATCGAGGCGTTCAAGAATGTGGTCAGCCCTCAAATAACGACGTTGGTCCAAGTAAAAGGTTGACCTTGGAAGCCTAAGTCTAGAAGCTTTAAATTTTTTATAAGTAGAAAGACCCCTAGATTGGTTTTATCTAAAAGCCCAACCACCCCATTTTTCTGATTGTCCTAAGATTTCATTAAAATCACCCATAAGTAGCCAAGGCAGATTAGCAGATTTGTACATTTTTTGCAGGCCAGACCATAAGCTAGCACGCAATTGACTAACAAGCAAAGCATAAATATCGAAAAGAAGCCAAAAAGGGAACGGACTTACCTAAACCACAGCATGAAGAGCTTGTGGTGATTCATGCACGACTTTGTTTTGCTTTTTATAAGGGTGCCACATCATCTAAATCCTGCCAAGCTAGCCATTGCCATCGATATGGTGGTTCCTTGAAAGCTGCAGGAGCTAACAATGTGCTCTGCTATGGTTGTGCTGATCTTAGTTTCCAAGAGAATTAGAATTTCTGCCTTGTGTCGCTGGATGATGTCACAGACATGCATATTGAAGCACCCATTTCGGCGCCATTACAATTACACTCAATGCAGTTCATGATTTCAGGATTCTGGTATTCATGGCGATCATAATTCATGGTTTGAGCTAATGGTTGCATATTGATTTATTTCCATCCGGGCCATATGTACTGTCCCCATTCTTCACTTTGATTTTCTAAGCATTGAGGAAGAATTTTGTTAGAGCAGGTTTGGGCTCGACGCTGAACATGGTGGTAACGACTCTTGATTTGCATTAGTTTGTAATTCAAGATCGCCTAGAGCTAAATATCAGTTGTCGGCTTTTGGGCGATTGAGGAGAGTCCATGTATGCTGCTGTTTTGCTAAGCGATGGTGGTGGTTTGGTCTAGAACGGTGATGGTAAGTTTGCAAGATTGCCGGTCTCTATAATTTGTTGTCGAGGGAGAAGGTGGGTGGATTCATCAGGGATTAAGGGGTGGGCTGAACTACCGCAAAAAGGTGGCAGGATCAGGTTTAGTGAGAGGTGGTCGGGGTGGCGGGAAGGCTGTCCGTCAGGCTGAAGGGTGGGTGGTAGAATCTTCAAGGTTTCCACCGGTGGTGATGTTTGAGGTGTGTTTCTCAGAAATGGTTATAGAGGATGAAGTGGGACGGTCAGAAATGCACCCATGATGTTAAGTTTGGGTAAGTAGCGAGGTTGTATCACCGGTGTTAATTGATGTGTCAGAATGTGTTGGGGATGGTACGGCATATTTGGTGAGCCAAGAGAGTTTGGTGGGTGCGAGTTTCCTTCTGACTCTTTTGGGATAGGTTGGTATGGTGGTTGGGCGAGGTGGTCGCACGGAGAAACTGATGTGGAAGCATTTTTGATGTTATGAAGGGGTTCAGTGTAGGTGGTAGGTGAGGGTTCGTTAATGTTTATCGATGGACTGTTATATAGGGGGTTGGTGGAAGTAAGGATGGCAGTGTGTGAGCATCTTGGTGTTTCTGCCATGTTAAGTGCTTCATGAGATTTTAGGGAGGATGAGAGTGCAAAGGTGCAATCCATGAGGAAGGTAGTATAATCGGTATGCTACGGCTTCTCTAGGGGGCTAAGTTGTGTAATTGGTTGGTTTGTTCGGTCAAAGGTTTCTAAATTGGGCCCACTAAAGATCTTGGATATGCAGACTTTTTGGGCAAATGGGGTGGGGTACAAGGTTTCTAATGATGTTTTTTTAATCATATTTGAGCGGTGGGTTGTCAGCCGTCATTTTCTGGGACTCTGGGTTTTGTGCTGGTCTTCCCTCGATCAATAGGCCTTTAGTAGCCAGGATCTTCCTTTTGGTGAAGTCGTCGTGGTTCGTCAACGTCGGCTGTTCTGTCACCGGAGGTTGGGGTTTAGATCGGAGAGTTGCCGGTAATTTGTTTTAATTCAGGTATAGTAGTGGTGTTTCATCGTGAGGGTTCCGACACACAGTAGCCGGCGGTTGTCGTCCCTTGGGGTTGTTGCGGCCTCTGGTGACGATGGTCCAAGGTTCATTCTCGGCACTCGTCTCTGATTGAGGTTCACAACGAGACCGTCATACAATTCCCTAGCATGTCGAATGTTGCAGTCATCAACATCTAGTGTCGCCTCAACTTCTACTCCAGTATCCACTGTGCACCGGTCAACCGTATGGCCAAGGTGGGCACATCACCAGCATAATGCAGGTAAATTCTCATATTGTATGCTTTGTCGATGTTTCGTAATTTGAATATGACGAGTGAGTGGGTGGTGTGTGTCATTCTGCACACATATGCGTGCGAATCGTCCTCGTATGATTGGTAATGTGATGGAGTCTATGAGCAGGGGTGTACCAATGGCTTTTCTGATTAATAGGAGTACTTCATGATCAAAGTATTTTAAAGGGTGGTTGTCCTGCGTTGAACGGAGAGGTAGCTGGTTTCGATGATCCACGGGCCATGCTCAAGGGCTTTGGTTTAGTCAGTTTTGGAGCAAAACTTAACTGAAAAAAACCTGTTTGAAAGGTCAATGAGCTGGATGAGTCTAGTTGGCTTCTAAATTCCATGAAGTCTCTGTCTGAGATTGGAAGGAGTGTAGAGGGCTCCCACCACTTTAATGAGGAGTGTTCTTTGCCATGGATGTTGGGTTTTTGCTTTGAGGGTTTGCGATAGGTTGATATTTGGAATGTTTGGTTGGTTTGTGGTATCAATTTGGTTGTCCTTTGCTTCGTCATCGCTGGGTGGTTCGTTTTCCACGTCCATGTCCTAGTTATCATTGTTGACGAGGTGTAGCAGAGTAGTTGTGAATTATTGAAGTTGGAGTGTGTTAAGTTTAAGTGGAGGTTCCCCTATAAGGGAAGACAGGGGAGGGGAGAGGGGGTGGGTACTGGGGAGAGGTTTGGATCCACTGGGGGCCTTCAGTTTTGTTGTTTGAATGTCATAATTGAATGAGAAAATTAGGAAATGAGGGGTTTTGGGGGTAAAAACTTTATAAAAGGTGGGTTTGTTTTGAAAACTTATGAAAAAATGGGGCTACTTTTTATACTTTCGAAACAAGGGAAAAGATTAAGAAAAAAAAATGAGTTTTTCAACTCCTTTAATTTGCTCTACCCAAAGTACCCCTCCCCCATCTTCCCTTCCAAATCACATTTGACATTCTGCATTACATACATGCCCCACCCTCCCCCCTTCCCAATTTGTCCTTCCCACCCCCACCCCACGCGCCACCCTATTCCTACCCACCAACCACCCCCCAAGTCCCACGTTAAATTTACATTACAGTACTGCTGCAACTGATATGCCACTGGCAGAGGGAAGACAATTGTCTTTGTCACTCCAAATGAGTAGCGTTTCCTTCATCCAAACGCAAAATCTATTAGTGACATGATGAACTACCTGAGTTCAAGATTATGTTCCTCTAATTTGTCTGATTATACATGGGCAACTCTTTATGGTACCCATGCACAGAACCTGGATTCATTTGTAACTCACCTGGGCTAAAGTAGGAAGATTAGAATCTGCATTCATTGACAACAAGTGTTGCAGAAGTTCTTGTTTCTCCTTTTTGCAGTCGTTACACATTACCTAATAGCAAGAGAAACATCATATGAATGTAAGGTTGTTTCAGTATGCCTTTTCTTTGTCATTCTCCCATTAAATGTGAACCCAGGCAAGGTTGTTCCATAGTTTAATAAGGAAAAGGGACCATAGAATCACACATTTCCACACGATGGGCCAATTTCGAGCTAGCTAAGGCATGTTTTGTGTGTTCATTTCTCTATGCTTTAGACACCCTTTAATCTGTCATGTACTTATTTCTAATCACAGCTCCACTAGAGCTATATTAAAGTCTACGCCCTCTTCTTCAGTGACATCAGACCAATCCACATTCGATCAAGTTTAGTAGTCACATCATCGGTCCAAATTTTCTTAGGAAGTTAATTCTCCTGTAGGACAACAAACACAAAACGCAGCGTGCTTGTTATTAAACAAATAGGATATAAACATGGTTTACTTTGATACTGTCATTTTCTGCAAGAATACAAGTATGATTGTACACTTTCAACCTCCAAATGTTGAAGAAGCCATTTTGCCTCCAATAATTGCCCTTTTTCTTTTCGGGACTTGCCTTCCGTAATTCTTAACACTAATATCACCATTTCAACTTTCTCTAATGGAAAACACAAATCAAAGTTGGTTTCAAAAAATGAATAACACCATTTTCTGCAAGTTGCATAACACCAGCATCACCATTTCAACTTTCTTCTCAGCAGCATTTCATCAAACAGTTTGCGGGTGACTCTCACCCCTCCCTTAATCTCCACTGCCTTCTTCAACCTCCGAAAATTCCCTCGCCCTTCTCTTAATCTCCATTGCCCTCTTCAACCTCTGAAAATTCCCTCACCTAATCCTCAATTTATCCAACAAAACAATCTTCAATGTCTACATGTATGTGGTGGGGGGGGGGGGGGGGGGTTGGGGGATATAGGAAATTTGATTTTTGCTTGTGTGTGTAGAGGTCGTTTGGGAAAATCTAACGTAGGACTTGGGTGGGTTGGTGGGTGGGTAGCGGTAGGGTGGCGTGTGGGGTGGGGGTGGGAAGGATAGATTGGGGGGGGGGGGGTGTACGTAATGCGTGTGTCAAATGTGATACGGAGGGGAAGATGGGGGAGGGGTACTTTGGGTAGAGCAAATTAAATGTGTTGAAAAAACTCATTTTTTTCTTAACCTCTTTCCTTGTTCAGAAATTATAAAAAGTAGCCCCATTTTTTCTTAAGTTTTCAAAACAAACACATCTTTTATAAAATTTTTACCCCAAAACCCCTCGTTTCCTAATTTTCCCTAATTGAATACCGATGTTTCTATATTGAAGATAGGAAAGAAATACCTACTTATATACCAAAGAGTCATTTATTTGTGTGTTCCAAAGTGAAGTAAAGCAATAAGCCTTGTATGCGAAGCTTTCAAAATTTTATACTATAAGTCAACCCTTTTTTTTAATGAAGATCATAATTGCATTATTATTCAATTTAACCTTGAAACAAGAGAAACATCACATAATAAATATGACCAGCCGGTACTGGGCACGAATTCCTACCCCGGTTCACTAGTTATTGCAAACCCTTTTAGATGAGCTAAGGAACAATCGTAAAGCTAAAGAACCCTTTTATCCTCTTAATTCCTATTCAAAATTAGCAATTTGTTTACACAAACGAAATTTGCATGCCCTGCTTCAGTAATCTACCTACTTCGGAGCCCATCAAAGACATAGCATCGCCCTGCTGCTGATAAGATATCGAATGTACAGAAAGATACAGCATAATATCAACTTCCTAATTACATGTATACATTAACTATCCTCGCAAAACTTCCCTTCGCGCTAACCGTTTCTGCTGCTGATTCAGAGTTCAAGCAAGCTTTCACACAAGATTTACCTAAATCCTCACAGGCAATCCGTAGTTGTGGAATGCCCTAATCATTCCGTCGGAACCAGCTGCGACAATCACAAGACCCCAAGTTGCTGATGGAACTCTGCAGTTGTAGCTATTATTTTGGTGCTGCTGTCGACAAGGAAGATGATCATGGCTGCCACAAGGGTGAAACTCATGCTCTTCTACTGGTGCATCCCACAAAGGAAGTTTCTCCTCCGGCCATGTTGCAGATCCCCTGCATGAGCCATCCAGGAAGAACCAATTTGCCAGGGAAAAGCGTTCCGAATCTTTCCCTTTAGCCCATGAGGAAGCCTTTTGGTGGCCCTGTGTATGTGAACATCGGGGAGTATCACACCCCGGTCCGTTTTGTTGTTCCACTCCCATGCCAGACCAAGGTATCGCCACAGAAACACCTTCAAAGAAGAAATGCTCACAGGAACGTGTAGATTTTGTATGTTTGGATAAGGGGTGGCACATGTCATCATAGCTCCAGACATAGACCCGGGAGTCCTCTCCAACTGATATTATGTGCCTTCCTGTTGAAGCAAATGAAGCAGACATCTGGCTTCCTGACTTAGGCAGCCCTGTAATGATCAGTGTAGGTCATACAGATTAGATGTCGGCAAGGAAGAAAAAAATTTGAAACTTTATGCATAAATATGAAAATTTTTAAAACACTACAGGCAATGTCAGCAGTATATTACTCCGTATGAGCCTATGAATACATCTGCAGTACCACATTGCAAGTAATGTAAATAAATCTCTGAAAACAGTGTATAATGTACGGAATGTGTTGGACTGCATTTAGTTGAAATGAACTCAAATGCTAATGATTGTATCCCATATGCATACAACCAACCATTTGGAGGAGTTCGTTAATTTTGAAGTCCGATATGAAAGGTTTCAGATGCAATGTAGATGTTGCTATATGAATCCTTTCTTGTTTTTCCACTCCTTACAACTTAAACAACATACTTCGTAAAATATTTGAAGAATTTAGGTACCTTGTAGAACCCTAAACATGATGTGAAATTTAATTCACGTTAACAGTTTGAACTTTCAAAAGCAAAGAAAGAGGAGAAATTTTTTAAATCTGTTGCCTATCACTCAGACATGAATTCCAGGGATTTCATGCTGGAAACTTCTTTAGCTAGAAGATAAAACTGCTATCCACTGTCCGCTAGAAGAGCCAAGTTGTCTATGGTCGTACTTTTTATAAATGGATTACGAGATTGACATGACATGGAAAATAGTCTGAGCTAAAATGCATTTGAGGAGTGGGAAGGAAGGAAACTTCAACAAGTATTCTACTAATTTCTTGAGCCTCTTCGAGGTACAAAGCCAGCATTGCGGTCATTAAAACTCACAGTAATATATGAGTATATTTTAGGAGTCGGCATTTTTCCATTAGGCAATTATAACATATAGACTAACAGCGATTACTATTCAATAAAAGACTGAAGAAGGATGGCAAAAGAATGATATTCAGATCATCCATCTCAAGTCAATATCAAGCATACCAACTTGAATTCATTTGATAACTATCAACTATCCAATTTTTCTTAAGGAAGATCCTGAGATAGAGAAACATTCATAAAACAACACACTGTTTGATTTACCTTGGTATTTGTGGACAACGTCAATCCCATTGAAGATACGAACTTTGGAGTCCTCTGAGGTAACCATGACTCTTTGAGAGTCTTCTAGTGGAAACTGCAAGGATGGAACTAACATCCGTTACCACTTAGCCAGAATAATATTGAGAATACAATAAATAGCAACAAGACAAGAATCTGAGAATAAGAACCTGAATGCCTGTAATCTTGGTTCCAGATTTCTTTCTACCGTTGATATGCATTTCTGTGTTAAGCAGCGGACCACTGCCTATACAAGCACAAACCACTATTAGGCCTTCCCCAGGAAAACCCAAGTTCGAAAGAATGAAAACGAAAACAAAAGGTCATGTTCAACGAGAGGACTTATTAATATACGAATAGTATGTACCTGATAGTTCAAAGAAGCGGCAAGTGCCAGTAAGGGTACCAACTATGAACCCCTGTCATTATCAAGTGGAGACAAATCTATTATCATTTCAATACCACAAAGTGGAGAACTTTCTGAGACTGTCATGAGTGGCAATATAACAGAAATTACTAGCACCATTCATAGTTTGAGTCATACCTTCCCATTTGGCTGGTAACATACAGCGGTTACTACATCTCGCACGTCAGCCCAATCCACGACTCGCCTCTCCAACGCTCCCCATATTCGAACTTTTCCATCTATGGAGCCACTGATGAAGTAATTTTCATTGACAGGATTGAACTGAATGCTTGTCACTGATACCATCCAGAATTTTGAACATATTAAGCAAATTTTAAGTCCTAGAATTTTCAGACATTGGCACTCTCACTCAAAGAATATCTATTAACTTATTACTCACCATAATTGTTGTGGTGAAAAACACCAAGACAGTTATCATGCCCTATTTGCCAAAGACGAACAGTTTTGTCCTTGGATGACGAAAGAAGGCACTGAAACCAAAAGTCTAACTTAGCTTCACATAGATAACGTATAAGAACAGAACAAGAAAAGACAAGAATTATCTCTGGGTAAAAAAAATTGAAATGAAATAACAAAATGCACATCATTATATGTCTGCTGAATTGACTTACATTAGAATCAGACCAAGCCAGGTCCAAGACGTCGGTTGTATGACCATGAAATTCTTGCAGCGGCAACTCCTCAATCTTGAAAGCCTTACTGGGAATAACAACCGAAGCATGATCTAACCTATTCATTCTCGGACTGGATTTCCCTTTTTTCCCTTGGCTGACAAAATTGCAATCGCCAGACGAAGTTTTGCAGGAGATGTCTGCAGATGTAACACGCCAAATGCGAACAACCCCATCTTCACCACCACTTGCAAGAAACTGACCATCAGCACTAAAC
The DNA here is from genome assembly GCA_033070095.1 of Escallonia herrerae. NCBI lineage: Eukaryota > Viridiplantae > Streptophyta > Magnoliopsida > Escalloniales > Escalloniaceae > Escallonia > Escallonia herrerae. Next base: position 34,222 of record JAVXUP010001623.1, on the reverse strand, counting down.
TTCATTGTCCAAATTTGGCCTTCATGAGCATGAAATTCTTGTCCAACATAGACTGCGCTGAACTCCATGCATCCCTTCTTGTTCTGCTGCACATTCACCCTATTCACTTTTGGTGTTTCAGCAACTGGTTTTAAGACGTCCAATGCATGCGTACCTCGGTTTCTTTTGATCATTAGCTTTAAGTTCTTCCACCAACTCCTCAATTTCTTCTTACAGGCATTCTTATGTTTATCCACATAACCATGTGGTTGCCTATGTTTAAAATGTTCAGCAGCAAATGTAAGTCTAGCAGTTTCCTTTTCTAGAGATACAGTTAGATCCCCCAGTCGACCTTGGTCCAAATCATCAACCATACAGATCGCTTGCCTATTCAATTCCCTCGGGTAACCTTCAATTGTTTTGTCTACACTGTCCACCAATAGATCACAAGAACTCGACACAGCACCACTACATTCAACAATCCTTTCCAATCCTGGTGCATCCGATCCATCAGTACGAACCACGTCATGGTTAGGTGTGAACTCGACAAAACCCATGTCACGTAAAAAACGCTCTCGTCTTTCCTGAACACTCTGTGGCCGGCTCTTCCAAACCTCGTAACCTAAACTGTTATGGACTAATTCTTCTTTACCAACAACAGACTCTTCTAACAACAGACAATCTTCAGTGTCAAAGAAAATCTCTTCTCCCTCATCAAAACTCAGCATGTCTTAGAATGCTTTCAATCCCCAAATTCCACATCAAACCCCACTCTCCTCTCACTTCCTGTAGCTAATCAAAACCACGTTACAAGCCCTTTATAGGACCCACCAAATGCCCCAAATCACGGACCGTGTTTCAATCACTAGCTCGGACAAAACACTTGAATTTAATCCCAAGCAAGTAATTCCGCCAAGAGAATAAAAAAATTCACTGAAGAATGGCTGGGTTCTAGGTACCAGATTACCAGTCAAGAACCCAAGAGGTCGGTAATCCCGACAATTGTTGGCACATATAATAAAACTAACAATTGGGATCCCAATACACCAGGAAGTTGTAAAATAATCAGAGGAGGAGGACACATAGACCAAAGGGTTCAAGGTTCAAAGACTCTGTACCTCGAACTCCTTGCAAAGCAACAGCAAAGAGACCCAACAATACCACCGACCCTCCTCTGATTGAGGCTTCCCTCTGCATTTACCTCAACGGGGTCAATGCGATATGCATAAACATATCAAACCACCCTATAGAACACAGACCCACAAACTTTTCCAAATCCTCTGTACTAACAGGTGTATGCTAAGAGAAAATGGCGGAGGAAGGAAAGGTAAATGGTGTGAACAAATTGAAAGCAGCTCAAACCCAGATGCAAATTTATATAGTAACAGCAGAGAATGTGCCTCGAGATCTGTGGGGTTTCTGAAGGAGATAGACAGTGCACGAGCGGCGCTGCACGACAAGGACACCTAGCTATCACTGCTTCATTCCCACCATTTTTTGCTGCAATAAATTATTTGATAAAGTCAATAAACAGAAATCTAGAGAGAACCCGTCAAGCTTCCACTTCCAATTCTGCATGAATAGTATAAATCCAATGCTTTATTCGAAATTGAAATCAAAACCTTACAAATGCCAAGGCCACTATTATAGACTTTAATTTCATCAAACCCAAATTCAAATTGATTCGCAATGAAACATGAATGATGAATCAAAAACCCAACTTAGCAACGCAGAATTCAAGTCATTATTAAGTTTCTTTATTGAAAAATGCAACTCTAATAAGTCAGGAATGGTACTCCCCAACATTAAAAATTTTTGGTAGAATCATATTGAATATTGAATGAGGCAAATAAAGCGGAAAACGAGACATTTAAGCAGCATACAGGCTATGAGATGCCCCTATCATCATAAAGGCCCCAAGAGTCGTCGTAGCCTACTGTTAGTACTGCCTCTGTTCCTTCGAGCGCCTCCCCACAGAGAGAAAGCGATTACACACGCCTTATACCAGAAAAAAAAAAATTAAACAGAAAAGAAGACCTTATAACGGACAGTTGCCCACCACCCACTGTAGCTGCTTAACAATCAAGCTTTTTACCTTTCGTCTCCATTGAAGATATCCCACATACTACACTTCAAATGCGTGAATGCTTTTCCACGAGGTTCCGGGACTTTCTGGGTTCTAGTTGGCGTATGACTCCCAAGAGTAATAAAGTTAACAGGAAATCAAGAAAGAGGATTGGAAGAGGTTCTAGTTCTGGTTTTGATATATTCTCGAATTTGGACCGTTACGGTCATTAAAAAGGTTAAAATGTTCATATACCGAGTTGATTTATGAGTAAAACTAAAATCAAAAGCGTAAAAATGATAAAACTGTCAACATAGAAAGGTGAAAAGCAAGAATCAGAACGAGTGTCACAAGCAAAATTGCTAACCGCTTGAAAGAATTTTAGTTCTGGTTAACAACAGTTATATGTGCGCGAGCGTGTGTTTTGTTGGATACCTCGGCTTTCTATATGCTTGGTTAGGGAAGTACACTATCTGTGCTTCCATTTTGGATCATCTGTACCTTTCAGTTACAACACTTCCCTGTTTCGTACACACATACAGAAAGTCGCACCGAGCAAAAAGCAAATTATAATTGGAACACAGCACAGAGTTTGTCTCTTTTATGGAGATCTGAAATTCCTATTAGATATGGACTACCCAAAAAGGAGAAACTCACGTGGTAGGATTATAGGGTACTCTCTCTGGCATACTGAGACGAAAATGGCAACACCAAATCCACCTCCACAACTTCAAACTTTTTCATTGATTGCAAGGAGATATTGTACTATACTAGTATAATACAGGCAGAGGAAAGAGCAAACAAGAAATTTTATTTGATCCCTAGAACTGATAAGCTTTTAATTACTTTAAATCAACTCTAATGCCAAAAAGCAAATAACCTTTATTAAGAAGATGCAGAGTTTATTTCTATGAGAAAAAGAGAAAAAAAAACTAAATGAATCGGTGGTGAGGGGGGAATGGGTTCGATTCTCATTAAGGGTACCATCAATGAATGTTGTCGTGTATACACCCACGGCACCTTTATAACAATCGCTTGTGAGATGCAAACACGGAAACCACTCGGTATCGTGACGGGGTAATGTGAATCCGCCACAAATTGTTGTGCATTTGCCACATTGGTAGTTAGAATATTTTTGTAAAAATATAATTAATTGTCTTTGTTTTCACCATCAGCCCTAAAGATGCCCTTGTTAGAAAACTGTAGCCAAACGGGTATTAAGCAACAAAATTATCCTAAAAAAGTCAATGACTTTCAACATCTTAGGCTGCACTACATATTCATCAACAAAAACTGTCACTAAAAAGAAATTCTAGGAGAAGGGTATAAGCACGAAACAGTGAAAACGTACGGACCGTCGTAGAATGGGCTAGTGATTTTTGAGGACAGTGATCGTAGGAACGGAGAGAGACAATAAGATGGATTCATAGTCCATGAACCAGTTGTTGGTATAACTGTTGAGTATTGAGCGTCATGTAATGTATCGCTGGATTCTCAACTTGAAGCCGTTGATTTTGCAATAGACCAAAATTCAGTAGAGGACATAATATGTGCACGAGTGAGACATTATATGCTTTATATATATGTTCATTTGTGGCATCCATTCGTTATAGACCCCGTTATCTATGGTGCTGTCGAGTGTCGACGTGCCTCGTTCAATCCAACATACTCATAATAATTTTCCGTTGCCCTCCAAACTTGACTTCTTCTCTATGTGACATTCTCTATGTTTCTATGTTGTAAGATACACACTTGAATTAGTCATTCTTCTGTTTTCAACTTTCGTTCGATACGAGTAAAAATTATAAAAATATTTGATAGATTTTAGTTAGTAAAGTAGCCGATTATTATTATAAACACATCAATTTTGTGCGCCATTCCCTCTCTTTGGAGCTGAGGACTAAGTAGGAAGTAATGTCCTGCAGTTGGCGAAATTATTCAACCATGGAAGAGGGTGTGCTGCAAGACAATTATCTAGTTACGTCGAGGGCAGAATTAAAAAAGTGTCAGGAAGAATAAAGTTGAGTTATATTTTTCTGCCCTGACCATCCATTTTGATGTGAAACTCATTGACAACCATGCCAACAATTTCACACCCATTATTTTAGCAGAAAGAAGGAACTTCTTATTTGCAGCCTTTGATTAATTAGCAAAGGGGGGGCTCACGTGTGACAAGTAGCTAGCTGGGAAAGTCATTTTTAATTAATCTAGGATCAAGCTTAATGTCAATATATGCCAGAAAAATTTGGCATGACAGCTCACTGTTTTAATTTGGAGTGGACTGCAACACCTAATACGACCAACATATTGCGTACAAAAAATAGAATGGAAGAGAGAAGAGTGGGTTGACTGCATTCTTGTAGATAAATGTGTTCTCACAGCTATAAAATTGTTACCCTGTTTTAGGGTACTTGCTACAAAAATAATACTGCAGTGGTAGTAACAACATAACGCACATAGCATAATCAAGTTATTGATCATTACTCCCATAACATTCGTTTCAGTTGTAACAATAATATATTTCATTTTTCTACATACTAGCCTTATTTATAAGGATACTTATAGTGTATAACATCACTCATGACATAATACTAGTATATGTAGCATTACTCTAACATGATAGGCTCAAGTGTACGGCTCTCTTTTATTAGGTTGGTTCTGAGTGAAATTAACTAGGGATTCATAGTAGGGGACGAGTACTAGCAAAAACTAAAACACTATAGGGCATTATATTTATGTAATGTAAAGCGAGCTGTCATGCAAATGGGTGGTACATTTCATTCTCATTGGAAGAAAGCGGATCCTGTATAAAGTCTTCCAGCAGCATCATTTCTCCATTATTTGGGCGTGGAATCATCATCGATGATTTCCTTCTGTAATAATAGAAGCCATATCTACATATGCTCGTCAACAATGTTCTACTAGCTTTTTCCTCTAGTTTGTTTGGTCTATTGTGATCTAGCTTTTCGGCAAAAGTCAAAACGAACATTCAAATGAAAATTAAATTTTCTCCCTATCGCCGGAAGAGGTCGCTGATTCTCTTGGCATCTAAACAATGTATCACACATCTGCGTACGCGAGCGAGCGCACAGAGTATTAAGGTGATTATCATTAGAGGCGTAAGCTAACCGAAGTAAGCAGTTGGTTGCTCAAGCTCGGCTCCAATAAGATTCAAATGCAACTTTTGTTTCTCTCGTTATCTAATGTAAATTGATTCTATTGTTAGGTAGAGCTAAATAAAGATTGTCGTTCAAATCCTACTCAAGAAGATAGCATATTAACTAGTTGGTTAACGAGATTTACGGTTGTTGAAGCTACCCTTATAAATCTCATGACACCAATGTGTAGTTCCACTTTTGACACCATGTTACAATGTTAAACAGTAACATCTGGATCCTAAGAGAACTACCAGTCTCGAATCGATCACCACCCTAGCTAAGCTTTATGGGAACTACAAGAAAGTTGGGTCTGGTGACTCGACTTTTGCCCAGAAAATGGCTCTCTTTTATCATCATTTCTCTTAACAAAACTCTTTGCATGAGGGTTTTATACAAATGCTCAAGATTAGCATGCTATTGCCATGCAATTTGGTGGCAATGTAGAGAACATCATAAACCAAATATACCATAGAAAGTTGAAAACCTACCTCAACAAGCATTTGATGAATTTGTTGGAGAACCTTGTCACGGGCAGAAAGCCGTTGCTGCACTGTGAGAGAGGTAGCGACAGAGAGAGGTGTTTGATACTGTTGGTCTTTGGGCAAATCAATCTGGTTAGCTTTGTTGAAGATGATATGTTCGGTGTTTATAACCATGCTGGGCTGTTCAACCTGATTTATTATGCTGATAGTGTATATCTTTAAGGCAATCATTCATAATATCAAGTTGTTAATAAAATAAGGAAGTTGTTTCTTTGCCAGTTACACAGAGAGCCACCTAGCTAGGCATAATCACATTTGAACAGCATATCTCCGCTCGATCCTCTCTCGATTTCCTTTCATTCAATTCCAAAAGGTGATTTTGATATTTTAATTTAATTCCCGTATGCCTTAGTCTACAGAGACCATTCTTTTATGCATGTATTGCAGTGATGCCCCTATCATGTTTTACCCTACTTCACAGCTTGGTTCTAATTCACTTGTCTCCATTTCTTTTTCCTTTTTAAAATCATGACAACGTCAGATCGAGGTTTATATCGATATCATTGTCACAGTCAAAGCCTTTTTAAGGAGATATGATATATGTTGGTAATTAAAGGATTGTTGTTTGTAATATAGGTCTCCACACTACCCGGTCGGCATAGATTCCAAAAGTATCGAGTCTTATTATTTTGTTTGCTAAAAGTTTAGTATGTAACTTCTTGAAACTGCGGTACTTTCCGAAGCATGCAACATATGGAGTGCCTAAGTAGTTTTAACAACTCCTAAATACGGAGAAACTTCCTATTGGAACGCCAATCCGAGTCTTATGATGCCATGCTTGCAGATGCTTTTCTTTATTGTTAAACAAGACTAAATTGTGGTTCAAGAACTGGCTCGCTAGCTTAAACATGACACTGAGCCTTGCTTGTGCTTCTAGCTCGGGCGAGTACCAATAGAAGCGAGTACTAATAGTAGAGTTTCAATTACCCAGTCTAACTTTGTATATTTGTTCAACAGACGTCGTAACTTTGTATTCACAACACTGTGTAAGAGTACTTTTTCTTCAACCCTCCAACTATTGAATTGCATGCACCTATTACTCAACATTTGGTGATGGTTAGAGGTCGAGAGCTACCACATAAAAATGCGTTTATGACCATAAACGAGTCGAGATCTGGACTCGGATGGCTGGGCTCGTACTCAAGTTGGGAATGAAATGAAATCAAGCTGGCATTTGATAACATGCACGAGAGTTGCACATATGTATATGTAATACTAGCTAAAATCCCGTGCTATGCACGGGACCGATCAAGGCACAAAATATATGATAAGATTTAATAATTCGCGCAAGGTAAAACCAAATCTTTCTAAAAGTAAAAATGATCTTTCATTTTGTACGTATTTTTTTTGTCCTCGTCCATTACAATAGTTGTAATTATCTATATCTATATCTATATCTATATCTAAAAGTACGAATCTGGTAAATCTTTTTATTCCATTTTTGTCCTTCGTTAATCACTCTAATAACAATCTTATCCTTTAATAATTACTACTCCATTATTATCCTACCCTTTCATTAATACTACTCCATTATTACCCTACCCTTTCATAAATACTATTGTTAATTACTAATTGTGTAATAATTTTGGGTTTTACCTTCCGTCAGTTATTTCAATAACAACTTTACCTTCCCTAATTATTTTTTTTTGTACCGTGTTTAAGAAACATTATGTTATAAATTTAATCTAAATCAATATTTATATATTGGGAAACAAAATATATAGTTGTTAAAATATATTTATATATATGTATGCATGTGTGTGGGTGTATGCGCGCGCGCACCACCTCTAAAATTATAAATTTTATAAATTATTTTTTGACTATTATTACGTTAATTACATTCTTACCCTTCTTTTATTACTCCTTTTTAAATTTTGATGAAATTAAAATAATATTGGGTAATGAATCTATTTTATACATTGATGGAAAAATGAAAAGTGTGATGAGAAAGAAAAACATAACAAAAAAGTTCCTTTATTATATTCTTTTAATTTAGTTAAAATAAAATAAATATTAGATATTGACCGGGATGATGAGAATTGTAATTTTCTTTCTTCATTTTAGGTTAGTAAATAATTAACCAATTGAAAAACTGAAAAACGAAAACCACATAAAGAAACTAAAATACAAAATCAATTAAGAAACAGAAAATTGTTAGGAAAACAAAAAAAAAAGGGTTAAATAAAAAAACAAGGCTCAAATACAGTGCAAATTTGAATTGAAAATATGTTCGGTTATTGCAGTTGAAGACTGAGTGTTTTGTGTTTCTTATTGATGAAACATAAAGGACCTGGTCTTGAAAATTACAAATCTTAACCATTAACCAATTTAATAATTTACAAAAATAAAGACGTAGATTCATTTTTTTAAGTTCTCTATTTGCTTTTATTTTCAACAGTACCATCAAATATTTTTTTAATCCAAAGCTTACAAAGAATATTTTCAAACATTGAATTGATTACAATTGCGATCATCAAATAACATTTCTTCTAAAAAATTCACAAAAAGTTGAGAATAATTGAATTCATTATTTTTTATCCCAAGTGAGATAATAATATCACCTTAAATATTTCTCTCGGCTATATTCTCGTGCAACGCACGTGCTCTATACTAGTTATAACTAAAAAGTACTTAAAGTATTCGAATAACTAAAAGAAATCAAAAGGCATATGTTTTATTGAAAAGAGTAATATACATCATGAACGACAGCCTTCGAAGAAGAAACTAACCTACTTAAAAAGCAAGTCTTCTGCAAGTCGATCATCAGCTCAAACCTCCTCAAGAGCTCACATAAGAGAGACTGCATTTGAGCTGTGTACTCTTTCAGATGCACAGGCAGGCTAAATTGGAGTGGTCGGAGGAGGTAGATAATTTTACTTTTGGACACAATATTAATGTCTCAATGTAGTGATACAGTAAATAGATCTCTCAATTTATAATGGTTGATAAACTAAAATTAACCATAGTGACCAATCTATCCAGCTCTTTCATGAATCTTTTTAGTTTTTTCCTATCCAAATGGTAAAAGAGTTTACAACATTTTCTTTGTTTTCAACTATGTCAAATCTTTCTCTCTTTTTTTTTTTGTTGTGTGTGTTTTAACTCTTTCTTCAAAAGAAACATTGTAGCATCATAGCACCAAACTATGTAGTCTGACGCCTTGTCATTAATATGAAACATGTTTACAAAAAACTTGAAACCTTGAACCAAAGGTTAGTCCACTCTCCATACAAAAGTACCTTAAAGTATTGGGGGAAATAATTTTTTGATTCTTTTTACTATATAAATGGGGAAAAAAATGGCTACTATTCTGTTTGTAGGAAAATAGTTACAACTCTCTGTATATAATAACTAACAATCGCTAAATGCACTTAGTGACATTTCTATTAGCACTTTCAGTAACACTTCCTAACCTCACTTGTTTAACGTCACTAAATAAAAGTCACTAAAAATATTTTTTAATGACTATTATTTATCGGTGTATATGAAATCTTTATACAACCCGGGTAGCATTCAAAACTTTTCCTAAAATAAAATAATTTTGTATGAAGACTAATAATTCTTTCAAGATATAGCTACTTCTATTAATTGACACTTGCATTTACGAGTGCTGCTAATGTGAATCTTTTATCACCAAAAGTGTGACAAAAAATCAAAAAGTAATGGCTTTTCATCTCAAGTAGGCAATTTGTTGAAACAATATTTATTAATTTATGCAACACTATTTGAAAGAAACAATATATTATAGCGCAATGAGCAGTAAAAGTAAAAATATACAGTATACGTATAGCGAATTTATTTAGGAGTTGGTGTCAGACCCATGTTGCAAAACTGCAAACCTAAAAAATTGACACATAACATCAAAAGAATTCGAAGAAAAACTTAAGTAAAAAGATAAAATTTTGGTAATTGCATCCGCTTCTCTTCTTTGCAGGACCTAAAATTCATGTCTAAGGTTTTTTTTTTTTATAGGAACATGCCCAAGCAAAGCATACACACAGACACACTCTAATCCATACCCACCCCCATACACAGTCACAATCAACCCCCTATGCCTCCCCCACATCACACCTCCCCCCACCCCTCCCGCCGCCATACCCCACACCCCCATCCTTCCACCCACCCAAACACACTTCTGGATTTTTTGCGCCATTCATGTCCCCCCAAAAACATAGCCGCCCCACACACAGTTTTCACCGCACAGCCCCACACCATCCACCCACCCAAACTCCCTCCCTACCCCGGATAGATCATACTCACAGACAAACCACCCCCCACCCTCTATCCCACCTTCTTCTGCCTAACATTTCTATCACCACGCAACCCCCCACTCCTACGACCACCTACACAGCCACGAACAAACCCACATCCACACCGCAGGACACACACATGACTGCTCCCACCCCCACCTAACCCCCCACACACATGAACACAGACCTACACAGCACGTTCGGCTCCCCGCCTCCTCACAACCCCTTGTTGCCCGCCACATACCTAACCACCACACGCACCAAATACACACCGTGAACACACGCAAATACAACCCCCATAGAGAGTCTCCACCATCGCACAACACCACACCCTCCACTCATCCCACTTCACCCACCCCCATATCCACAAGCACGACAAACACATCAACCCACAATAGACCACCCTAACACACATAGAAACACACCACATACCCCCACAAACAAAATAGACACCAAGGCCGCCACCCCTAACCCTCCCCTAGTGCCCCCCCTTACCACCCTTCAACCACCATCCCTTCCACCCCTACTCATCATCCACCCAACACATAAAGTCATACACAAATACCCCCTCCACCGACCCCAGATCACCATAAAGTTTCGTCACTACCCAATCGTTCGAAAATAGATCGGGGACCAGTCGACCACCATGACAAAAGAATTGCGTGCATGATTAAGATACCAACTCTTTTTGTTGAGTTTAGCTTATCAGAATAGAATACTCAATAATGAGAGAAATCAAAGCCCTTACAACCAAAAGATTCCTGACATTCAGTGACCCAAATACTGGTTGCCTGCTCCTTCTTAACCAAATAAATGACAATATTAAGACGAGCGTACATCTTATAAGCCTGTCGTTTCAAATGAGAATAGCGTGAATCAGTAATTGCACCAAAAAACACTGTTAAGAAAAAGAGCAAACATAAGGAAAAGATATGTGCATAATACAATACTCAATAATGAGAGAAATCCAAGCCCTTAAAACCGAAAGATTCCTAACATTCGATGGCCCAAATACCGGTTGCCTGCTCCTTCTCAACCATGTAAATGACAATATTAAGCTGACCATACATCTTGTAAGCTTGTTGTATCAAATAAGAATGATGTGAATTAGTGATTGCACCAAAAATACTATTAAGAAAAGAGCATACAGAAGGAAAAGATATTTGCTTGGAAGCGTATGGACGAACTGAGAACATATGGAGAAGGTATGAAGTTGAAAGCAATTGAGAAGGAGGCAGTTATTGGAAAAGAATAAGAAAAGGTGTAGCTGGCAGTTGTTTTGGGCTAAAACAAAGGAGATAATGGGCTAAAATTTAGGGGAATGAAATGGTTTATTATTATTCTTCAACCAATAGATTTTTTTACCCGTAACTATAGTTATTAAGAATTATTCAAAAATTTTAAAAAAATAGATTGGTACTTTGGTAGACAAAGACTTTGTCAATCGAATCTTATTATATACAGTATAGATTACCTCTAACCGTACTTACCAAACATGAAGGATGTAGGGTAGCATAGAAATTGTTTTAGACCTGGAACCACTCACATGATCCTTGTATATTCTTTTGAACACTCACCTGACCTCTTCTTGCATTTGACTTGGAAGGCACATTCTTCCAAGTACCCACCGTTTTCTTGCCAAGGTACTTATCTGAATATTCTTTTCTGTGCAGTTGGCCCATTGACAACCCTTTTTCAACCTTTTCCCTCCTATTGTTTACTCCAACTCCTGCCCTGTCATTCAGTCTCTGGCCTAGTGGAGATCTCACTAGTCTACTAAATGAGATTACAGCTCTAACTAATCCATGATTCTGGACTCCTGATTTCGAGATACAATTATGAAAGATTCTTAATTAGTTTTCCCATTCATTGAGAGGGTGGTTATATAGAAGATCAAAGCGAGCATGTGATCATATATCTGGCTCACCTACTTGTAAATCTTGATTTGCCCGAAAAGATGGCTGAATAATCATATGTGAAATCTCATAATAACCTATGGTCGGTGAAAACAATTTCTTTAGGTGAGTTGGGGGGTAAACTTTTCATCTATAAAAAAATGCCAACATAGAATCAAACTAGCCGAATACAGGTGACGGTCTCTGTTATGTTTCATTGTATTAGGTTAAGAAACACTATTTAGTGAGCACCGAATAAGATTTAGTATATTTTAAACACAAGTTGCAAATTAAATAGACTGTTTATGTAAAAAGAAATATCTTCGGCTAGAAACTTCATTAAACTAGAAATAAGGCGCAACTGAAAGAGGACAATTAAATGTTTCGGTTTGGAAATTGAAATGACTAACACGATCATAAAAAAAAACTTTGGCTCTTACTCAGTTTGTAGGGGAAAAAATTTGGCTACTACCCAGTTTGAGGAATCTTCCTCATACACCCTATATAGCAACAATCAATTGTCTCTAAATATTTCTAGTGACTTTTATTTAGTGACGCTAAAAAAGTACTGCTAATAATTGTCACTGAAAGTGTTAGAAGAAAAGCCACTAAAAATATTTAGTGACTATTAATTATCACTACATACGGGGTTAGAAGAAGATTCCTACAAACGAAAAACTTTCTCCTACCCAGTTTGTAGGAATCTTCTTCCAATCCCGTATGTAGTGACAATTAATAGTCACTAAATATTCTAATGATTTTTCTTCTAACACTTTCCTAAAAAAAAAAAAAGCAAGTAACACCACTGTTGGGAGGTCACAGATGAAGGGAAGAAAGGGTAGAGATTGTAAATACACATCTAATACCGTTAAATTATAAGGAAGTCATGAAATAAAAAGAGGGAATAAGAAAGGCAATATATTACTCCCAACTTTATACTCTAACCAACAATCCTAGGTAGCCTGAACCACTCTCCAGGATCATCAAATCGAAGATTTTTAGATTTTTCAATTGACAGTCTAAATTGTTGTTGCAGTTGATCCAGCTAGCGAAGGTGGAGGTCGGAGCAAACACATCCTCTAACTTTGGAAAGACTTTCACACGAAGCATTGGTGGACGTGCCGTGCTGTGGCTGGATGTTCCTTCCCCTGCTAAAGATAGAGATAGTAAGATACCAATCATCTTAAAACATTTTGCATGTTTGTCATTGACCTTATAGCTAAATCTTAATGTCACAAAGTTGGGCGTGGCACACATGAAGTTCTTCCCTCGTGGAATGATTGGCTTATCATCCCATAAGACAGGCAAAGTGTGATACAAGTCATTCTTTACTTGTGTCACCTTTTAGTTTCCAAAGACACCTTAATTTAAAAACGATCTATCCATACATTTTATAAGAAGGTGGTTGTTGACTGCTCTTACTGTGCACCACTTGCCTAACAAACTCTCTGAGCAAATACGTAGCCTTATTTGGAAACACTCAATATATAAAAGGTCACTTAGAAAACATAAAAGGCAGCTGGGGTGAGTGCAATTCACGTTAATGTTGTTTGGATAATGGTTTTTATTTGTTGTTCAACCCGACTTGTAGTTTGGCATACTGTCTAACTTTAACATAGTTCCTATTCAAGATACAATGAGTTAGTGACAGATACCATTTTGATGGGCAACATATTTTGCTGAAGTGTTGCTTCCCGTGGCCATTTGGGGGCTACGTTAGCCCTCTGATTTTACAACAAAATGTCAAGTGGTCCGCTCCGGTAGCTTTACTAACCTTTTTTTCATAGACACGTTTAATAGCTTTATTAAGTAAAGGTATATTACAAAAACAAAAAGAGACAATAAGAACTCTGACACTTCGCCTCGTAGGATCACACGGCCAAGCACATAGCGCCACCATCGTCTTAACAATACAACCATACCAAGAGAGTTTTGAAAGATCTGCAAAGAAAAACATGGAAACGGGTTTACAATGCCCTAATGAATCTAGCCAACCAGCAAGGCCCTATTTACCTACCCGACAAGCCCTAAACTAGAAACAAGAAAGCCATAAATAGACATGAAAAATAAAACCGCCATATACTCTAAAAAACAAGTTGAACCAGAAAAAAAAAACAGATTAACCCTGCACGAGTAGATGCTAACCCACCACCTTACCGTGGGCATACCATTAAAACCCCCTAACTGTACGTTCTGCTCCCAAATGAGACATCCAAAGACCCACACCTATTGTACTTGCTGCAAAATAGGCGCGGTTTTTTTTTTTTGCATGGGTTAACCCTCCCCTTGGTGAGAAAAGGCCATGTGCAAGGTTTGCTTCGAAGAAACCGGAGGCTTAAAACTCGGGATAGAGCATGCAAACTTGCGTTGCTAATGTTGCTTATCATTTAGTGGTGATTGTGTGTTTTGGTGCACGATTCCGATTTTTGTGAGAGTAGCCTAAAAGAAGCAACTGCAGTAGAATAAGGATTATGATTGTGTGGCTTTGTGTAAACATCCATACTGGAGTTTAAGACGATGTAATGGTAATTAAACCCAACATTGCCCTTAAAACTGCACAGTCGTGTTTCTTGGTTATGGCTTATGTAAACATATTGCATTTTGCATTCAAGTTGCTAGAAGACCATCAGAGCAAGCCTGGAAGAGCTTACAATGCCACCCCACTCCCACTCCCACTCCCACTCCCACTCCCCCTCCCAACCCAACCTTACACCAACACCATCCCTCCCCCTAAAAAAAAAAGACTATTGTCTAAGCATGACCAAAGCCTTAAGCCCCCTATACCCCCCCCCCCCCCCCCCCGGTTTCAACCTCCCACCATCCACCCAATAGATAGCCATGGATCCCAACCGCACTAGATGAAAGTTGTTAGCCTTATGGTTGGATAACGTAAGCGTACATCTTGTTGTGATGATAACAACATATTCATTATATTCTAATGTATGCTTTGAGTGAATTTCTAGTAGATATATGCATATACACTCATAAAGACACATTTGAGAAATTAGATATATAGACTAAAGCCAAAGAATCATAGAACTATAGTAAACATACTATGAAAGTTTCATCAAGTCCAATATCAAAGAGCATAAAAAATGTATAACCTAAGTTACTTTCTATTGTGATTTAGATTTTGTATCATATAACTAGTCTTGGTTTAATGCTCAGATTGATGACTATGGCCTAAAATGACCTTAAGACATGCTGGGCGTTGTATCTAACTTCGTAAGCTGAATTTTGGAGCTTACACATACACACTCAAAAATGTGTTTGGAGCTAATCTTTTCATATTGTGATAAAACTTTTCATCAAGTTTCAAACACAAAAAATGATACCTTAATACGATATTTTTGTAGAAAGTTACACCTATAATAAGAAAGTCTTTTTTGAAAGGTAGGCAACCAATGCAGTCAACTGCATTGTCAACAAAGTCAAATGCATTGAGGCAGATTCAAAAATAACAGTTAGTTTTGCTAAAAATTATGCTATAACTTAGTCCCTAGCGTCTAGCTTCTCTATATCGCATTTTTGATTCTTCGTGGCTTCATCCTAGTTTCCCAAGAGTAGGAAACTTATCCTTATAAATACCGTGAATAGGCACTGCGAAAACTCATTAGATCAGTCCTATGCATCCATGTTGAATTCTGATGTTGAGAAAGAACATCTAAAGGCTCAAAATTTTAACCGAAAAAATGAGGAGATGCTTATATCTCTGGGGCTCCAGACCGGAGAAATTTTTTTTTTAATTTGGACCTTAAAAAAGGGCTCTAGTGAAAGATGTAGATGCTTATCTCGAGGGTATGTTTGACCAACAAGGAAGTAAAGAGATAGAAAAATCGAATGAAATTGAAGCTACATCCCCGAAAGAGGATTTTGTTGACTTATTGTTTTTTACGATTCCAGACTTATTATCTCTGACATTAATCTAACAACATTATTAAGATAAACATTTCAGGATTTATTTTAATCAAACAAAGATGAGATCTTGACATGGACAAAGCTTGAACCTGGACTTAGATTCGGGATTTAAAGACTTGGACTGCATTGAAGATGCGAGAACCTGAAGTCTTTTTCCTTGTTAGCATTTCTAAGTCTTTCTTAAAAGATCTGACAGAAATTCTAGTAAAGAGCCAAATCTTTTAGTCAAAGTCAAGACTTTCAGTAGAATCAAAACTTTCAGTAGAAGTCAAGACTTTCAGTCGAAGTCAAAACTTTCAGTCGAAGTTCAAACTTTCAGTCGAAGTCAATACTTTCAGTCGAATCAAAACTTTCAGTCGAAGTCAAGACTTTCAGTCGAAGTCAAAACTTTCGGTCGAAGTTCAAACTTTCAGTTGAAGTCAATACTTTCAGTCGAAGTCAAATGTTTTAGTTGAAGTCAAGACTTTCAGTCGAAATTAAATGTTTTAGTCGATGCCAAAACTTTCAGTCGAAGCTAAAACTTTTAGTCGAAGCCAAAATGGAAGAGCACAGTCTTCCCACGAAGAACAACTAACTTTTCTATAAAGTGATAAATAGAGGGATCTTGCTTAAATCAGCCATCGAGTGTCTAGTTCAGGAGTTTGCCTCACCATCCCCCTGCCCTGTAGTCTATTTATCATTTATTGGCTTGCATGAGTATGCTTCTTTGTATCTCTTTCGTATAAATTCTATTGATTGTGTTTTCCTCCCGGTTTCGGTTATCCAGCTTTAAAGTCCCCACCAAAAGAATTTCTTGGGAATCCTACAAGATCCATTCGTTCTTTTTTCTCTGACAGATGGTCAGACGACCAGCTTTACGCAGAGGTCTTAACGGGTGGAACTTCTTTCCATTCTTTTTGAAACGGCAGCTTCAAGTACCCTATAGAGAGCCCTTCGAAGACGGCATGTTTCCTGGCGCGGTGGATTCAACGATGCTGCAGATAGAATAAGCTCTTGTCTCAATATACACAGAAAATATAAAAAATCAGGCTCAATTGGCACTCCTCTCCCCCAATGAATAAGGGAAGGCTTACTCTAATATCTTGCTATTAGTCGAAGCCAAAACTTTTAGTCGAATTCAAATGTTTTAGTCGAAGCCAAAACTTTTAGTCGACTCATTCTCTTGTTTTAGTCGAATCCTTCCTTTTTGAGCTTTCCCTTCCTAACAGTTCACTTTTGTTACTTGTATAAAAAGGAGTCTTCGAGAGCATTTTACATCTCTCTCCCTCTCTCTTGCGCGAATTATTTCTCTCTTAAAAACTCTCTCATCTTGATCTTTTATTCTCATCTATTATCTATTGAGTAAGTTTACCTTTGAGATAGTTCTTTGTAAGCTTCTTGGTTTGGTTCTTGAAAGAATATAGATCTTCCCACCTAAGAAGGCTTAGTCTTAGTTTTCATTGTAACATCTGTTCAAGAAGGAGTTTGTTTGTTGTATTCAAATTGTAATCTCTTTTCATTTGTAAACTATTGAAAACCTCAGAAGGGTTTCAAAAATTGTACTGCGGTTTGAGTTAGCACCCGAAACTAGCTGGTTTAGTGAAAGGCTCGAGTAGGTCTCCTTTATGTGGAGTGCTCAAGGACTGGACGTAGGCTAGTGGGGCCGAACCAGTATAAATCTTTGTGTTAAATCTATTACCGTTCTATCTGTCATTACTTTGTAATTTCATTTTTAAATTTTTACTCAAAGTTGTAAAACACCTATTCACCCCCCTCTAGGTGTATTTAGGGACCTACAAGTAGTATCAGAGCCGTGTGCTCTGGTATTTTTCTATGACTTAATAGTCAAGAGCTAAAGATCGCGTTATGGAAGAAGCATCAGCAACCACCAGGCCACCCCTGTTGAAGAATGACAACTATAGCTACTGGAAAAATCACATGAGGAATTTTCTGAGGCAGGATACACACGTATGGTATGTTGTTGAAAATGGTCCTATAATTCCTATGAAGGATGGACCGGATGGAACCAAGATTCCAAAAGGAATTCTTGAAATGGACAATCATGAGGCGTAGCTTTTCTCCATGGATGATAAAGCTAAGAACATTATCAGCTGTGGCCTTGACATGAACGAGTACAATCGAGTCTCAGCATGTGAGCCAGCTAGAGAAATATGGCGGCTGTTAGAGGTTATTCATGAAGGAACAAATCAAGTAAAAGAGACCAAGATCAACATGTTGGTCCAACAGTATGAGGCCTTCAAGATGAAGGAGCACGAGTCTATAAATGAGATGTACTCCAGATTCACACTCATTATAAATGGACTAAAGCTTTTGGGTAAAATCTATCTAGAAAAAGAAGTTGTCTGAGTTGTTGTGGCAAAAAATAGAATCTTGCAAGTTTTGGGGTCATTTTGTAATTTTGGAAAAGTTTGGGGACCATTTTGTAATATTTTAAAGTTAGGCATTATGTGTCAAGTTTGGAAAATTGAGGTATAACATAATGCCACCTCTTGCTATTTTATGTTATGACTAATCAGTTTAATAATAATAATCTAATGGCTCGTGGTTATTTTGAAAATTAAAGAATTAGATACTATGAAACAAAAAGAAAAAAAAGACATTCGGGGAGAGAAAAAGGAACAGTGAAAGAAAAATAAAAACAAAGCAGAGAAGAGAAGAGAAGAAAAGGCATAAAACAGAGCTTGGGCCAAGAGAGAGAGAGATTTTTTAACCTTTCAAGGTTATTTCCTCTGCCATTTTTTTAGTGTCTGGTTTAGTGTGTTAATTCAGGGTGTGCATGTGTGAGTTTCAATGTGTGTAATCGTGTGTTCATTGTGTGTGGGCTTCGAGGCAACAAAAAATTGTGGGTGCATTTTCAGTCTAGTTGTAGGTGTATTGAGTGCGGTGAGGTGTAGTAGGGTGTGATTAGTGAGGGTATGTGTGTAAGGGTAGGGGTAGGGGTAGGGGTAGGGGTAGGGGAGAGGGTCGTGAGTGGTTTGCAGTGAGTTTTAGTACGTGTTCATGGTTGTCGGGAGTAAGGCAGGCAAAGGGGGAGCATCAGTGGGTTATTGTGTAGGTAATTGTGTATGTATGTATGGATACGGGGGTGCTAGTGTGTGTTAGTGCGTTAGTGTGAGTGTGAGTGTGAGTGTGAGTGTGTGTGTGTGTTAAATTGGATGTGTGCAGTGTGTGTATTATCTGTGTTGCTGTGTGTGTGTGTGTGTCTATATGTGTGTGTGTGTAATAATGTGTTCACACCCTATTCTGGTCGCACCCCAGGGCCCGCTAAGGGACCCACTTTACGCGACACATCACCCAGTCAAAGGTCAATTATTCAACGTCATCACCCGGTTAGGGCGCATCTCCTTTTTGAACATTCACAGGCATCACCAATGCAGCAACGTCAGCACAGTCAAACCGTTGGAAAAAAGGGCTCGACCCCTGAAGGGGGTCGGCCACCCTCTTTCAAAGGGGGTCGGCCACCCCTTCTTAAGGGGGTCGGCCACCCCTTCTTGTAGGGGGTCGGCCACCCTTTTGTCTTGTAAGGGTCACTCCTAAACCCCGCCGTCACTCATCGCGCTCTCTACAATGCTCGCTCAACACCAATTGCTCCACGACGTTCGTCACCGCGCCCATGCGTCACTTCCATGATGCGTGCCCTGGCACCAACTGTTGTCTCGCAACATTCGTCACCGCACCCATGTGCCGCTTCCATGACAAGTGCCCCAGCACCGGGTATGGCCTCGCGACAGTCGTCGGCGCGCCCGTGCCCCCCTTTTCATAATGCGTGCCCCAGCACCAAGTATTGTCTCGCGACCTTCGTCGCCGCGCCCATGCACCACTTCCATAACATGTGCCCCGACACCAAGTATTGCTCCGCGACGTTCATCGCCACGCCAATGCGCCATTCTCATACTTGTGCCCCGACACCAGGTATTATCTCCGCGACATTCGTCGCCGCGTCCGTGCGCCACTTTCATAACACGTGCCCCAGCACCAAGTGTTGTCTCCGCGACGCTCGTCGTTGCGCTCATGCGCCACAAACACAGACGTGCCCCCGGCACCTTACTCACTATGTCGCGCTCATGCGGCGTGCCACAAACACAGTCGTGCCCCCCTTGGCTCTCTATCACACTACCATGCTCCTTGCATCGGTTCATCGTTTCACCACACCATGCGCACCTTGCCTTGGTCATGGAACATGCTTCGACCCACTCTCCAGAATGTGAAGCATCACCAGAAGCTCTGGCCCGCACTGTGGGATGGGCTTAATGCCATCGCCGGCTCAATCAAACTGCAGGATGGGCTTAATGCCATTGCCGGCTCAATCAAACTGTGGGATGGGCTTAACGCCATCGCCGGCTCAATCCAACTGCGGGATGGGCTTAATGCCATCGCCGACTTAATCAAACTACGGGATGGGCTCACAACCTTAAAGCCATCGCCGGCTCAATCAAACTACGGGATGGGCTTAACGCCATCGCAGGCTCAATCAAACTGCGGGATGGGCTTAATGCCATCACTGGCTCAATCAAATTGTGGGATGGGCTCACAACCTTAAAGCCATCGCCGACTCAATCAAACTGTGGGATGGGCTTAATGCCATCGTCGGCTCAATCAAACTGCGGGTTGGGCTTAACGCCATCGCCGGTTCAGTCAAACTGCGTTATAGGCTCACAACCTTAAAGCCATCGCCAGCTCTATCAAACTGCAGGATGGGCTTAAGGCCATCGCCGGCTCAATCAAACTGCGGGATGAGCTTAACGCCATTGCCGGCTCAATCAAACTACGGGATGGGCTTAACGCCGTCGCCGGCTCAATCAAACTGTGGGATGGGCTTAACGCCGTCGCCGGCTCAATCAAACTGCGGGATGGGCATAACGCCTTCGCCGGCTCAATAAAACTGCAGGATGGGCTTAACGCCATCACCTGATCAATCAAACTATGCGATGGGCTTAATGCCATCGCTGGCTCAACAAACTGCAGGATGGGCTTAATGCCATCGCCGGCTCAATCAAACTTCGGGCTAGGCTTAATGCCATCGCCGGCTCAATCAAACTGCGAGATGGGCTCACAACATTAAAGCTATCGCCGACTCAATCGAACTGCGGGATGGGCTTAACGCCATCGTTGGCTCAATCAAACATGCGGGATGGGCTTAACGCCATCGCTAGCTCAATTAAACTGCGGGATTGGCTCACAACCTTAAAGTCATCACCGGCTCAATCAAACTGCAGGATGGGCTTAAGGCCATCACCGGCTTAATCAAACTGCGGGATGGGCTTAACGCCATCGTCGGCTCAATCAAACTGCGGATGGGCTTAAGCCATCGGCGGCTCAATTAAACTGCAGGATGGGCTTAACGTCATCGCCGGCTCAATCAAACTGCAGGATGGGCTTAACGCCATCGCCGGTTCAATCAAACTACGAGATGGGCTTAATGCCATGGCCGGCTCAATCAAACTGCGGGATGGGCTCACAACCTTAAAGCCATCGCCGACTCAATCAAGCTACGGGATGGGCTTAATGCCATGGCTGGCTCAATCAAACTGCGGGATGGGCTCACGACCTTAAAGCCATCGCCGACTCAATGAAACTGCGAGATGGGCAAACTGTGGGATGGGCTTAACGCCATTGCTGGCTCTATCAAACTGCAGGATGGGCTGAATACCTTAAAGCCATCACCGACGCATTCACCGAGGCCTCCGGCCCTCGCAGTGGGATGGGTTTATAACACCAAAGCCATCGCCGGATCACTGGGGTTTCGGCCCTCGTAGGGGGATGGGCTCACAACACTGAAGCCATCGCCAGCAAAACCTAAAAGCCATCGACATCACACTCACAGGGGGCTCCGACACGAAGACTTCCTTGCAACGGACTTTAAGCGCTGAGCAGCGATCATGCCCACTCATGTTACTGTTGATTGTCGACACCACCGGAATGACCCCCGGGTCACTCTGGGACAGGAGCAGGTCCTCGGAGGGCATCGCGCCTAGTCCGCCTGGCAGTTGGCTACAGGGGCAACCCTCACCGCTGTCAGGTTCTCTACGCGTCTCTTGACGCACCTCGTGGGATTAAGTAAGGGCGACTGGTGGCTGGGGGTAACGGGCTACTCTGACCATGCTACCGAGGCATGATCAGTCTCCTCAGATAGGCAGAGAGATGTGGCAAGGGCAGCGCAACACAAACTTGGGGACTGACAGTCCAACGGAGAATCAATACTTTGGATCCCCCCTGGTGATGTGTCGCTCTAGGGGACGACACATGTCAACTTATGACACATTCATATTTTTGCCTATGAATAATGGACTTTAGAGTTTATTCAAGGATCTTTTTCTCATTTGGCATTTTCATTTTCTCTCTCTAAAAAAGCCTTATGTCTGGAATTCTTGTGAGAGAAACACATTAGGACTTCTGTCACCGGACCCTTGACTCTGCACCCTCGACACGGATTGTCGACTGCCGACCCTGTTCGTCATCGCCCTACCTGCACGGTGCTGTCAGCCCTCGCGACCTGTCTGGGGAGCCTTGCTCTCAGCCCTTACTCCGTCCTTGTTGTCTCCCACTTTGCCTACCTGGAAGCTGACTCAGACTGCATCCTTTGTGGCACCTCCGCGTAGCAGCGAACCCCTTTTTGTGATCAACATTTTGGCGACTCTACTGGGGAGGTGAGCATCGTGTTGCAGTCTGTCACACTTAGGCATCATGCCTATACAACGACGAGTTATGAGGGCTACCAACCAGAGCCTTATCCATGCCGTGCAAGAAGAGGACCACCCAGGTGAGCAAGAGGGGACTAGTGCCATGCATCCCCAAGGCCATCCCGCATCTGACGTGCAAGTTGTAGTCAATGTGGCCATCGAGCAGTTCACTCCTACAATAGCCAGCATACAAGACTCGTAGGCCACTCTCATGATCGCCATGAGGAAAATGCAAAGATCCATGTAGGCCATGGCATCACAGCAAGTTATCCCACCGGTCTGGCCTGCAGGACCTGGGCCGTCCCCTAACGTCACCCAGGACCCAATGTCACGACCACTGCCGCCTCAACCTTCCAGACCCCTGGTAGTAGGGCTCGCGACATCTTCCCTGCCTATAGCTAGCACGCTGCATCCCGCAATGCCATCGCACATACCGCAGCTAGACCTAGGACCAGTGCTGCAATAAGTCATCCCTACTATTGCACCTTAGCATGTACAGGCCAGAAGTTCTTCTGAAACTCATGAATCCATTGAGATGGAGCCTAACCCCTACCTAACAGAGACGACAGGCCAAGTGGTGGACATGTCTCACCCGCCCACCCATGCTGTCGCACACTTGCCCATGGCAACACCTGCCCTGTTTCATCCTCTTGCTCCTCTAACTTATCTAGTTGCACCGTCAGGGGGCTCGGGGGCTCGCGGAGCCCCAGGCCAGCCATCAGCCACTAGTCGGCCAGGAGGAACCACTCTCTCATTATGTCTCCAAAGCCAACTTTGATGCACTCCTTCGCCGACTGTCACAACAGTTTGCACCCGGCTCATCAGCGCGACTGACAGATCGCGCGCCATATGCCAATGAGGTGGCCACCATACCATACCTGCTCAGATACAAGCAACCCACTTTTGTGCTCTTTAACGGGCGTGAAGGCAACACCTATGAGCACTTGACAAGATTCGTCGGCTCATTGGAACAATATGGCCTGGGTGATAGTTTGAAGCTGAAGGAGTTTCACAAGTCCCTCACAGGCTTGGCATACACTTGGTACCATCAGATCCCCGCGGGGACACTCCATTCTTGGAATGAAATGGCCCAACTATTCTTGGACAAATTCCACTACGAAGCCGAACGCATCACCATAGTGGACATCGCCAGCATACGCCAGAATCCTGGCGAAGACTTAACCAAATATGTGCACCATTTTCACGTTAAATGCCTCGAGTGTACAGATTTCAAGAAAGATGATACGTTGGTTCCCATATGCATCAAAAACATGAACGGCATCTACCGGGTACACATCGAGAACTTGCAGTTGAAGTCTTAGGGGCACCTCAAGGAAACGGCCCGACGTACTTACGAGATGGTCAACCAGTCAAACCGTGGAAGCCTCGCCCGCAGAATGCACTGCCGGACTCGACAAACATACCCAGTACTCAGTGCAATAGCAACAGCACCAACGATAACAACATCAACGACAACAACATCAACAACTACGCTGGCTTCAAGCGTCCGTTCCCGAATAGAGACCAACGCCCTGAAAAACAAAGACAACATGAGACCTCACCTGCCTTTCCATGCAATTTGAATACGGTGAAAGAACTCTTGACAGAATGGGTCGTTAATGATCGCAACTTCAGATTGCCACCTGTGCAGATCCCCATCATAGGCGAAGAAAGAACCCGGCCCAACTATTGTCATTTCCATCAAGCCCTTGGCCATCCTCTCCAAAACTGCAACGCACTGCGAACTATCTTTGCATAGAAGGTCGCGTCAGGCGACCTACAGTTATGGAAGAACAATGATGTGCGTAAGGACCCTTACCCGAACTATGGCAACAACAATCGAGAGCATCAGGTGCTCATGGTCGTTACTGACCACACCTAGTCTCTCATCCCCGAAGCTCCTATAGAGATCTTTCCTATGGTCACACCTTGTGTACCTTCCGCTCTTCAGCCAGCGTCCTCAGTAGGGCAAATGTCAAAAATCAAAAGCTTTTTTTGATGAAATGAGGTTTTCACCCGCGGCACAGACTTACCTCTCAAACTATCTGATCGAGGTCACCACAGGCCTCGGTCCTAAATGTTTCGCTGCCAAAGCCGAACTTAGACATGTCCCTTCTACCACATTCATTTTCTCGGACGAGGACTCGCCATTAATTGAACACCACAACTGACTGTTATACCTCGAATGCACTGTTAACGGCACAGGCTTCCGCCATGCCTTAGTAGACTATGGCGCCTCAATCAACATCATGCCTCCCATTACCTTGCAGCGAGCCGGCATCCCACCAAGAAAGATCATCCACGACCCCATCAAGATTACTGGCTTCGGGCAAGGCCCCCAGTCCACCCTCGGCCACATCACTGTTGACCTCAAAGTCAGAACTGTCCGTTGCGACACTACTTTTCATGTGATAGACAGCGAGTCTTCCTTCTACCTCCTGCTTGGACGACCTTGGATTCATGTTAACAAGGCCATCCCCTCAATGTACCACCAATGTGTGAAACTGGTGGCCGGTCCTGTGGGACACGAGGTAGTAATAACAATCCCCATAACCAGGGCACCCTTCAAATGTGCTGAGTCTTACTTCGCCGAGGCCTCCTTCTTCACTGAGCTTTGCCGCGAATGGTGAGAATGCCCCTCACATCCATTCCACCAAATTGCTAGATTGGGACAAGCCGTGTGGGAACAAGCCTCCCAAGTCCAAGTCCAAATCCAAGAGAAGCAACAAAAACAAAGCATCAGCTTCGGCGTTGCCACCTGTGATCTTGACCAATTCCTCGCCTTCATCCCCCAAGTCCAAAAAGCATAAGTCTGAACCTACCTTCCAACGCATTGTCAAAAATAGAAAAGTAATCTACCAATTATGACGGTATACGGGGATCCCAGGTGGTTCATCATCTGACCCCCTCGGTCCGACCCGACAACGAAAATGGAATGGTGCTATACGGCCGAGCATTGCCAGCTAGACCCCGAGCTTACCCCGGGCACTGCCCCACCCTGCTATGAAGATGGCCCTCGACCGCAAGCCAAAGATCTTGAAGAGACCCAAGCGAGGAACTTCGACTGACATACATTGGCACAAAACTCGCCTCGGGCCGAAGAGAGGAATTGGTTACCCTCCTTCACGAATATCGAGATGTATTGGCATGGAGTTACAATGAGATGCCTGGGTTGGATCCCGCCTTGGTGACACACCATCTCAACATTGCTACCGGATTCAGCCCTGTCCGACAACATCCGCGATCTTTCCATCCCGAGCTCGAATTAAAGATCAAGCAAGAGATAGAGCGACTTCTACAAGCCAGCTTTATCGAGCCAATTACTCATCCCATATGGCTGGCTAATGTTGTCCCTGTCCAAAAGAAGAGTGGCCAAGTCTGCGTTTGTATTGACTTCCTCGACTTGAACAAAGCGTGCCCCAAAGATGAGTTTTCATTGTCCAATATCGACATGCTTACGGAGGCTACCACCAGACACGAGACCATGTCCTTCATGGATGGCTTCGCCTGCTACAACCAAATTCGAATGAATCCGGACGACTGTGCCAAGACAGCCTTTAGGACTCCAATGGGTAACTTTTGTTGGAAGGTCATGCCTTCGGTCTAAAAAATGCGGGTGCTACCTATCAGAGGGCCATGACCGCCATCTTCCATGACACGATACACCGTACCGTAGAGGACTACGTCGATGATCTTATCATCAAGTCCAAAAAAGAAAGTGATCATCTCATGGACCTTCGAGTAGTCTTCGATCGTTTCAACAATACAACATGCGGATGAATCCGTTGAAATATGCCTTTGGAGTATCTTCTGGCAAATTCCTCGGCTTTTTGGTCAATTGACAGGGGATCGACCTTGATCCTTCTAAAGTTGCTTCCATCCAAGAAATGCCCCCACCCAAGAGTGCCAGATAGTTGAAGAGCTTCCTCGGCAAGGTCTCTTATCTCCGCCGGTTCATCCCTGCCTTGGCCGAACTTATCGCGCCCTTCTGGCACTTGACGCGCAAGAGCGCACCGTTGAGTTGGGAAGCACCCCAACAACAAGCTTCCAAACAGATCAAGGCGATCCTCATGTCACCACAGACCATGGTCATGCCCCAGTAGAGTATTCCACTCTTGCTTTACTTAACCTCCACCCCCAGGTCCGTAGGGGCCTTGTTGGCCCAAGAAGTGGACGGGGTGGAGCGTCTAGTTTATTACCTCAGCTGGTCAATCAAGGGACCTGAAGCCAACTATTCTGAGCTCCAGAAGCATTGCTTCGCCTTGGTCTATGCCTCGCAGAAGTTCAGGCACTACTTCTTGTCGCACCAAATCATGCTTGTCACCAAGGCTGATCCACTACGATACATGCGCACACGCCCTGCCTTGTCTGGACGACTTACCCGTTGGTAATTACTGTTGGCCGAGTTCGGCCTATCCATTAAGAATCCTACAGCTTTGCGGAGCCAAGCATTTGCAGACCTCTTGGCGTTCTTTCCATGCCAACAGTGTGAACCAACCTCAGATTAATTACCTGGGGAGGAGATGGCCCTGATCTCTGACATAGATGAATTATGGACACTTGAGTTTGACGGCTCAGCCACTAGCAAAGGTCCTGATGGAGCTCCCCTCCGGCAAGGGGGCACCGGTATAGTCCTTCGCAATCGACATGGTTTTACCACATCCCTATCATTCAAGCTTGTATTCCTGATATCTAACAATGAAGCTGAATATGAGGCCCTTGTCATCGGCCTCATGCTAGCTACCAGTATGGGGGCTAAATCATTATGCATAAAGGGGGACTCAAACTTGATCATGAAACAGGCTGACAGAGAGTTCGCGGTCAAAGAGCCAGCTTTGGCACCTTATTGCACCTTGGTACAACACTTGGAGGGAAGACTTAGCCATGTCCAATATGAACATCACAACAGGTGCCACAACCGACATGTGGACAGCTTGACCATGATCACATCAAAGATTGAGTTTGACGGTGAACAGCAAATGCTAACCATCATCAGAAGGACCGCACCATGCACAACATTGAATTTAGTCCCAAAAGACACTACTGCCGATGATTAAAGGCAGCTAATCGTCGGCCAACTTAAGGCACCATCTCTCGCGTCCACCTCTACTCTCACGAACTTCTTGATGTTGGGAGATGTCCTGTACAAATGATGTCCCAGAGGCACTCTGGCTAGATGCTTGGCCCCGGCGGAAGCAAAGCATAAACTACAGTTCGGCCATCAAAAAAGTTATGGCCTTGATGGCCCCCCTCTGTACCTTCGCCTCCAGCGCATGGGCCTCTTTTGGCCGTCCATGGCCAAGGACGCTTCGGATGTACATCAGGATTGTTCAGAATGCCTGTATGTGCCAGATAGCGCGGAAGCGCTTGTCATTAATGTCGAGGGTGACTAGCGTCAGCCTTTCCTACAATACCTACCTCATGGGCTCCTACCACCGGACCATGGCTCGGCACGATCTGTCAAGCACCGATCGGTCAGATATTTCATGACAGAAGGCGAATTATTTTGTAAAGGGTTTTCGGGGCGCACCCTACGATGCTTACGGGTGCCTTGGCCGTGGAAGTAATTAATGAAGTGCACAATAGTGCCTGTGGGGAGCATCAGGGATCGCATATGTTGTAAGCAGAATTGCTAAGGTTAGGGTACTATTGGCCTACCATGGAATCTGACTCCATCTCTCATGTTCGACATTGCCAACCCTACCAGAGACATGCTGACAGAATGCACACCCCAACGTACGATCTTCGTATGATCGTGGCCCCTTGGCCATTACCCTCTTGGGCTCTTGACCTTATCGGCCCCATACATCCGCCGTCGAAGGGCCTCATATGGATCATGGTTGCAACAGAGCATTTCACAAAGTGGGTCGAGACCATACCTCTGCGAAAAGCCACGAGAGGCGTCATTGCCAATTTCTTACGTGACCACATCATCTGTCGTTTCGGCATCCCTCGATGCATCATCTTCGACAACGGCACGCCATTCATCAACCGGGATGTTCGGACTCTCATGGAAGCGCACGACATCAATCACACCACATCAACCCCTTACTATCCACAAGGCAACGGTCAAGCTGAAGCCTCCAACAAAACCCAGTTGCGTGTTTTGTCATGCATGGTTCATGAAGCAAATGGCTCTTGGTCCAAAAAGCTGAGCCATGCCCTTTGGGCTTACAGAACTTCCAGACACACAACCACGAAGGCCACACCCTTCTCCCTTGTCTGCGGGATGAGTGTGTGGTACCAGCCAAGGTCACGGTCGCCTCGGCCTGACTAGCCCTCAGCAGTGGCCTCGGGGAAGAGGAAACCAGAATGATGGCCCTGAAGGCCTCGATGAAAAAAGAGCCAATGGCATGCGCCGAATGAAGAAACACCACGAAAAACTTGTCAAAGCCTACAGTAAGACTGTCAAACCCCACTCTTTCGTCGAGGGCGACCTTGTTCTCCGAGCCGCCAAGCATGTGCGGGCCAACCTGTCAGCCCCTAAACTCACACCCAATTAGAAGGGGCCTCTTGAAGTGCATAGGGCTAGAAGCAACGACTCCTACCTCCTACTCAACCCAGATGACGGACGGCTCACGGCCCCTGTCAACGATCACTGCCTAAAGAAATACTATGCGTGACCAATTGCAGCTTGTTCCTCGCGACCTCCCACACACAGTTTAGAACACTTACACATCATTTTGTTGTATATACACGCATATCCTGACTTGTAACTCTTGTTGCTCATTATAAGTTCCTTTTATGAAACTGCGTCTTAATCCGAGCATTATCCATATACAGTTTGTTCGCTACAATATGTTTATGCTTAGCCTGCCTTTTTTTTATTTAGTCCTAATCACCAAGTTATTTTCCCTCAACGGGAAGGGGGAACACCAATGGACAACCATCAGACATAAGAAATTTGACAATCGTAACAAAACAACAAGAGCGCTATGCACCCACAACAGACGCCAATAAGACAACACACAGCCATGCTCATAACACCAACAAGAAATATATATGTACATATAAAGTTGTTCAGCCACTATCGGGCGCTATTTATACATCGATCCATCATAGGCCCTATAGAAAGCTAGATAACAACACTGCTACTAGATGAGAGCTAAACGCCTTCAACGTGCGACGGTGATCCTACAGCCCCGACAATCCCGCCTCGAGCTCGGCTTGCCGCCTCAGACACTCAGCCTCTTGAATCTCCACATCAGCACGACGCCTTTGTAGGTCACTCAGTCAGCTGCCTCTCTATCTCTGCCACCTCCCTGTGGATCACGACCAGCTCTCCGCTAATCTCTGACCACTCCACCTCCAACCATGTACGCCGCCTCTCGTGTAGCATGTCCTCCATCGGCACCAAGGCCATCCTCTCCCTCATGGCACTGCCCTCACTCCTCGATCTCAAGAAATCAGCCATCCAATCCAACTGCAAGCCTAGAGAGGTGAGCGGCGCAAACTCTCTCAGCAACCGCTCAATGAACGCTGTTGACCAGCCCGTCACAGGAATACTCGCAAAGGGCAGTAACCACTCTACGAGCCCTGCATACACCCACATCTGCAGTACTTGGTTCTCTACAGTCACTCCCTCAAACATCTGTAGGTACGCTGCCTTCACCAGCTTTAACTGGCGCACTGTCTCAGCGGGCAACTGGAGACTCTCCCACGATACGACGTCGGCCTGCCCACTCGACGATCCCCTACTCGCTTCACCAACCACTACACCGCTCCCTACCACCACAGGCCTCTCCCACACCCTTCCCGCCGCCTGTGTACCGACAGTCATCGGGTGCATCGCCATCAATGTTGCCCCCGCCTCAACAGCCGACCCCGACGATGTGTCCTGCTGACGCTCCGCAACAGGCTGCATCAGAATCTTCAACTCCTAAGCTGGGGGTGCCATCGCAGGCTCCAACTCTACCGGGTCCTCCTGCTCAACCACCATAGCCTCCGCCTCTGTGCCTGTCCACCAGTAGCCACTGGCATCAAACATTAGTGACTCGTCAGCCGCTCCACCATACACTTCCTCCACTCCCTCCTCAGCACCCGACAGTGGGCTCACCCTGCCACTCATGCCAGCCCCCGACATATCAACTACCTCTGGCTCACCCCCACCTGCCATCTCATCTACCTCAACTACCACTGCCTCCTTTGCCTCGACAGCCGCACCTGCATCACCGACTCTCTCCACCGTCTGCTCCACATCCTCCCGTCAAAGGAACCGTCAGTACATCAACTCTTTTATTATGACATTAATAACCAAGACTTAATCAAATAATAATAATAATATAATAGTAATAGCTAGTCTTACCTCAACTGCTGGCTCCTCCAATGCCTCCCGCGGCCTCTTCAAACCTGCCAGGCATGAGCTTTAAGTGCCTGCACTCGCCTGACGAGCACTCTCTTTCATACTTACCCGAAGCGCCGATAGCGGCCCTTTACCGGCCCCTGGCACCCACGATGATGGCATCGCCGGCTCCTCTCCACAGTCCTCCCCCGGAGCCTCATCCTCAAACCCTTCACCCTCCTTTTCTGGCTCCTCGTCTGGATCTCTCTCAGAGCCCCCAGCAGCACTCCCCGACACTAGCGCCAGCCTGCCTCGCAGCTATCACCGATATCAGGCTCAATGCCCGGTCACATGCGAACACGTCTACCAGACGGCGTGTACCCGATGGCAGTTCCAACCACCCTGCCCAACTCGCATACAGTCGCTCCCACCTCTGTACGTACCCCACAGTCACTACCCCCGCTACCGCTGCCCCTGGCCGTCTCCACTCTGTCATCGGTGCCGGCCACTCACAGACTCTATCATATCACGTATACCCAAATGCGGTTTCATACTCCACGGGCTGCAGTATCCACACTGCGGCTCCAAGTCATAGCCAAACGCCAGCGACAACCGGTCTGGGCAATACCGGGCCACGTAATACAGGTTCTCCACGGGCTTCCCACCATCGGCAGTCATCACCGAAAGCCAACCAGGAAAGTAGGCCACCAAGAGTACAACATCCGCCTGTACCAGGGCCCCCCTCCTGGTTAAGTCCCTCGCCATCTCTTATCCATGCAACCAGGGGGTACTCCATACGACACTTGCATATCTCTGTACGGCCTCGCCAAGCACGCCTCATGCGAATCTATCAACCGTGACGCAGACAATCAGGCCTCTTGATTCCCGCCCATGCAAATGCCCGTGACCCACTACACCACACCGCCACCTCCCCCCATGCGTCACCGTCCTCATCATCGGTACCGGATGCTGGCACGAGAATCCTACTGGACGATAATCCAGAAAGCACTCGTACAAGTACCTCTACAAAAACATCCAATCCACGTACGTCACCACTTGGTACCGCCCTTGGGACCGCTTCACGTTATTCACCAACTAATCCAGACGTGAATAGAGGGTGCTCAGATACACAGGGGCTAGCTCAACGCGCTTCCCCTGCGCCATCCGAATCGCCAGGGGAATCACCCTCGAAGAAATGCCATCCTCCGGCATCCCCTCAAACACAAACCTGCAAGCAAACAACAACTCATTACACGCAGCGCCAAATAAAGTCACATAAGCACAAATACAATCTATGGAAAGTATGATACTCACCTCGACAAGAACATCGTCAGGAAGGCCACCATCTCATACCGCTCGTCCTTGTGATACGGCCCCATCACAAAGTGAGCAGCAGCGCCCAATCTCTGCCCCGACCTCGCCTGCGCTGTACCATAGAACAGTCGGAGCCACCCACCGTATGTTCCCTTCCAGTGCTGCCTCGTCTCCGCTAAAATATCCAGCAACTGCATCTGCAACAAGCGCTCCTCACCACTGAGCCGCGTCACACGCGCGTCCAACTCTCCCTGCATCGGCAGCCCCGTCAGCATCATCACGTCCAGCAGCGTCGGCCCGATCTCTCCAAACTCAGTCACAAAGGTATGTGTCGAGTGCTCCACCTCGACAGCAGCAGGGTCATCCTGGGCGTATTCCTATACAACTCCAGACCCCTCCCCGTAATGTCCACCGTTGGCAGCAACCCCAACCTCTGCAATAGCGCCTCCCACCGTGGCGTCTCCACCATGTGCTGACACCAGAAGTCCCACCCGGTTGGCATCGCACCATGTCCCTTGAACACTATAGGTGCCCACGGTATATCCTCCCTCTCCACCAATAACCTCGAAACATATCTCGGCGACATCACAGGTGCCTCCTCCCAGCTCGGAGCACACACATATGGTGATGGCGCCCGTGGCTCCTCTCCCATCGACGGACCACTCCACGGCACTGTAAAAGCTCCATCAGCCACCCGGATGGCAAGCTCCCTCCACAACTCCCGGTCAGGTACGGGCGGCACTACTCCTTTCACTCCCAACAGTGTGTTCGTCTTGTCTGGATCCGGATCATACGATCTCACTCCACCATCATCAAAAGTCAAAGGCACTGCCGTCTCCCCGCCTGGCGTAACTCTAGCCTCATCTGTCAGTGGCTCGGCCACTGGTTCTGTCGTCATAACCCGCAATGGTCGTGATGCGCTAGCCGCCGCACTCGGTGGCTTCACCCACATCTTCTGCTTAACCTTTTTCAGAATTGGCATCGGCTCGACAAGTGTGACCCTCGTTCCACCCAATCGTGCGATCGACCCCCCGCGCGACTGACCCCCTCCCCTTTCTCCTCTCTTCTCCCTTCCTTCCCTCCCCCTCTTTCCCCGGATGAGGCTGACCCCTTGGCTGGCCGACCCCCCTGAGCGGTAGACCCACTTCCCCTTTCCTCCCTCGTTCCCCCTTCTTCTCTTCTTTCCCTTTCCCCACCTGCGCTGACCCCCTGGCTCCGCCGACCCCCATCACCGGCCGACCCCTCGGCCACTTGTTTACCTTCTCTCACCATCTTATTTTTTTTCTCTCTTTTCCTCTCTCTGGCTGATAGGATGCAAATGCTTTTTTTGTAACTCCCCTCCCCCCTTTACTATTTATAGTGGAGGGCCAACTTTCAATCTGGACCACCCATTCCAAATCCAACTCAACTTTTCCCCCCAAAACCCAACGACTCTGTTTTTTGCACGAATACGCCCTTTTGCACAACACAATGTTTTTAACGTAACATTCCATTTTTACCCCCGCTACCCGATTGCAAGCCACATTGTTTATGCGTGCGGCGCCCGCTCGGGTTGCCCCTCCGCGCACACCACACGCAGGGGGCTTATGTTCACACCCTATTCTGGTCGCACCCTAAGGCCCGCTAAGGGACCCACTTTGCGCGACACATCACCCAGTCAACGGTCAATTATTCAACGCCATCACCCGGTTAGGGCGCATCTCCTTTTCGAGCATTCACAGGCATCACCAATGCAGCTACGTCAGCACATTCAAACCGTTGGAAAAAAGGGCTCGACCCCTGAATGCGGTCGGCCACCCTCTTTCAAAGGGGGTCGGCCACCCCTTCTTCAAGGGGGTCGGCCACCGCTTTTTGTAGGGGGTCGACCACCCTTTCTTCGGGGCGGTCGGCCACTCCTTCTTCAAGGGGGCTGGCCACCCCTTCTTGTAGAGGGTCGGCCACCCTTTTGTCTTGCAAGGGTCACTCCTAAACCCCGCCGTCACTCATCGCGCTCTCTACAATGCTCTCTCAACACCAATTTCTCCACGACTTTCGTCATTGCGCCCATGCGCCACTTCCATGATGCATGCCCTGGCACCAAGTGTTGTCTCGCAACATTCGTCACCGCACCCATGCGTCACTTCCATGACAAGTGCCCCAG
>JAVXUP010001622.1:0-209362 GCA_033070095.1 Escallonia herrerae | reverse complement strand
GGAAGCCACTTCCTTGGCATCATTTTGGTGACTCTGCTGGGGAGGTGAGCATCGTAGTACAGTCCGGTTGTCACACTTAGCCATCATGCTTGTACAACAGAGAGCTATCAAGACAACCAGTTAAGGCCTCGACTCTGCCGTCCAAGAGGAGTAGTGCCTCGATGACCTGGAGTTGACTAGCACCATCTGACTCCAAGACGAACCCCAACATAACCATATGATGTGTAAACACAAGCCATGCCCCCGACTTACTCCAGTCGGCTCTTTCCTGACTATTGGCCTCGTGCCGCTGGAACTACCATTATGCAAACCACACCCTAACAAGCTGCTTCCCATGACCAACCCTTCTCTGCCATTGTCATCCTCTCTATGCCTCAGGCCACCCCGTCTCGGCACTTAGGTGCTAGGATAATCCCGATCGAGCATAAACCCTCGCCTAATTCGTATGTCACCAAGGCATGTTGCTTCCTTATGGTATTAATGCAGTTGTATTTTTCCAGACTTACACAATTTTCAGGCTATAATTGCTCTTGCACAAGTCCACTAGCACCACCTTTGATGCCATCACCTACTCCTTGGGGGCTTTACCCCTTCCCTATCCCAAGCAGGCCAAGTTTCCTCACCCTCCGCCTCAACATTGCATAGGGACTTGGTAGGTGGTGCGTGGGCTGGCTCAAGCCACGCTACCTAAGTCTCGACTCAGTCAGCCAACATTCCCCCTAGCCTCACGACCGCTCTTGTCAGGTATGCATGCAACACGTCTCGCTAGCCCTCCCTTGCCTTTATGACTGAGTCGGTCATCGACGCCAGCCCACCACCCTAAGTCTCCCTTCCCTTTTCAACTTCTCGTGGTTGCATCACCACCCCTTATCCGTTTTTTACACTTAGAAAAAATTCTTGTTTTTTGCATTCGGGTAACCACCCTCAGCGCGCACCCGCGACGCACTTGCCTGAGCTCAACTCTCCTCCTCTTTTTGAAACCTAGAAATTTTTTTCTATGTACTCACCACCCTTCTCATCCTCTTTCCAACACTTAGAAAAAATTTTAATAAAATATTTCATCCCCACCCCACTATCATCCTTCTTTTGACACTTAGAAGAATTCTTAACACTTAGAAAATTTTCAAAATTTTTAATCATAATGCTCTCACCATCCCTCTTATTCTTTTTCTGACACTTTAGAAAATTTTCATCCCCCACCCCATCATTCTCTCTTCCTTCTTGGGGAGAAAAAATTGAATTTTGAATTAAAATTTTTTTTTCAAACCCAAAAACAATTCAGTTTAGATGGGCAGAAACCGTCTAGGAGACCTGACCCATGCCCTTTTCCCCTCTTCCACCTACTGTCCATGAACCTGGACCCAACCCCGTTAACCCCTACCCACCCCATAAACCTGACCCGCGACCCTAAAAATCCAAATGCCTAAAAAACCCTAAATCTCTTTCTCTCTACCTCGCGCTGCCATACCCTATGCGCCGCCACCACCTTTGTTTCTCTGCCGGCAGACCCCTCGCTTGCGTCGCCCTCCATGGCCAGCGACCCGACCTCTAACCCTGTGATAGTCCATTCTTTTCCACATCTTCCTCTCCCCTTCTCCCTAAACATCGGCCAATCTCCGCGACCCATGCGACCCCCTCACCCCGTTAGCCCCCCTCCCCCGCCTTCGATCCCCCTCCCTCTTTCGACCCTTACCTACACCCCTCCATTCTACCCACCTCCTTTGGCCAAACTCTTCAATACCTAAGGCCTAAGGCCAACCCCATGCCTAGTATGAGGTCGAACCCCCTCCCCGCCGACCCTCACTACCCTAATGCTGACCCCCACCCTTTCGGCCATCACCTTCAAATTTGGTCATCCCCTTCTCATTCGCTCTTTTATCCAACCTTTGGCAACCTTCTCTACATCACACCGACGTTCCCCCTTAGGCCCCCTTTCAGCCTCCATCTTTGACCACCCTTGGCTTCGACCCACCTTCTTAATTCGACCACTTGATAAGGCTGATGACCCACGCCTTCACCCAAAGGTCACACCTTTCGGTCTTCCTCCTACCTCGGCCATCTCTTTTTCATCCCTCACATTCACGTTGCCATCTTCGGCCTCCCATTGCCCCTCTACACCCATGGTGGCTTACAGGCCGACCACCCTAACACACCCAAGGCTGACGAGTCACCCACTCGACCGACCCCTCCCTTCGACTGACTACCAAGGCCAACAACTCCTCATCTTCGCCCACTCGACCAACCCACCCTCCCTCGGTTGACAATAAAAATTGATGACACATAACACTTTAGCTTTTCTCTCTCTTTCCCTTTTTCCCATTTTGGCCTTCGACCTCCTCTACTCACTTTGGCCAAACACTAACACCAACACTATTCACAATCACCTCTATTCTCATAAAAAAGTCATTGTGATGAGACAATGTGCCCTTGCACGCCACTTCTCATGTCACTCCTTCTCTTACTTATCTCATAACTCTTCTGTTCTCAGAATAGTTTTACAACTTTGATCAAATTTGCCTCGACCGTGCCCGGCTCCAGGCTTTAGTAGGTGGTGCATGAGGTGGCTCGAGCCACCAACCCATTGCCCTCGTCGTTTAGTGAAGACCGCGCCCTTTTGCCTTAGCGTCGTACCCCCGTGTTGTGATGCCCGATTGCATTCATGCGCCTGTCGCTTTGCCCCCGCGGCGTGATGCTTGATGGTGACTTGCACCCGTCACCACGCCCCCACATTGCAATGATTGGGCCTCTGCACCCGTCGTCGTGCCCCCCCTCATCGACACCCAAATAGTTGAAGGCTTCAACAGGTGGTGCACGAGGTGGCTCGAGCCACTCACTCTCCACCTTCGTCGTTTAAAGACAATGCCAACAACTCTATAGCCAACAAACATCAAAGATTATTCCAAGTATGAACTTGCGATTATGCATGCGCTACACGCCCAGGTTGCCCCTTTGCGCATATCGCATGCAGGGGCTTATGATCCTAATCTATCTTGGCCGCACCTATGGACTTCGGGTCTCGTTTTATTCGACACGTCGATGCAGTCAACGGTCAAATTTTCAATGCTCCAAAACAAGTCAAAGTGAGACGACCTTGGCACACCTTAACTTATGCGGATACATTTAACATCGCCTGATTTCCTGAGCCTGCCATCCTTGGGGGTAGCGACCCTCCCTTCCTTAAGGAGTCGCTAGCCTCCCCTCATTGTGGGGTCGCGAGCCTCCCTTCCTTAGGGGTTGTGAGCCTTCTTTCCTTGTGGGTAGCCACCTACCTTCCTTGGGGGGTCACAAGCCTCCCTCCTTGGGGTCGCGAGCCTTCTCCCCCATAGGGTAGGCCCTCATCCCTCACGGAGAGACGACCAAATTCCCTTGCACACCAACTCTGCGATACCCAATATCAGCCTCATGCTGACTCCACGATGCCCGTCACCTGCAATCGCATGCTGTCTTCGCAACGCCTACGCACCGACTTTGTTAGTTGTTACCAAACACTGTCCTTGAGTTTGGGTGGTCATACAAGTAATGTGCCAACCTTGAGACTACATATTTTTGGCTCACATGCACAACAAATTCAAACCATCTGATCCAACTACCAAAAAGCAGCCAGGGTCTTTAATTTGCCTCACATCCTTTTAATGGCCCCTCATCCCTGCCTTCCATTTCTTTTGGAATTAAATTCTATTGTTAGCCTTTTTTGAGCAGTAGTGGCTGCTAAATTATCCACGACATGGGGTGATATTTCACAAAAGAATAAAAATTGATTTAAACTTATTGCTATAATTATGACACTTTTTCGTACTATTTTGCGATAACTGCTAAATAGATGATATCGGTTCGTCGTCAAACTGATAGTAGAGTTAGTGACAAATAATCGGGGTATATATACAAAGTGGCTTTTTTGACAGAACTTTTTACTATGTCATTTACCATATCGTGCAACTGGTAATTGTTGTCTTCGAAACAACATGTCCAGACTTAGTTATTCAACCACAGGGATGACAGTTTTTGAGTCTTGTCGGCCAACACTTTTTAAAATGTCACTGACCATATTCTCCGGCCGTTAGTCATTACTGGATGGAAGGTTGTGGCCCATTACTGCAACTTTAGCTATAACTAAGGCCACGTTTAACGCGATTTTTTTTTCAGTTTTGAAAATTAGAAAAAAAAGTGCGTTTGGTAATCATTTTTTTTCCTTCTCTAATTAAAAAAACCAGTTTTTAAACTGAAGAGTAAAAAAAACCTCCAAAAACTGTTTTTTTTTTTCACTTTTGTTTTTTTTTTTGAGACCACCACCCTCCCACCGCCGGCCGCTGACAGCCACCTCTGGCCGCCGGCGACCACCTCCGGTGACTGCCGGCAGCCACCTCTGGCCGCCGGCGACCACCTCCGGTGACTGCCGGTAGCCACCTCCGGCAGCCGGCGACCACCGCTGGTAGCCACCAGCCACCGTTACGTCCCACCACCGCCACCGCAAACCACCCAAAAAAAAGTCAAAATAAAAAGGGTTACCAAACACACAAAAAAAAAAAAAAGGTTATCAAACACCCACTTGTTTTTTGTAAAAAAAAATAAAAAATTAAGCTTCTCTTTAAAAACTGAAAACCAAAAAAAAAGTTTTGTCAAACCAACCCTAAGTTTTTAACTTATTTTCATATTATCTTGTTGTTCCGAGAAATAAGCCTTTTGACTTTATTACAATAAGTCCTAACATATCTACTTAATTAAATGAATAAATGCTGACAAAATTCAATTTCTAAAGCTATCCCCAGTTTTGTACCAATAAAAGAAAATTCAAGCAAGACCATTCTCTAGCAAGAAATACTAGTAAATCTGGAACAGTAGATGGTAAAGATTCTCTTATTAATTAAAAGAAAAAAAACACTTGGGAAGCACGTGGCAAAATATATCGCTGTAATATTATAAGCTGAATTGGTGGAATGTTGTCGTGCCTTGAGGCTGCCTACAACTGATGAGAGGGGTTGATCAGGTAATTATGTGCTACACCCCCCGGCTACCACTCCTTGGCACCAATATATGTCACACCATATATGCACATCATTCTCTTCCATTCTCACCTCATAATCATACCCTAAGTTCCATTTCAAGCCCCTAAACTTAAATATGAGAACATGGTTACCGTCGAGGAGGTTCAGAAGGCTCAAAGGGTCACCCGGTAACCATCATGGTGATCGGAACGGCAACTCCGGCTAACTGTGTAGACCAAAGTATTTACCCAGATTTCTATTTCGGTATCACGAACAGCGAGCACAAGACGAATTTGAGGAGAAGTTAAAGCGCATGTGTAAGATATTATCTCCCTCTTTTATGTTATATCATCGCTTGATCAGCAAGTCAGTAACTCCCATAAAGAGTCTTTTGCACAAATATTGCACAATAATTACTAAAAGGTGCTTATGCTGGAAGTTTCAAAAGAAGTAAATATATTGAGCCATGATCAGTTTCAATGCTTGTGTGTCAAATGCAAGCACATAGGAAACATGGGGAATAAAGGGTTTCGACTTCCTTAATCAATAGAGTTTTAGTCCTTCGGCTAAAATTGAAGTTCTCACTTGAAGAACAAACAACCTTTATAGTGATGATGTATGTCGAAATCCCCTTAAAAACCTTTGAATGGGAAAGGAAGTCACAAGGTCAGTCATTAACAACTAGTCCATGTCAATGCAGTAGCTTCAACTATACATTTGGGTAGCGAGTGCAGTGACAAAGTTCAACTTGAAACGAGTCCAAAGTCAAGTTTGATACATTTGCAAATATGTTAATTTCGCTCTACCAAAAAGGCCTTCAATGTAATATCCCGAACTTCGGGAGCTGTTTAAAATAGTCATTTGTGACCCAAAAAATAAACGAGCACTAATTTTGAGCAATTCTCTGGTATTAGAAGCTTGTGGAAGCTTAAAAGAATTTTGGGGCAAAAATGTAATTTTTGAAATTTTGGGGGTATTTTTGTAATTTCAGAAACTTGTGGGGGGTTAATTTGCAATTTTAAGAAAGATGTCATTAGGTGTCAAAATATGAGAAACCAACTTGTGTAGAGTTGCCACCTCCTCCACAATGGTTGGTGACTAATCTGATTGGATTTATTTTAGCTAATTAAAAGAAAAGAAAAGAAAAGAGAAAAGAGATTTGGAAAATTTAAAAGAAGAAACAAATAATGAACAGTAGCCGAAGAATAAGAAACAGAGCAAGAAAACAGAGAAGAGAAGAGGAAAAAAAATAGGGGAACCTTCGTGGATGGGGGAAATCTCAGCCGAATAATTCAAAGAAAGAAAGAGAGAGAGAGTGAAGAAGAAAGAAACATAGCAGAGCACAGAAAAGGGGGAAAGATGGAGGGGTTTTCTTCAAGGTAATCTCTTTCTAGTGATTGTGTGTGTGTTTAACACCGGGTGGTGTGTGTTTTCGACAGCTGCAGTGTGTGAGATTGTTGGGTTATTCACGGCTGTGTATGGTGTATGTATATAGGTGGACAGCTGTGGGTTGTTGGTTGGGCTTCGCAGTGTGTGTCCGTGTTCAAAGAATTGGGTGTAATTGTGTGTGTTAAGGTGAATTTTCGAGAGTTGTGGGCGGTCAGTGTGTGTGTGTTGGACGTTGAACGTACGTGTTCTTGGCTGTGCAGGGTGTGTGTGTGTGACTGAGTGGGTTGTATGTGTGTTCGAGTGGTTGTATGTGTGTTCAAATGTGAGTTGAATGGGATTTGTGTGTGCAATTAAGTGTTGGTGTGTGTGTTAGTGTATGTTAATGAGTGTAAATATGTGTAATGAACGTGTTTAAGTAAGGTAGTGTGTATGTGCATGAAGGTGAAGCATTTCGGTAGGTGTTCTAGCAGCCCATTGAGGAAAGAAGGTTAGTGCGTAAGTTTCAGTGAAATAGTGTGTGGGCTAATGTGAACAATAACTGTATTTGTCGCTAAAACAGAAAATTAATTTAGGCAGTTTCTCACAAATTTTTATAAATAGTTAAGGCCAAAATTAGACAAAGTGCAAAACTGTAACCTCCAATAGTTTTCCGAGAACTATACTCTGGAATGTTTTGGGAATTTTTGGGATCCATAAAGGGTGCTAAATCAGGGTACCGATTAGCAAAAATTCTAAATTTATTTAGCATAGTAAATGAAGCTATTTTAATCTGAAAATTTTACATAAACCCTATTTTACTGATATGTTTCATATTATAAAATTTCGTACCATTCTGAGGTCAATAGGTATTTTTCGCAGAACTGGCCTTTTAGCACTCGGTCCGAACACCGGTTCAGAATTTTCGGATGAAAATTTTCTAAAATACTTTTTAGGTCAGAAATGATATCAGGATACTTAAAATAGCGGTTTAAGATATTTTGAGATTTTTCCAGTGTTGGAAACCCCAGGGGTGTTTTTGGTAATTTACCACCCCGAAGGGGTATTTTGGTAATTTTACCTATGAGAGGTATTTTGAAGTAAATTTACATACGGTAAGATTATTTCAGTGACTTCGCTTATGGAAAAGTCATTTTGAGAATTTAAAGTGTAACGTGGGTATTTTGGTAATTTGTCACCCCGATGGGTATTTTGGTAATTTGACCTAAGAAAGGTATTTTTTGCATAAATTCACATATGTGAAGCTTATTTCAGCGATTCTACTTACGGGACGGTCATTTTGGAAATTTAAGTCTGAGAGGGGCATTTTCGTAATTTAACACTCTAGGGGCGTTTCGGTAATTTTACATACCCGGTGAGGGGAGATTCATTTTGGGAGCATGTGTGAGTTCATATTAAGTTATAATTTTGTTCTGTAGGCTGTATTCTAATGGTTCGATTATTCCGTTTAGGTTAAAGCTAAAGACTTCTAGTCAGGATAATTTAGCTGCGAATCCAGGTAAGAGATTTTATCTGAACCCTGGGGAAGGCCTTTCGTCAGAACCCTGGGAAAGAACTTTCTTCCGAACCCTTATTTTGATAACTCGTACTCACAAATACTCCTTTGATTTACTTATGGCTAATGCCGAACTCTGAATTTGGTATGATATCAGCATGTTCTTGTCCAGAAAACCCTAATATTGAACTTGGATCGATTATTTGGAAATCTTGTGATGCTCGCCTATTATTGTGTGCTGAGCAGATTTGACAATTGTCTGTATCCGTTCTTTCGGATTGTTGTGCTTAAAACTCGATAATTATTCGTAATCGTTTTGTTGTTTATCTGTGATTTTTCTTCTGAATTTCTGATTTCTTCTAAAAATCCGATTTCTTCTAAAAATTCCGAATGCTGACTTGTGTTAGTATGATTATTGTTATTGGAATCTGAATTGATCTCCGTGATTGAGCTTATGTTAATGCTCATTGATATTGTTAATTTTTCTGTGTTGACTTGGGTTATCTGTTCTGTTCTGAGGCCGGCGTTATAAGGCTGGTCTGAATCCTGCATGGAATGCAGGCTAGTACCTAAATGGATTAGTAATTATTCTGGTACATCATGCATGTATACATTCTGTTAGCGTGCCGGAATGGCTTTGCAATCGCCCAGGATCAACGTTGATTTTTTATTTTATCTGCTCTGTACACTGCCGTGACTATTACGGAAATGTCTGAAAAATATTATCTGAAATGATATGTGCTTCTGTTGAAATCTTTTGAAAAACCTTCATTGTATTTTGGAAAATGATGACTCTAGAAATGATCTATTATTGATTATTTTGGAATCCGCCGTGTTTGTTCTAGTTTATTTTGGTATCTATTTCTGATGAGTTTTTGATCCTTTTGGAAGACATTGAGTTTTTGACCATCTGAAGTATTCTGGAAATTTTCGTCGATTGAATTCTTTGGAATCGTTTTGTAATCTTGTTGGTAGTCCTTGTGCGACCTTACTGAGCTCTCAAAAGCTCACCCTTCACTTGGCTCCTTTTTACAGGTGATGATAAGCTGTAGCAGGTTCGGGAATAGTTTAGAGTCTGAGTAAGATTCCAATGAGCCCATCACCACGGTATAGTAAGACCCCTGCGTGGGTCTGTACTGTTGATTCATCCTTTAGGGATTCAAGTTTGAAAAGAACCTAGGTTTTAATGGTTTGAGTTCAAGCAGGTTTTGTTGTAAACTTGTATTTTGGAGAATTTGAGTCGGTATCGGATTAGATGCTTTGAAGTATGTGGTTGTGTACAGGATTTGACAGGTTTGATGTGATCCGGTAGGTTAACGACCTCGGGAATTCGGAGCGGCGGAGCTCCAGATTTTCGGGGGCGTTACATTCAACTTTAAACTTTGATGTGTTATCACGGCGGCTACCACAGTCTCTTGATTTTTCTATAATAAAATATTATTAGCTAACGACAAACAAGATGCTGGTGAACTTGAAATTATGCCCG
The DNA here is from genome assembly GCA_033070095.1 of Escallonia herrerae. Classification (NCBI taxonomy): domain Eukaryota; kingdom Viridiplantae; phylum Streptophyta; class Magnoliopsida; order Escalloniales; family Escalloniaceae; genus Escallonia; species Escallonia herrerae. Next base: position 200,013 of record JAVXUP010001622.1, on the reverse strand, counting down.
TTTCAGTGGAGTTGGATTACTAAGAAATTTCTTATGATGTGCATTTCAAGCGAGAAGTCGATGATTAAGAAGCATTACATGCTTTTGACGGAGGAAATTTTGAAAGAAAATCCAAAAATCATGGCACTTTCAATTGATGCTAGGCAAGACATGGTGGTGGTAGAAGTACCAAAACTTGGAAAGGAAGCGGCAACAAAGGCGATCAAGGAATAGGGCCAGCCCAAGTCCAAGATCTCCCACCTCGTGTTTTGCAGCATAATGGTGTGGACATGCCTGGAGCGGACTACCAGCTCACCAAGCTCCTTGAACTTCGGCCTTCAGTTAAGCGCCTCATGATGTATCAATAAGGTTGTTTTGCCGATGGCACGGTTCTTCGCCTAGCTAAAGACCTAGCTGAGAACAACAAAGGAGCTTGTGTGCTTGTTGTTCGCTATGAGATCACTGCATTAACATTTCGTGAGCCTAGTGATACCCATCTCGACTGTCTTATTGCGAATCATTGTTTGGTGATGGGGTAGCTGCTATGATAATTGGGTCTGACCCAGTTCTTGAGGTAGAGAAGACTTTGTTTGAGATTGTCTCTGCAGCCTAAACCATTCTCCATGATAGTGATGGTGCCGTAGATTGTCACCTTCGAGAGGTTGGGCTTACATTACACTTACGCAAAGCCCAAACCATTCTCCCCGACAGTGATGTTACCGTAGATAGACACCTCCGCGAGGTAGGGCTTACATTTCTCTTATTCAAAGATGTTGCTGGGCTCATCTCGAAGAAAATTAACAAGAGCCTAGTTGAGGCATTCAAACCTTTGGGTATTTCTGACTGGAACTCACTCTTTTGGATTGCTCACTCGGGTGGACCTGCAATTTTGGACCAAGTAGAAAGAAAGTTGGCCCTTAAGCCCGAAAAACTAAAGCCCACAATGCATGTTCTTAGTGAGTATGGAAACATGTCAAGTGCATGTGTACTCTTCATAATGGATGAAATGAGAAAGTCATCAGCAAAGAATGAGCTCAAAACCTCTGGACAAGGGCTTGAGTGGGGTGTCCTTTTTGGGTTCGGGCCAGGTCTCACTGTTGAGACAGTGGTTCTCCACAGTGTGTCCACTTAAGTGAGCTCCAACTTGTGACTTGGTCAACTTCCCTCTCTTTTGCTATTGTTTTTGTGGTTTTCTTATTGCTTTGTTCAATGTCCAGATTTATGTTATATGTAGGTTTACCAAATAAATAAGTGATGAAATGTTGTAAGTTTTGAGATTCTAATTGGAAGCATAATCTTGTTTTCGTGCATAAGCTCTGACAATCAAACAAGGCAACAAGCCCATGAGATAAAGTAAAATAGGAACCTCTCAAGCTATTATACTACTTATAGAGTTCTTTAAGTAAGGCCATATATATATATATATATATATATATATATATATATATATATATATATATATATATATATATATATATATATATATATATATATATATATATATATATATATATATATATATATATATATATATATTTTTTTTTTTCTTATCTTTGAAAGCAAAAAACCCGCGTCAAGATTTAACGTGTTAACAACTTTCATGGATACAAAGTTTTTTAAATTTACCCCAAAATTGTGGGACAGAGCATATTCTCAAATGTCAAAGACATTCCCTTTAAATCCTTAAAGTCCTACATATGAAACAAAATGGAACCGAACAAACCAAGATGGACTATCAGCTAGACCAATGACACTCAAATCAATCGAGGGCTTTGCTTACCATGCATACTCTCACCCTCAAGTGCCATTGCTTCTTATTCACGTCTCTTGTGTGCGCATGCACGTGTGTGTGCGCGCACGTATGTGTGTTGTGTGTGTGTGTGAGGTATACACCCAAATGCCAGGATTTCTCAATAGCAACACTGATCATGAAATTTTAGTACTTTCACTAATGCTTAGTCATTTTACTTCTGTGTGAATGCAAGTGTTTGTTATTGGTAGGGTGGACTGGGAGTTGGGAGTTGTTTGGGAGGAGGGGGGTGTTCTGTGTTCATAAGACAAGGAGACAACATGAAAGAATAGCAAGGGTAATTTTAACATAGAGAAGCCAAAGTATCTGTGTGGAAGAAGTGAAGGGTAAATCAATTGCACCTTCTATTAGCAAAACCAAATAAATAGAAGTCTCATTAGTTGATCACCTAGCACTGTTTCGCTACGTCAATGACATGATGGTTGCCGGTCTTCCCAAATAGGAACATAAATGAAGTTCAAAGTTAAGCACTTAATCCTATGGAACTACGTGAAAATTGCATATGAATTATCCTCTTCTTAGATATACCTTAAATGAAGCTCTCAACGCCTTTCCCAACTTGCACTTGCTCATATATAGAAACTGCTTATCCCATTACTTCAGGCCCATTGAGCATTTCAGATCTTCTACATCCAGACGGATGCGTTGAACTATAAGACTTCTCTAGTAACAACTTGTAAAATGTTAAAGCCACTCGAGGATCATACCTTGCAGAGGCCATAATCATCAATCCTATGTAGTCTGCTTCTAATTCACGCCTACCAGAAGCAAAAAAAAAAAAACAATCAGTCACAAACCTTAATGAAAGCTCAAACACAAGTTAGATGTTCTTAACATAATAAGGCAAAATTGCCAAATACATATATTACCAATATACACTGGATAAGTTTCAGTTGCACACAAGTATCAAAAGAAAAGGAGTTCACAAGTTCTTTTGTTTGAAACATTCAATGTGTAATTTCAAAGAAATATACATTCTCAAAACTATATGCAAATTTTATGTCACAGCATCTCAGGTTGGAAAGTCGTTCAATTTGAATATACATGTGCAAGGGATCAAAGCAGAAAAAAGTTGTACCTTGGAGAAAGGTAACACTCAACAAATTCTTCCACAAGTGGTTTAATGAAATCACCAACCAGAGCAGAAATCCAGACGCTTGTCATGAGCTTCTCAGATAGATGCCGAGCCGCACCATGCCCACCCCTGACCAGAATAAACACCTTGAGAAAACTGCAATATCACCCAACATGACTACGTCATTGCAACATATAATGAGGTCAAGCAAATAACAACCAGAAAATCAACTGTAAGCATGTTTAATTTTCTTTGACTTCCATGAAAGCTCATTCACAAAATCTCCCTGGCTGAGGAAAGTTTCTCGTATGTTGCCCACTTGAGGTTATTTGCAGTTTGGCCATGAGGCTCATTTAGGCTTTCTCGTTCTGAAAGGCACCTCGGGCAGAGAGTTGGGCTCTCATCCTTGTAAAGACCATAGACTTCCCTCGGTTGGGATCTGAAGATCACACCACAACACCCATAAAACCCATGTCAGATATAGTCAACCCAAACCCATGTCAGATATAGTCAACCCAAATGACTGTTTATTCGTGAAGGTTTCCAAAATGTAAGTGGACGAAGGTAAAAATAGCAAAAATTCAGAAACATCTAACAAGGCTACCTAGTTGACAACAAAATATTCGTCCAGAACTATCACCGCAAGAAAAAGGCTATTTAGTAACCGATTAAAATCCATAGCTAAAAGTCGTTTCATTGAAGCTCAACTTCTCAATCCCCCCAGCTGGCTTGAGAAAACCCCCGTCATTCTAGAAGGTGAAATTTTAGCCTCGGCAATTGTAAATATCAATTGTCTATGTGCCGCGCTTATTTGTCGGTGCTGATGAATCTGACCATTCTTACTAGGGGTCATCAATTGATGATTATGGCTCAACTCCACTCCCATCACAACCCAATGGTTTTCATTTTTTTGGTGTACTGCATACACATGGGCCTTGTAGCCGGTACCCAGAAATGTGTCCATTTTTCTTTGTCTTGTTGGCCCTTCATCACTGATCTGAACAACCGGGGGTACATGCAGTGCTCCTTTATGACACTCAAATAGTCGGGAACAAATTTGGTATGTATTCGCCCGTTTTCTAGTCGTCTTAATTCTAACACCGAAACCTATTCTTTTTGAATATGCTCTATAGTATGCTTCAACTTCGTCCAGTGTTTGAAAAACTTGACCTTTGTAAGGTGGATCAGAATCTTTACAAAAATTATTTCCTCCAGTTGCATCCATATTTATATTAAAATCTAAAAAAAATTATATAAATTCTCAACAAGTCATAGAATTAAATGAAAATTTCTGTAAAGAAACAGAATTAAAATGGAATGGAATGAAATCTAATGAAATGAAATGAAAAGGCAAAACTTACAATGTAGTATTGTTGCTTTCATTTGCCTCTTCCTTTAAGATAATTGCACCAATTAGCTTCGAGATAATAACAACAAAGTTGGATAAACTAACTTCAAGATAGTGCAAGTAAACACTAAAAGTCTGTGATGTTGGAAGAATTTTTGAGTCTTTGTTTGGTGAAAAATGAGGTTTTAGGGTTTATGGAGGATGAAGAAATGGTTAAGGTTTGATAGTGAGAAAGTGGGGAAAAAAAGAAAGAGAGAGATATAGCCAGAAAGAAAAAGACTGAATGTGTATGGAGAGGGAGAGAGAGAGAGAGAGAGAAAGACTCGTGAAGTAAAATGGAAACCCCTAAACCACTACTCTTTGTAGAGGTTGGGGCATTAATTGCAGCAGCCGGGGGAGAGTGGGGGCAGCTGGGGGTTTTATTAGGGTTTTTGTATGCATTTGTGGGGTAGTTGTGGGGTAGCTGAGGGTTTATTTAGGGTTTTTTAATGGGCTCGTGCGGTAGCTGGGATTTTTTTAGGGTTGTTCAAGTGTATGTGGTTCGATGTCACATGCAGTAGAGGAATCCGTGTTAGCTCTCAAGGGATTGTAGATGTCAATGTCAAGTCAAGACTTGCATCAGACAAGCCCTTTGTGTTTGCTAGTCAAGCTGCACAAGTCTTTTACGCAGAGGACGTCGCCAATCCCAAATCTCATTGGTATACAGTTATCAAGTCCAAGAAATTACCCGTGACATATGACAGTGAGGTAGACTCCTTTCAAGCCGACCAACCACTTGTCTTGTTACCTGTTGAGGTCAACAACGAGGAGGACGATCTTCCTCTTCCAACAACACTTCATGTAGGAGAAGAAGTCGTAGATGATGACGCGGAAGACGTCGAAAGTGTTGGAGATGATGTGACTGAGTCTACTGATGAAGAGGATGAATTAGAAGATAAAGAGGACGACGAGTCTAGTGAGGAAGATGATGATGATTCCCAAACTGAAAATGATTGACTTGTAATGTTGTAACATCACGGAAAAAATGTAGTAACATTCTAGAACTTGGTTCATATTGATGTGTTTTTGTACCTCTGTTCATATATATAGTGCCGATAATGATTTCTGCTAAATTATTATTTTTAATGTGTTAATGTCTTTGTAATTTATCTATACAAAGTCAGATATGGATAGGATACGAGCTATTCGTGGCCGGGCTGGACGCCGAGCTGCTTCCTCCCCGGTGGGTCCCACCTCGTCATTGCTCACTGATGACGAGGCACAGAGTGATCGCGTACAGCAGATGGGGCACCAGCTCTAGCCCCAGCCCCAGCCCCAGCCGTCACCCCAGCCTGAGCAGATTCATCCCACACGCGCGTTGATTCTCCTTCTTCCGTGGGTTCTACCTCAGGTATAGTTGATAACGGTATTTAGTACATTTTTGCTAATTTATATTTGAAGTATATTTGAACTGTATTAATGTCTGTGTTTTGTAGGATCTCGACGAGGCCGTGGCCTGACACGCGGGGTACGCATCGACCCCCAGCGTAAACAGAGAGTTACGCTCACCCAGGAGGGCCTGTAAGTAAAAAAAAATTCACATCATGCCTTATTTTGTACATTTGGGATGTTAATTTATATTTGAACTGTATTAATTAATTTATTTACTCTTTGGCAGGATCCTGGAGAATCAGACGAGGACGAAGATCGGCGTTCTTGTGAAGGGCCGATTCTTCGAGCCACGCCTGTACTGGAAGGACTGGGATGCCGTTGCGAGGGAGTCCCTATGGGAGGAGTGGCTGGTACGTTGAAGTATTTTTTCCTTCGATAGTATTTGTTTGATTAGAGTTTGTTTTCTAAATTAATTTGTGTTATTGAATGCCTTGCAGGAGGGGTTCACGTTTGACTCAGCTGATCAGCAGGCACTGGGGTGGAAGGCCTTCTTTTCTTACATCGCCAAGAATTACTGCCGATGGCTCCACGACGCACGGGACCGGGTGAAGAAGATGATGCCTGATGGTGCCCCGATGACGGAGATGAAGACATATCCTCCACATTGGATATCTCCGACTGTATGGGGGGAGATGATAGATCGGTGGGCTACAGATCCAGGCTGGGAAGCCAAGCGGGACCGATAACAGACAGAACAGAGATTTGAAGCACATGGGGGGGTCGGTGCCACACGACATCGTCTGACACATGAATGCGGTCCAGAACCCAGATCTGGAGGAGGATGAGGTCATATCTCTGACGTATAATCGATGCACGTACGGAAGAAGGACAAGGACGAGGCGCGTCGGGCCAGCGACTATGTTTCGAATATTGCCCGGCGGATCAATGTAAGTCGATGTGTTTAATTAAGTTGTTAATTTTTTTCTTTCTATCCTCAATGTCTGTTGCGTTAATTAATGCCCTAACATATCTTTAAATCACTATTTTGCAGGCCTCGTATGAACAGTTTAGGGAGTCCGGACAGCCATCAGCGTCCACTAATACGGGTGCGAGTATTGGGGCGTTGAAGCGATGGCTGGATACGCCGGAGGTCGTCAATCGGCCGAAAGGCCGCATACGCGGCCTGCCTAGTACGACTGCTCGTGCCGTGATAGGAGCGTCCTCACCCCCCACTGCCCCTCCGCAGACACCGGCTCCTCGGCATCCGTTGGACGACGAGGAGATCCAGCGTAGTGCTACGGTGGTGTTGAGGATGATCAGGGAGCAGAATCAGCAAGATCAGGGGCATATCATATATTATTATTATTATAGAATGTATTAGGGTGCTAGAGGAACAAATTAGAGCAAGAAAAATGAGAAAAAAAAATGAATCAAAATAGGAGAAAATTGAAAATTAGGGTTGCTGTTTTTCGATTATTGTTCACGGGTTACTGTTCACACGAGGAAGATGATGAATAGTAACTGTGCACTGTGTACCAAATGTTTTTAAAGTCTTAAAGTTATTTCAATTTTAGAATTTCTGAAAAAGTTTCAAATTTTTCTGATATCGTTAGGTATTTTTATATCTTGCGCAAGTTGAAACTTCTAAAATCTGTTTGAAACTTTGTTAAAAAGATTATTAAATTCTGAAAAACAAATTGTATTATATGTTTTGAAGAAGTTACAGTTCAAATTTCATAATTTTTGGAGGTGATATGATAAGATTTTCATATCACATTAGTTTGGGCAAAATGAATTGTTTAATAATAGTTTTAATGATTTCTTTGACCTGATTTAAGTTTATGTATTTTTTTCTTACATATTATAAGGCTATTATGAAAATTATGGGATATTAATGACTATTTTTGGGCTTTTCTAATATTTAAGGAAATTATTTTTAAACAAAAAATATTCAAAAATTCATATATTTAGTATTTTGGTCTTATATACTATTTTCAGCTATAAAAGCAATTTATGAGATTTTTATTGAGAGTTTTGAGGTGTGGTTAAATCTTGGGGTTGTGTTATGGTTCTTAACTAGTTTTGGTTGTCTGTGCAAACCGTTACGGATTGAGTTATTCTAAGAATAGGAATGATCACCGTGTAGGTAATTAGTATTAATGTTATTGTAACTTAGTTGAGACGACGTTCTGATATCTATGTTATCCCAACTTAGGTTACTCAGAGGACTTTTGATTTTTGGTTGATCAAGTGATTAGCTAGCTTCGGACTAAGGTAATGAATTTCTATCAGAAACCTGGTTTCACCTATTTGTCCTCATAAATATTTTTCTGTATTGTTATTGAATTTTCTTTGAAATCCGTTATAGTTGAAATGTCTATTGTTTGCCTTTAATGCCCTGTTTTGAGTCTTACACGTCTATTGGAAATCTTATTCGATGCTCAATATTTCTTTCTCGTTGTGCATCGATATATTCATTGTATTATCGATTGCTGTCATTCTGCATATTGACATGAGATTCTACATTGATGTGTTTTAGCGAAGTTGGTGGGTATTGGAGGATTTGGTATTTGGTATGGGCTAGTACCTTGATGGACTAGCCGGTGTATTGGTGTGGGCAAGTACCTTGATGGACTAGTCGGTGTATTGGTGTGGGCTAGTACCTTATTAGACTAGCAAGTGTATATGTGATTGATTGTTTTCATCGTATCTTCCTAGACCGCTCACTCGGTCCTTCTTCTTTCACTACTATATTAGCTCGATGAGGTTGATCATCCTCTACTTCTTCTACCTCGGGGCCTTTCAAACCCATGACCATTGGCTCATCATTTGAATCCATTAATTCCTCCTCAAATTCTTCGGGGTCTTCCTCACCATCCACATCGATGTTCAGCATATCCATTATGTCATCTTCAATCCACCTTCCCATATTTGCCAGTGTACCTTCCTGCAATAATAACAAAACAACAATCCTTATAAAACAAGTATGACTTGTTTGGTCCAGGCTTATATATCCCGATTACACTGTTACATTCTTCCTCCTAATCTCTTATCAAAACTTACGTGTTTTTCTAAACACCCCAACAATCTATAGAATCATGTAACCTAACCTCTGATACCACATGTGACACCCCCGACCCAAGTGACGTCACTGGAGCTAAGATGTCAATTTTGTAAATGTCACAACCTTGAGTATAACACGGAGCTACAACAACATCCGAATTACAAAGGAACATCACACAAAAAGCCCTTGCAAAAATTTTCTTAAAAGTACACATTATACTGCAACAAAAACTATACAACTTTGATACAACTTAATAATTACACCCAAATTTGCATCATCGTGGTTACACATCCCTCATAAAACTTCAACATAATTTTTCTTTACCTTTACCAGAGGTTTCTCCTCTTTCAAACCTAGTACCTAAAAAACACATCAGATAAGGAATAAGCGTGAATCGCACAATAAGAATAATACGAGGAGGACAACGCACAACCCTTTCAAAAATACTGGATAATCGATTATAAATTCTCAATGAAGGCAATGAATTTAAGAATGTCAAAAGACAAACATCTACAATTACCTTGATACATCACTTTGTTCAGACTGAGCGGCTCAAGCCCAATGGAACATCATCATTTCCACTTGGACAGACTCAAGAACTATGCATATGGAATTCAAGAGAAAACACTAAAGCAAATAATCATCAAAAAAAGATCAAGATAATAAAGTCAGCAATATCAACTAAAATCAATGGCAATGCATGTTTGACTTGACACGACACACTCTAGCGCACTTTATCCTTCTTGTCAGTTACTTTATTTTTCACTGGCCATCCCCTTATTGATGCCCTATCATACAAGGTGTTCATCTCAGTCCCATATAAATTAGAAAGGACATTTTTAATCGAAGGAGCAAGCTTAGAGAGTATTTCAATCATAAGCCCTCAACAACATATCAAGCTCATCAATGGGTAAACTAAGGAAATTATTCTACCTTAAGTCCTTAACAGCATAAGTCAACAAGAAGTACCGAGTCATAAGATCAATCGGTGTTCAAGTATAACAATAGGAGTTCAACATAAGCATTATCAACATGATATGCTAAACGAAACAATGAATAACATAACGAAATCGCATTATCCTTACTTTTGTGGCTTTTAGCCAAAGAACTCCTTGCTTCTGAATTTCCTCAACAAATAGGATTACATATTCAAACAAAATCTTTCTTGTTAGACAACCTTAAGATACAAACACACACCCAACCTTACCCCTTCCCGCTTATCTGTTCACAACTTATTGCTGCAATTTCGTTAACCGGATTTGCCCTAGCCCAAAAAAATGCATCGACCGCATGACCATCCTTCTTAAACTTATTTTAACCCGATTTCTCCTTTTTTTATTCTTCTTGCTGCTTAATCATGACTTCCCACAAAACTCGTCAGTGGGTCTGAAAAATTACCAAAGCACCCAAGCATATGTAACATTGCCTGAACACATTCTTACACCAATAAACATCCAAAATGACTCAAAATACTCTTTTGATACAACATAATCTGGTTTTTGAACTGAAAAGTCATTTGGTAAAATTTTCGCTCGAAAATCCTATTTGGATAACCAAACTGAGTGCTAAGGAACCAATTTTGTTAAAAATAACAATCGACATCAAAATGCCATGAGATTTTAGACATTGAAGTGTCTTAGCTGCGTATGATCCCCATAAAATTTTCAAATTAAAAAAACCTGATTTGGTGGTGAAAGTTCAAAACCCTAATTCAAGGATAAAAAAATTTGGCATCCCTAGCAAACTCAGAAAAGTTCCAAAATTTTATAGACTATAGGTATTTTAAAAATAATAGGGGCTTTTCTTTTGTGTTTGACTAAATTCTGGCTGAAAACTATATGTCAAAATAGAGTTTGAAAATAATAAAAGAACAAGACTTTTAGTGACAACAATAGTCACTATTCACCTTCTATTGGATCATAACACATATTTTTTTCACCTCAACTGCACACTTGCATTTTTGTTGGGTTTTATACTCCCAGAATCTCCATCTTAACACATTTTTACCACCTCAATTCCACACATTTTTCACCATTACTCTTCAAGCACTCCAGAACTCACATTAACATACTCTAATTCACCTCAAAAACGAACTTATGGTACAAACATAACACACAGTTTTACAACAACACACAGCCACAGCACACCACATTCACTTCCACCTCTGTGTTTTCTCCTCACACACACATACAAGTCACCCTTTAATTCCACTTCATGCCCCCTTAATACACTTTAATTTCACTTCAATTCAACTTATTTAATACCACAACTTCATTAACATAAATTCAAATCACAGTTTATTCCAATACAGCCTTGATTTCCCTCAAACACACAACAAAATGAAAAGAACACACATAATAAAGGCTGATATTTTACCTTACTTTGAGGCCATGTAACTTCTTCGATTCTTCTAAAAAAAAACCTCATGTTTCTTGCAAATTCTTCATTTATCTTCCTTTTGCAACTTCTTAGTTGAAGCCTTCACAAAACCGTTTGGATTTCCCTCAATTTTCCCCTTAAATAGTATTCTACATATTGAAGGTTGATTTTTTGCCTGACTTTGATGGTTTATAACTCCTTCAATTTTTCACCAAATTGCCCGTTATATCTTGCATCTTCTTTCTTATATCTTCCCTCTGTAACTTTTCAGTTGAAAACTTCCCAAACTTTCTTCTGGATTTTCCGCAATTCTCCCTCAAATAGCTGCCTTCAAATACCCCCTTCAAGTCTAACATCTTTCGCCACTTAATTTCACATGCACATGCTTCACCTCTTGGAATTTTAAGGTGTCATTCCCTTATGTTTGTGGATGTCTTTGGCAGCTACAAAATCAGGCAAAGTTTTTCTTTAAAATAATAATTAACAATAATTTTTCTTTTCTAACTATGATATTTCATTGAGAGTGAAAACATAAAGAGTTAGAAGTTTTTCCTACATTACCTTTATAGCATCATAGATGATGGTCCTGAGCCAAAGCCATGGGTAATCTTGTCTTATGGACAAGAGGTATAATCCTAAGCTTTTTTCTTTCTGTCATGCATACAGTCTATTTTATTTTATTTTATTATATTAACTACTTTATTGATTTCACATGGTATTTTGGCTGGCTTCAAAGGGCTATGGGATAGTGTCTTGCAGGTGTATTGATAGGCGTGTGTAGTGAGAAGAATCAACAATTGCGATTAGTGTGTTTAGTGTTTTAGGTGCGTGAGAGGGCTGCCATGGCCCTGAATGTGTATTCTGTGATTTTAGTGTAAGTATGTGTATAGTGCAGTGTGTGTTTACAAGTGGGTGTGTAGTGTGTCTTGTGTAGGTAGAGTGCATGTATATGTATGTGTTAGCCAAGGAAGGGAGCTACTGCCTCACGGCAGTAGCTGTGAATATGGTTAAGCTTTGTACATTGTTATTTTGTGTGTGCAGGAGAACGGAATGTGTGGGTGAAATGGGTCTTGAAGAAGGGAGAAGATGGAAGTGTATGTATGTGCGTGTGTGTGTGTGTGTCTATGTGACATAAGTGTGTGTAAGGAAAGAAAATAAAGGAAGTGGTGCTGCCATGAGTGCACTGTGTGAGAGTGTTTATGGGTGTTGTGTTGTGTGCTTGAAAGGGGAGAAGGGAAGGGGCTATCGTGAGAGTGAAGTTGTGTGTGTATGTGTAAAATGGGCTTGTATGTATGAAAGCAGCCATGACAAGAGGGGTGCAGCCATGAAAATGGGTTTGTGCATGAGTGCGTGTTTTCTTTTTCTTTTTTTTTGTGGGAGCCATGGGTGCAGTGTGTTGTGGGTTTATGAAATATGGATGTGTTATTCAGATGCTATAGAGAAATCTTGGACATGTAGGTGTGATGTGTGCACACTGTGGGTGAGGTGTGTTTGAGTAATTTCATGAAATGAGTTGGAGTATTTCTTGTGTGTAATTTTAGTGGGTATATGTGTGTGTGATATTAGTGTATTTAGTGTGTTAGTAGTGAGCTAGTACAAGCGGTGGTTCCTGTGCAATCAAACATTCGACAGTAAAGTGTATATTGGAGGATCTTTTGTTTCCATGTATGTCTTGTATCAGATCATTGACTCAACCTTAATCACCACAATCACCATAATCATAGGGACATAATCACCATGATTATAGGATAATTGTCAGGCTGTAATTAGTTGGAATAGCTTGTATTTAGGAGTGATATTAGGTGTTTTTGTTGTATATAAACTTGTATCCAAGTGCTATGAAAATAGACAAGAAACATTTTACTGTTTCTCAAATTTTCATGGTATCAGAACAAGGTTTCTGAGACCTCTGATTTTCTTTTTTCAACATGGCCGGGACTGGAATGAAGGAGATTGCCAAAACCACCATCTATACTTCATCACCTTATTACCTTCATCCATCAGATCATCCTGGCTTGATTTTTGTGACACATCCTCTAAGTGAAAATGGAGACAATTATTTTACTTGGAGACGTAGTTTTCTTAACACTCTTCATTCCAAAAACAAAGTTGGCTTTGTAGATGGAACGATTGAAAAACCAGATGATGCCTCTTCTGATTTTCAGGCATGGATCCAGTGTAACGTTGTTGTTCTTGCTTGGCTCACAAATGCACTTGCAAAAGAACTTTAAGGGAACGCTACGCATGCTGAAACAACAATAGAAGTGTGGAAAGATTTAGAAGAAAGATTCACTCAAGGAATAGCTCCAAGAGTTTATGAGTTGAAGCGTTCCATAGTTCTTCTGCAACAAGAAAAGGCTTCAGTTGCATCATATTATGGCAAATTGAAGAGTGCTTGGGGGGAATTGCAAGGTCTGAATCCCACGACAATATGCAAATGCGGATGTACTTGTGGTGCAACAAAAAAAATGCAGATTATGCGAGAAGAAGAAAAGGTTTTTGATTTTTTTATGGGATTTGATGAGGCATACACAACAGTGCGATCTCAAATACTGAGCATTGATCCCTTACCAAATATTGGAAGGGCCTGTGCTATTGCTGCACAAGAAGAGAAGCAACGTTCTATTGCAGCAAGTCGCACTCCCACCATTGAAGATGCTGCCTTACTCACCAAGAGAAGTGATTCGTAGATGAAAGGGAATGGCAGTGGAAGACGCAACCAATTTCCACCTTGTCCACACTGTGGGAAAACAAACCATAGACAAGAGTATTGCTTCAAGGTGATTGGTTATCCCTCAGATTGGCGCAAACCTGGAAAAGGGAATAGTTCACGAGCAGATCATAAACAAACCAACTCTTCCAACGCTGTATTTACAACAAAGATGGATGGAGAAAATTTGCTGATTCTAGGATTAACACCTTCTCAACAACAACAATTGATGGCTTTGTTAAATGGACAAGAAGCACCTGGAGGTAACCCATCCGCAAATATGGCTACATCAAACTTCTCGGGTAAGACAGAAAATGGGTGGATTGTTGACACTGGAGCAACAAACCACATAACTCATGATGTAAATTCCTTATCCATTGTTGAACAATAGCATAATATACCACCTGTCCAAATACCTGATAAAAAAATAGTACATGTTCATGCTTTGGGGCAGATTACTCTTGGGAGAAGATTGATTCTTGATCAAGTCCTTGGAGTTCCAGATTTTTGTTTCAATTTAATGTCAGTTAGTAAATTAACACGTGATCTGAATTGTACGCTGACATTTTGGCAGAATTTCTTTGTGATTCAGGACTTACACTCGAGGAGGCTGATTGGAGTGGGTAGAGAGCGTAATGGACTCTACTATTTGGAGCCAATAAAGGGGGGGAAGGCATCAACGGCAAGGAACACGATTTCTGCAAACATGTGGCACTTGCGATTGGGTCATCTCCCAGTTAATCGCATTTCTTTAATTCCAGATTTGTCGGTCAGTTTTGATTGCAAGAAAACTTCATTCTGTGATGCTTGTTACAAAGCAAAACAGACAATATTATCTTTTCTTCTCAGTATGAATAAAACCCAGCATGTTTTTTATTTGATTCATTATGACATATGGGGTCCGTATAAAACGAAATCAATCTCTGAATGTCATTTCTTTTTTACTATAGTGGATGATTTCAATCGAGCAACATGGGTTTTTCTCATGAAACATAAGTCAGAAACTAAGGAATATTTATTGCAATTTTGCAACTGGGTTCATACACAATTTCATATGGACATAAAAGCTCTCCGAACTGACAATGGTTTAGAGTTTTCTCATCGTGATTTAATGAGCTATTATTCTGATCATGGCATGGAACATCAAACTAGTTGCACAGATACTCCACAGCAAAATGGAGTAGTTAAACGCAAACATCGGCATCTTTTGGAAGTGGTTCGTGCATTGCGATTTCAAGCAATCTTCCAATTTTCTTTTGGGGAGAATGTGTTCTTACTGCTGCATATTTAATCAGTCGAATGCCACTTTCAACTCTAAAGGACAGAACTCCATATGAAATGTTACTTGGAAAGAATCCAACATATGAGCATTTAAGGAACTTCGGGTGTCTATGTTATGGACATGTGAACAGTAAACCCAGTGATAAATTTGCTCCTCGTGCTAAACCATGAATTTTTGTTGGATATCCTAATGGGCAGAAAGGGTATAGGATATACGATCTCAAAAACAAAAGGATTTATGTTTCCAGAGATGTTCAATTCTTAGAGGGAATCTATCCTTATACCAAGTCCAGTTTTGGTGAATCAAGACAAGTAAGCAATGAAGAACCAGTTGCTGGTAATATTCCTTTGAGTACTGACTTGTGCACTGATACTGTCGAAGAGCCAATTATGGAATCTATCGCAACTAAACCCATTTCACCAGATATTGAGGTTGGGTGCTCTGAATCAGATGAATCGGATCCAACGGTTGAGAATTAGCAAGCCACCACTCTCCCTAGCAAAAGGCAACGGCAAGTGTCACGTTTTCTATCAGGCTATCAGTATGTCTTGCCTCCCTCCCTTGCTCCTGTAGAGAATAACACGCCTCCATCCTCTCCTTCGGCCAATTCAATGGTACATCCTTTGTCTCACTTTATTTCATATTCCAAGTTTTCTCCTAATCATACTGCTTTCTTAGCGGCTATCTCATCCAATGATGAGCCGAGATCCTTTTCTCAAGCAGTCAAACATGAACATTGGAGAGATGCAATGACAAAGGAAATCGCTGCTTTGGAAGAAAATCAAACTTGGACTTTGGAATCATTGCCCTCTGACAAAAGAGCGATAGATTCCAAACGGGTCTACAAAATCAAATATAGACCAGATGGGAGCATTGAACGTTACAAGGCACGTCTCGTTGCAAAAGGTTACACTCGGATTGAGGGAATTGATTTTCATGAGACCTTTGCCTCGGTTGCAAAATTAGCACTGTCCGTTTGTTTATTGACAATTGCTTCAGTGAAAAATTGGGAAATACATTAATTAGATGTGAATAGCACTTTCTTACATGGCGATTTGGAGGAAGAAGTGTATATGAAGATTCCACAAGGGTTTGCCAAAAATAGGGAGCAGCGTGTTTGCAGATTACGAAAATCTCTCTATGGTCTTCGCCAGGCATCTAGAAATTGGTATCAAAAATTTACTGCTGCTCTTCTTGCTATTGGTTTTCGACAATCCACTGCCGATTACTCCTTGTTTACTTTCAACCATGGAGGATCTTTTGTTGTTGTTCTTGTCTACACGATGATGTTATTATCACAGGGACAGATTCAGATCGTATTTGCAAGCTGAAGAATTACTTGGATACAAAATTTCACATCAAAAATCTTGGGAAGCTTAAGTATTTTCTGGGGATCGAGGTGGCATGTTCTCCAGCAGGGATATTTTTGAGCCAACGCAAATATGTCCTTGACATCTTGGCTGAATGTGGTTTGACTGGATGTAAACCGGCTTCTTTTCCAATGGAACAACAACATAAGCTTTCCAATGAATCTGGTGAAATATGCAAAAATCAGAAAGAATATCGTCGGTTAGTGGGTCGATTATTGTATCTCAATATCACTCGTCCAGATATCAGCTATGCTGTTCATATTCTTAGTCAATTTTTGCATGACCCGCGACAACCTCATCTTGATGCTGCTTATAGGGTACTTCATTATTTGAAAGGGTCACCAGGTTAGGGTATCTTGCTCCCTTCAAATAACACCTTATATTTGCAGGCATTTTGTGATGCAGATTGGGCAGGATGCCCCATGACACGCAAGTCAACTACTGGTTACATCATATTTCTTGGTTCTTCGCCAGTTTCATGGCGAGCTAAGAAGCAAACAGTGGTCTCCCGTTCTTCTGCTGAGGCGGAATATAGAGCCATGGGAACCACCACTAGTGAGATTATTTGGCTCAAACAGCTCTTGCAAGACCTTGAAGTATCGTGTATTACTCTGGTTTCCTTATTTTGTGACAATCGAGCAGCTATTCACATTGCAGCTAATCCTGTATTCCATGAACGAACAAAACATATCGAGATAGATTGCCATTTTATTTGGCAACATATTTAGTCACAAACCATTGCCACCAAATCAATTTCTTCACAAGATCAATTGGCAAACATTTTCACCAAAGCTCTGGGACATGATGGATCTCATCAACTACTTGCCAAGTTGGGCATTTCCACTCTTCATGCTCCAACTTGAGGGGGAGTATTGGAGGATCTTTTGTTTCCATGTATATCTTGTATCAGATCATTGACTCAACCGAAATCACCATAATCATAGGGACATAATCACCATGATCATAGGGATAATTGTCAGGCTGGAATAGCTTGTATTTAGGAGTGATATTAGGTGTTTTTGTTGTATATAAACTTGTATCCAAGTGCTATGAAAATAGACAAGAAACATTTTACTGTTTCTCAAATTTTCAGTGTAAGAGTGAAAAAGAGGGTCGTGTGTATGAAAAAGGCGTGTTTAATTTTAAATAGTTAGTGTAAGTGTCGCTAAAAGTGAGATTTCCTTTAGCGGTTCTGTTAGGATTTTTAAAAGTCATTTAGTGATTGATATAGTCAAAGTGCAAAGAAGAGACCCCCATTATTTTTATGACATCTACCTTGGCAAAAAGTTTGGGATTTTTTGTAGTTCCGAAGAGCGTTAAATAATTTATCAATACTGAGAAGTTTTCGATTTAGTTAGGATATCAAATCAGATCTTTTTTATCCAAAATTTTTAGGGGAATCTTATATTATAGAAATTGTTCAATGTATATAATTTTGTATTGTTTTGAGGCTAATAGCTATTTTTACCAAATCTGGCCTCCGAAAGCTCGATCCGATTAGTGGTTATGGATTTTTGAACAGAAATAAAAAAAATGCTTTTTACAAAAATTAGTATACTTGAAAAAGTGGTTTAAAGTATTTCTGGAAATTTTTTGGAGCAAGGGCGACCTAGGGGTGTTTTGGTAATTTGTCATCCGAGAGGGGTTTTTGGTAATTTTACCTACTTGAGGGCTGTTTTGGTAAAATTCACCTAAAATAAGAGTAGTTTAAGGATCCTACTTACAAGGGACATATATTTGTGATTTAGACATGAGGGGTGTTTTGGGTAACTTTTTCGTACGAGAAGTATTTTGAAAAATTAGCATAACCGATGAGTGGGTCGTTTTAGGAGTAGGAGTGAGTTGGTGTTAGGTTTACAATATCGTAAAATAAGTTATATTCTGATAATATGATTGTTTCCGTTTTGGTCAACACTGAGGAGTATCCGATTAAGACTAGTATAGCTTGGTCCGAGGTAAGGGATTTCTTCCGAAACCCTATTTCATCTTCTTGATATCGTAAATGTTTTTCTAAATTGTTATTGAAGGTTCATTGGACTCGATTATAGTTGTTATGAAATTTGTATCGATTGTCATTAATACCCTATTTTGAGCCTTAAGCGTTTATTGAAAATTATATTTGATGCTCAGCATTTATTTCTCGTTGTGTATCAAGTTATTCATTGTATTATCGATTATTGCATTCTGCATATTGACATGAGTTAGTGTATTGAGAAGTTATAAGGATGGTCTGTATCGGGGGTGATATAAGGATGGTCTGTTATTGTCGGGAGATGTTAATACCTTAAGGCTGTGTTTGGTGCGCCAGATATGTCTGTCGGATAAGGGAGGATAAGGCCGGATAAGCCAAGATAACATATCCTGGAGGATAAGGCCAAATAAGATAATTATCCTATCCAGCGTTTGGATCCAACCAGGATTACATGCCAGATAATCAGTTATATTCTGCTGATTATGTCTGGCAGCACACCGGATATAGGTCAGATAAGATAAAAATTAAAAAAAAAATTTTGAAGTCTCCTTTACACCATTTTGTCTTCATAGAAAGTTTGTTATTAGTACTATTAGCAGTAGTTACGTGCACAACCATCACTAAAACAAAAGGTTTCTTCAAGCGCAATTCATATGCAGCAAAACCTCTTGTTAACATAATTTTTTCCGATCATTGCCAATCAGAGTAACAAAAGTAAAAGATTATTTGATCACAAGGTTACTTTTCTTTCTACGATGTTAACAAAAGGAAACGTGCAATCTCAAATTCTTATATATTCACAAATTGACATGAATACTGCAAGAAGGTCAGCAAGAAAACCTGTAAACCTAAAACATGCAATCTCAAATTCTTAACAAAAGGAAACATGCAATCTCAAACATGCATGAATACTTGATTATGATACCTAAAACATCAGATAAATAGTGAATTCTTAGACAACCATTCATCAAGGTGTCAAATGGATAACAATTCATCATTATATATCATCCATAAACCTAAAAGTCCAACCACGATGACAGCTAAAAACCGGTAGAAAAGTGATAGTGCAAAATAATAGTCATCGCTACAAGTCCATAGATGATAACTAAAAACCGATAGACAAGTGGTAGTCCAAAATTATAGCCATCGCTACAAAGTCCATCGATGTCGCTACAGTCCACTGACAAAAAACCGGTAGACAAGTGGTAGTCCAAAATAATAGCTGTCGCTACAAGTCCATCGATGACAACTAATAACCGGTAGACAAGTGGTAGTGAATCAAGCTACACATCGGTATTAAGTAACATGTGAGCATACGATACTTTAGCATCATTAGGCAGGCAGAGAAACACATCAACAATCTCCTATTTAGCAGCAATTTTGTGTGTCACTTGAAGTCGATCAAGCTCCGAAGCAAAGTCGATCCTGCAAAGCTCTTCATAAACTTTCTTCCTATCAAGGGATGCATCTTTAGCATGACCAAGCCTTTCTGCCAGCATTTCCATCCTTTTGCCAGTAGCCTCCATATATGTTCCAAACACAGCCGTTAAGTTTTGCAATCCACTAGTAAACCCATCAGTCATGCTACCTCGTGTCCTTCTTTTCTTGATTGGCTTTGTTCCAGTTGATTGAGTCGCAAATCTAGTCATACGTACAGACATATCCATGTCATCCAAAATAATAGTACCCTCTTCGCGATCTAGATCTTCCACCGCATCACCTGGAGCTTCAGCTGATTTTCCAGTAGCTCGATCCTTGCCAAATATAAATCCGAGTTGATCATACTTGAATAATGGTTTAATAAGCAGGCCCTTGGCTTCCGGGTGACTCTGCAAAGACATAATTACAATCTCGTGCAAAAAGGAAAAAAACTAAAAGAAATAATCGCTAGTTACCTTCAAGTAAGCCTCCTATTCTGTACCCTTAACCTCAACAGAATGCAGTGTCTTGTTCCATCCAAAGCCAGATGATCCAAGTATATCTATCACCACATAGTACATTCTCTTCAACCCCTTGTATTTGGACTCGATGTGAGGCGTTGCAAGAAGATTGCAACCCGGTATTTTTACTTCCATCTGTTTCTCAATACGCAAGAAAGTTCCAGGCTTGAATCATGTTTCATGTTTCCTTCCTTCCTTAACACAGTCTTCCATTATATCCAGAAAAGTTTGTTCTTCAATGGTGGTCCAAACCCGACGATTTCCTTTGTCTTTGGAGGTAGCCTTTCCTTTGTTTTTGGAGCTAGCCATTCCTGTGCAAAAAAGCATAAGTCAATTACAACAACTAAATGTCAATTCAAAATTTCTTTGGAATATCATAAGTCAACACAGCCTTAAAATACAACCATAAGTTAATCAGTGTTCTTATAATAGAACCAAAATTTAGTCCACGCTCTTAAAATACAACCATAAGTCAATCCACGTTCTTAAAATACATACATAAGTTCATCCACGCTCTTAAAATAAAGTCACAACGTCTACAAACAATATTAAATTACAATCTCATGCTTGGCCTCTCCATTCATCAAACATTTCATTGGCCAAGTTGTCTCTCCATTCCGTCCACTGATCAAATGTTTCAACGATAGTGATTGCATCACCATCCAAGTTAGTTTGTTCTTCAGTCACCATATCTAGCTCAGCCTCCATTGGGTCCATGGCCATTTCAGTTCGTATAAGATTATGCAGCAGACAACATGCTGTAATTATATGTCCTTGTGTTTTAACAGGATAAAAAGACGGACTGCGCAAAATAGCCCATCTTATCTTCAAGAGGCCAAAACATGTCTCTACGATGTTCCTAGCAGAAGAATGCTTCAGGTTGAAGAGTTCTTGATATGTAGTTGGTGGAGGTCCATCTCTCCATAATGACAAATGGTATCTCGTGCCTCTATATGGTGCAAGGAACCCCTGGCCGTTTGTATAACCGGCATCAACAAGGTAATAATAACCTAACATAAAAAATAATGTCTCTTAAGAAAGCAGTATATGTAAGTAGAAATATCAAATGACCTAACTTTTAACACAAAATTGCCCATAGGAATCCTTAATCCATTTCTCCTGCTAATAGCATCTTTAAGCATCCTAGAATCAACAGCTGAACCCTCCCAACCTGGCAGTACGTAGATAAACTTCATATCCCGAGAACAAACTCCTAATACATTGGCTGCAATGTCACCCTTTCTTGTACGATATCTCTGTTGATCCTCCTCTGGCACACGCATTCTAATATAGGTCCCATCTAAAGCCCATAACCAATTCTATTACCACAAAGAATATAAAAGAAGGAATTAGTCTCATGCTAAAATTATTCCATTGCTCAAAAAATAGAACTTCTTCGTACCTTAAAGCATTTTCATTTCTCATCGGTGCAATTCTCAGTGACAGGATCTGGTGCACTAAGTAAAATGCCTTGTAAATGTAACACTGCACGCAATACTGCATTAAAGTGTCTGCTAACGGTTTCCCCCGACCTTTGGAACTCAAACTTGATTCTACGTTTTTTCTCATGGTGACCAAGTATATTCAACAAAAATTGTTACCTGCTCCTCTATACCTACCTCTCCCTTAGCTTTTAACCTGCCAGTTGTATGAAGTGGTCCACATAATACACGAAATGTGTGTCTATCCATCCTTAGTTGTTCTATGCAATTGACGTCACTCACACTAATCAAATGATTCAACCTTTCCAATCGAGTCTGTTTTCTATAAGATGAACGCTCCTTCAAAACAAATTTTTTTTGGTGCCTCTGAGAGTAATATGTAGTACCACAAGAAGCATATACATAAATTGAATCTGCAAATGTATCTCCTCAAGAACAAGGTAAATTTCAATTGCTTCATCTCTTTCATCAGCCATGTTATGCAATCGAACACCACCAATGCATAAAAAAAAAGGGTCAATGAGGACACCAAAATGTAAACAGTGCACAACAGTAGCTTCTACCTAAAAGCAACAAGCCAACCATGAGCTGAGAATTAATAACTACCTAACATGGGTATCAAATAAGCATCCAACACTCCTTGTTTGATGATGCCTCTAATGCATTAGCAAAGCACGCTATCTTATAATTCCATTGTTTGTTTCATTACTGCTTTGGTTTCAGCCAGTAGGAGAAGTTTGACTATATTCCCAGTTTGAACAATAAATGTCGTGTAAACACCATTTGACCTTACAGATAAAGGACATTTAACTATAGGTATGAGCACTTTACTGTGTCCCCGCCTCTTTGGACTTAAACATTAGATGATAAAGACTCTTATACACAGCATCCAAACCCGGCAATCATACCAGGACCACATAGGCTAGGTGTAACATACCCATATTGGGCTCAAAGAAAACATGATTCGACTCTAAGACACGCAGCCAAAACACTTCTAAACATTACACAGCCTATTGAAAATGCATCAAGCTTAACACAAGAAAAAAAGGCAAGAGGTGCCCCACAGCAGAGCACACATTTCTGCCCCATCCATCATCAATTGGATTTGCTTCCCACTCTTAACAAAATTAAGATGAATGTTGTGCTAACTTAAGTGACGCATGCAACATAGGTGATTTTGAATCCAAAGCTTAAAAAGAAGAGCAGTAAAACTGCATTGTTTTTTGAAGGTTGCTTGAGGTAAGATGTTATGCAATCAGCTAATAATTTAAGGCAGTTTCCCGATTATCTGGTGCATGTTTGTATCTCGGAGCTTTAGATTTTCATACGAGGTTAACGTTTGATCTTTTCAGGATGAACTTAAATACACTTATGTCCAAGTTCTGTAAGATGACAATGTGTATGTCACTTAATATTATATCTGCTTTTGAGCTATTAGACAACTATCTTTAGTCGTAGCTGATGTTCCACATCTTTTTCCATTGCCTGCAAAAACTAATAGTTGGTGGCTGATGTTTCGTGCTCTGATGGCAACTACTGAAATCTGGCCTCTAGAAACTCTTTCAATGATTGGGAGTTGAGGCCGTTTTGTGCCTTCTAAGTTCTAACGAGACTTTACTCCTTTCAGGTTGCTCATGATAGGATGAATGGGGTGTTCAAGGGGCCTTTCTCAGTCAAGTCCCATTGTCATTTAGAGAGAGAAACTGAGATAGAAGGAAACCCATTTCGGAGGGAGAGAGCAAGAAAAACAGAGCACAAATCAAGCTTAACACAAGAAAAAGGGCAAGAGGTGCCCCACAGCAGAGCACACATTTTTGCCCCATCCATCCGAATCAACCAACCCAAAAGCAAAAGAGAGAAACTGAGATAGAAGGAAACCCATTTCGGAGGGAGAGAGCAAGAAAAACACAACACAAATGGGTCCATTGATTCAAAATCGAGACTTTCCTAGATTTGAAAGTAATGGGTCCGTTGATTCGGAATCGAGAAGAAGATTAAAGAAACTGAAGACATTGACGGAGAAAGAGGGCAAAAAACGGCATACCTGTCGGAGATAGTTGGCGACGGAAGAAGACGAGAGAAGACTTCTGCTTTCCTTTCTTTGTGCCTCTAGTTTCCTTTTCTAACCTAGCCCGTGATTTCTTATCCTAATTGCTCCTGGATTAAAACAATACCACCCCCCAGTACAAAGTTATCCCACTTAAGCGGGATAAAACCCATCCTCCGAATTTCTTATCCGTCCATTATTAGCGTGTCCAAACGCCGGATAGATTATTTTTATCCTATTCGGGGTCTTATCCGGTGCGCCAAACACAGCCTTAAGGGTCTAGCTAGTGTTCATATGCATATGTAACTACAGTGTTATTGAGCATCGCCTTTGTGGCTTTACTAAGTGATTATCCTGCACTACCTGTGTTACTTTGCTAAGTGTTTCTCTGCACTGACTGTGTGGCTTTGCAAATTTACTCATGTTCAATATCATTTGCATCTTTTTAGTGTAATTGGAATTGTTGTTAATTGTATCTAGTTTGGTTCAAGGGATTAAGTTGAATCTCTTCCCTATCGTTTGAAGTGAATCTGATAATTATTGTATTCCCGTTTCCTCTTATGAAATTTGAGCGACCTTACTGAGCTTTCGAAAGCTCACTCCCTTTTCTGTTCTCTTCTGTAGGAAATAATTGTCAGTAAGATTTCGAAACGAACGAGTTTGATTTTGGAATAGCTTAATGTTTTCATTAATACACATTCATGAGGAAATTAAAGAAGAAATAACCAACAACTTCATCATTACTTGATTAGCTTCAAGCAATTGTAATTTGTTCTGCTTATAGCTATATATCCCTAAAACAACTGCATCTTTGCTTCTTCATTGATTTCAAGCCTTTGAATCTCTTAAAAAATATCAGCATTGCATTGACCTTCCATTTGATCTCAATGTTGCTCTATCAGGGTTCCACCAACTGAACATGTTACATCCACACTTGCACAAGTGAAGTATAGCTTACCTTATTTGGCTTCTCATTGGATTCAACAATCTTCAAGTTTTCCCTCTTTCTGCACCAGCAATTCATGTACCTAAACCTCAGATCCAACCATTCTTCACTATATTTCTGACCTAGACATTGTTACCTTCTTAAGCTAGTAAACCTGATGAAAGCAAAAAAAAAAAAGATTTGTCCAGAAGGTGGAGGGGGGGGGGGGGGGAAGAATGTCTCTAGGTTTGCTTGGCTGAATTCTACTAACCCAAAAGGGACTATATATGAATATAAACAACAAAGCAAGGGTATTTTAAGTATGAAAAATGCATAAACTAAAGTGTCAGGGAATCTTGAAACGAAGTTAGCCTTGCTGTTAAAAGTATGTAGTTATGTGTAGTGCGGGTACAAACCACAGGGAATATAGTGTAATAAAAAAAAGTAAGTAAGAGCTGAGTGTAACTAAGGTAAACCTCATGAGTTCTTAGTGTAATTTTCCCTTCAATGTTTTGGATGGTTACCCACACATTTCCGACTTTGTGCTAAAGTTATGCAAAATTTCCTTGATCCATTAAGGGTTTATCCTCTTCAACTTCATGATTCTCTCTGTGCTCATCTTTGCACATGGACATTGTTAGCTTGTCGATCTTGTCTCGTAGACCACATACTTTATCATGGTTACAACGATTCGAGGCAAGTGTCAATAGACTTGTAAAAAGGAACATTAATAGAATAATCAACAAAAAGAATAATCTTAGTAAGAACACGATAAACTTCAATTAAACCAGGCGAAGTTCCTTTTAGTAGATTTGCCATCAAACTTTGCACATTCAAACTTTTCCGCATTCAATTAAGCAGCGTTGATCCTATAGTCTTATATGTCCAAATTATTTTTCTTTATTTATTTATTTATTTATTTATTTTTTTTGTTCTTCTTCTTCCTCCTTTTTTGTGTGTGGATATTATGTGTTTATTTGTGTGTGTGTGTATGCGCGCATGCACGCATGTTTAAACTTAATGATCATAAATTTGATTACCACAAAAATACATTATTACTAAAAATACATGGAAAATATATTGTAGCAATATATACAATCGTTGTTACATTTTTTATATCAAAAGCTAAATATTGTATCTTCTTCTTTATACGTTACTGAAAAGCAAGAAACAAGAACCTCTCTTATATCAATCATGAGACCATAGTTGCACAAGATTGATATCTCTCTTCTTCTTCTTCTTCTTCTTGACTTTGAGGATAGAACATGTAATAAGGTGCATTTGGCAGAATTGGGTTAGTTTAGGTTTTTCATGTTGCTTCCTCAAATTTGAAATGTTTTGATACATAAATATGGTGAATGATGCTAGGTTTTGTAACTAATGTGGAGGTTTAAACTCTATATTCTAAATATGTCTAGAGAGGTAAGTGGGTGGTAATGGTGGTAAAAGTGGTGGTGGTGGTGGTGGTGGCCAATGGTGGTTGTGGCGGGAAAGAATGAAATTGGGGGATGAGACGAGAGACAATAATAATTGAAAGTGATTTATTTGTTTCTATGTATTCAATTTTTTGGCATCTGAACTATACTATTATCTATTACTGTATTATTTATGTGTTCACGTTTTTGGCATCTAAACTATTATTTTATTAAAAAATTTCAAGTGGCCAATAGCCTTTTGACACCAAATTTGTTTCAATAATTTTGTGATTTTACTTGTATAGCCTTATGAAAAAACCATGTGTCACCCGCATGCTAACATCCGTCCACAAATTGTAAAGGGCAAGTCAAATTTGGATCCAATTGCAGCAATTTCTAAACATCTAGGAGTTGATGCTCAATTTAGAACTTCAGGGTTTTATTTGCCATAATGAGAAATATATATATATTTTTTTTTTTATTTCACTTAGTCTTTTGATATATTCTTTCAATTAAGAGAATTTGGCCCCTTAGGTTTAGGTTTTGAAGTTTTATTTCTTCAAAGGTCCATGCAAAACCTTTGCAATTGTTTTTTGTAATAATAATAAATAATAATAATAATAATAATGGGTTAAGTAGCATGGCATAAATAAAGATAATTATTCTGTAAAAAAAAATTGTATAGATCCTGAATCATGTAAAACTGTTAAATATATCATAAACTATCTCAGGATGCTTTTCTCAATTTCGGTTATGTCAGCCCTGCTCATTGGATCCATTCTCCTTAAGCAATCAAAACAATACAAAATTTACTCTTTATCCAGCACATAACGTATAATGTCTAATACAAAGTTAATGGTTGGAGTTTTTGCCCTCAATAATTCATTTTTAATATTTTATTATTTTTTTATTCCATTTTGAACCTTATTTACCTATCTAAATCACTTTTAAAATCGTGATTTCAAATAGATATTTCAAGAGAAAAAAACGTAGTTGGAAATAGAGATTTCTTTTGAAAACGTATGAAATATCTATTAAGAAGTAAGATTTTACAAAAAATTTCTATTTTAAACCACGTTTTCTTCTCTTAAAATTTCTGTTTAAAATTACGATTTTAAAAAATAAGATAGATAAATAAATAAGATTTAAATGAAATAAAAAATAATTAAGCATTAAAAATAAATTATTAAGGACAAAAACTCCGGATGGTTGGGCCAATAAGACAGGAACTTATTAAATGGAAGTTGAAGGGGTTTAATTGAGATCTTTGCCCCCAAGTCTCCAAACCCAGCAGTCTGACAGCCTATCGGCCTATCCTACTGCTGGTCCAACTACTCCCATTTGGGGCATCATGTGACCACTCAACACTCGTCCAAAATACACTAATAAACTCAATCACAATTTTTAACTAGGAAAGAGGCAATTTTGACCCAAAAAGGCAAGAACTCCTCAAAAAATAAATGGAAATATGAAACCAGGCTCACATGCAGCCTTCCAATATTTTGGACCCCACTCCTCCTCTAAAAGAAATGCAAATTACTACACCCTCTCTCCATATTCCAAGTTTGTGTTCTTATCTGATGAGAAAAGGTAAAAATGGCACATTTGGCTCTTCAATTTATTACCCCCTTTTGATAAACGTTTCTGTTTCCTTTCTTTCTTCAACTTTAAACAACCCTTTTGGGTTCTCTCTCTGATTGTCATTTCAAGAATACTTGTCTTGGTCTCTTTCCGTGATTCGTGTTTCGTTCTTATTCTTTCTTTAAATAGAAAGAGTTTTTGCTATTTGCTTTGATGGTGGGGTTTACTTGGATGCCTTCCTTTCTGTACTCCTCTCTTTGATTCTGTCACTTTTCATTTCCCTTTATCAGATTCCTCAAACCTCCAATTTCTGTTTGTTTGTTTTTTTTTTAATTTTTGAACCGCCCCACATGCGTGTTTTATGTGGTTGTCTGATCTGAATTGGATCACAAAGATCTCGCTATTTCTGGGGGGTGGTGGGGCTCAGTAGCCGAGTTCTTTTTGGAGCAATTTTGGTCTCTCTCTCAAGGGTCAAAGAAGTAGAAGAAGAAGACGACGAAGGTTAGATTTCCTGATACTGAATGTTTCACTTTTGGCCCTTAAGATTTGACAGTTTTGTCTGTGACAGCTGTATCTGAGGTGTTATCTTGTGTGATTTGGGTGTTATTTGAACTGGGTCTGGTTCAGTTTTGAGAAAGATTATGTAGAACTTTTCATTTTGGTGACCAAGTGTAAATTCGGTTTCTTCTATTGACCAATTTGTTGTGTGAATGAACGTATTATTAGGTATGGATTGGTGGTACAAATAGGATTGATTTAGAAGAACGAATCTTGTTTTGACTTGTTTGGTTGCTAGTTTTGGATGATTGAACTGGGTTTGATAGTCTAAAATAGTGGTTTGGCCTTGAATACTATTGAGACATGGCGGGCATTGATGCTTCGAAATATGGTAATAGTCCTGTCCATAAAGCTATAGTGGTGAGAGATTATGCGGGTTTGAGGAGAATACTCGCGGGCCTCCCACGGCTTTGTGACCCAGCTGAGATTCTCACCGAGTCAATTTCGCTTGCGGAGGAAGCGAAGGCTGATGCCATCTCTGCAGTGATTGATCGTCGTGACGTTCCTAATCGTGATACTCCTCTTCATCTGGCTGTCAAATTTGGTGATGAGACTGCAACCGAGATGCTTATGCTGGCTGGTGCAGATTGGAGCTTGCAAAATGAACATGGGTGGAGTTCGCTCCAGGAAGCTATATGTAACAGGGAAGAAGGAATTGCGAGGATTATAGTTAGGCACTACCAGCCTATAGCTTGGGCTAAGTGGTGTAGAAGGTTGCCTCGGTTGATTGGGACAATGAGAAGGATGCGGGATTTCTACATGGAGATCACATTTCAGTTTGAGAGCTCTGTCATCCCTTTCATTTCAAGAATTGCCCCATCTGATACTTACAAAATCTGGAAAAGGGGTGCAAACTTGAGGGCTGATATGACTTTGGCTGGTTTTGATGGTTTTAGAATTCAACGGTCTGATCAAAGTATTCTATTCCTTGGTGATGGTTCTGAGGATGGGAAGGTCCCTCCTGGGTCACTTTGCATGATCACACACAAAGATAAGGAAGTGATGAATGCCTTGGATGGTGCTGGTGCTCCAGCTACTGATGCAGAGGTGCAGCAAGAAGTGGCTGCAATGTCTCAGACTAATATATTTAGGCCCGGCATTGATGTGACTCAGGCAGTTCTTTTGCCACAAACAACGTGGAGGCGACAGGAGAAAACTGAAATGGTTGGTCCTTGGAAGGCTAAAGTTTACGATATGCACAATGTGGTGGTAAGCATTAAATCCAGGAGGGTCCCAGGGGCTATGACAGATGATGAGTTCTTCTCATCTTGCAATGAAAATGAAACAGAAAGTGAAGATCTTGACAATCTCCTGACAGAGGATGAACGAAAGCAACTTGAAGTAGCACTTAAGTTGGATTCATCTGATTTGGGCAATGAGAATAGTGATGGGATTATTGGACACCGTCATAGTTGTTATGAGCAACGGGAGATTCCCATTGATGATGCAAGTAATTGCAGAAATGGTGAGATGAAGCAGGAAAAGAAAGGTTGGTTTGATAGCTGGAGGAAAAGGGACAGTAAACATGAAGGACAGAAAAGAATGGCTGCACCAAGAAGTTCCCTGTGCGTAGAAGAAAAGGTTAGTGATCTCCTTGGGGATTCTGCATCTATAAGTCAAAACAAACCAGGAAGGCATTCCATGGAAATTGTCGCTAAGGGGGATGAGCATCGGAGAGGAAGGGATGCCAAAGCATCTTCATCTTCGAATTCTGGAATTGGGAACCGCCGCAAGGATGGAAGCCGTGAGAATGAGTACAAGAAAGGCTTGAGGCCTATCTTGTGGCTTGCCCCAAATTTTCCACTCCGAACTGAAGAGCTCCTACCGTTGCTTGATATTCTTGCAAATAAAGTTAAGGCGATACGGCGCTTGAGAGAATTGCTTACTACAAAGCTTCCCATGGGAACATTTCCAGTCAAGGTATGTGACGTAGTTTGACTATTCTACTTCGAAGCTCTTTATATGATTATTTCAGCAAAACTCGTATATCTTATGCATGATTAGATTCTTGATATTTGCATAGTTGTTTTTTCTATGCTTGATTAGTTTTTAAAAGTTAAAATCACGTGTTCTGGTTAATGTTTAGTCCAGATTTACTTCTGTATTGTAAAACCTTTTTGGGACTCAATAACGATTGTGTCAACATAAGCCCTTAATGCGGTGGTCAGTCAGTTCGCGAAATCTGTAGGTTCTTTTCCTTTCTGCCATTTTGCTGTGTATGGTTTTTAGGTATATCCTAGAATCCTTAATTTGCCATTGCAATTCCAAATGGCGAAGTCTAAAGTCCAACATAACTTCATATGACATTTACGTAGCGTCTTTAGCTGGAACGCCAACTGATTTTGTTTAGGTGCGGACTGGGAGTTGCTAGCACTGATACATATAGTTTTACTTATGATTGACCTTTTCATAATTCCTGTCCCCACATGCTGCACAAGATTACTTTACCCTTTAGTATTACTTCACAGGGTTAGACATTGACTTCTAGACCACTATATCCCTGGAGCTCTTCATTGTATAGACACTCTTACAGAGCTCTCAAGGCAGTAAATTATTATCTCCACTTTCTGCTCTCACTACTGTTTTTGCACAACATGCATGGGGCATTTTGAGAAAAAAATTCAGCATGATGCATCCTACATGTACGTTCAATTTGTGTAAGAACTTGACTGGATAGAAAGTAAAGTTTGTATACGCCATATACT
The DNA here is from genome assembly GCA_033070095.1 of Escallonia herrerae. Lineage (NCBI taxonomy): Eukaryota > Viridiplantae > Streptophyta > Magnoliopsida > Escalloniales > Escalloniaceae > Escallonia > Escallonia herrerae. Next base: position 169,040 of record JAVXUP010001622.1, on the reverse strand, counting down.
CTACGTATAATGTCTGTAAATTTACTTGCTGATTTATTCGAGAAAGCTGAAGTCTGTAAATGCATGCATGTGAAGTGAGCGTATTATGTAGTAGCATCAGACATCTACAGCTGACAACGTTGGGTGACCTAAGTACATGGGAGATTGCTGTCAAACTTATGAAACTAGCGCTGAGTGATTAAAGTCATTATGAATGGTAATCATTTCTATGGTTATGGTAGGGTAGCTCAATATAGTTGGATTATGAGTTGAGAACTAGAGAAATAATGATGAGAAATATTAAGTACTTCCAATCTGATAGTATCTGGTTTCCAAACTTCTTTTGACACCAATGTAGTCCCTAAAGCAATAAAGTTTAACTGATAGTCTTTTCCGTCAGCAACGGTGCTACATTTAGCGACACAAATGAAATTGTTTCTGTAGATGCACTCCGAGCAATGAAAGATGATGAGTTCATGCACTCCTAGTAAGGAATGTGCAAAGATTAACTCCTGATGTCAAATACGATTATGGTTCATGGGTAAATGGCGGTTGCATATGGTCATTGAGTTGCATGCTTAGAACTAAATAACCTGGGTGTGCAAATCCTTAAATTATGCAAATGGATTGGATTTAATGGGTTTGCAACCCTTTCTTAGTTGCGTTGATAAAAATGGTGGACATTGTTCACAAGGGACGGCAGTATTTGTTCCTGCTAGGAAAAGAATGCCGGAAGAAGCAGTGAGAAAGTACTTTGTTTCTAAGAGTCAACCTGAGAACATGCGCTTAGACAAGAACAGAAGAGAAGGATTCATGTAGCCAACCCCAACTAGCTTGGGACAAAGGTAGTAAGAATTTTAGTTGCACGGACAGGGTAGGGGCGCAGGCGCGAGCGAGCAGCAGAGCAGGGGAATGTAGGCAACTTGAAGAATATAAGGTTTTCAAGCCTACTTGAACCGTCCACCATGGCCATGTGGATGGTATGCATTTTTTCAAAAGCCAAAATGTCAATGTTAAGACAGTGAGGAGGGGGAGTTTCGGGCTTTTACATAATGCACCAGACTATCTAGCGCACTATCTTTGACAATGATGCTCAAATATTTTCTCCTTGAGTCTTTGTTTATTTTCCATGAAAGAGACCAAGAACTGTCAACAGCAACTTTGCCACAAGAATTACTAGCCCACCACCTCCCCAACCACAACCATCTCGGGTCCTCCACCAACACACCATCATCATGCCCACAATTTTGAGCACCAACAAAAAACCTCATTGCTATTCCACCCATGGCAGCACCACCAATGCCCACAACCACCACCACTTCACAACTACCAACAAACCTATGACTCACCACCTACCACCGTCCACCCACAACCATTACCACTCCTCCACTACCAGCAAACTCACTACCACACCGGCAGCGCCACCAGCACCCACAACCACCAACAACAGACCCATTACGTCAAATGCAAATTACCTACAAAGTTCTATCAAAAACTCTCTCTTCTATCTCTTATATTTATAGTTAATTATCTTAAAGACTTGAATAATTTTGAACTCCATCAAAAAAAAAAAATGCAGATCTGAAACAGATCTAGAAATACAATTAGGAAGCAGATTTTCGGCATAATTATTGGCCTGATTTGAGAGTTTGGCAACTATAGCGGCATTATGGACAAACTATCGCGAATTAGTGGTGATGGCGGTGGCCTTGGAGGTTCTTCCTCTCAATCCGGTGGTTGGGATTTCCGTTATTGCCGATGGTGCTGGTGGTGGATAGGAATTTAGGAGAGGTAGTGGAGTGGTGGCAAGCTGCAGCGAGTTGTGGTTGGCAGAGGCACAGGCTAAATGAGTGTGCGTGTGTGCGAGAGAGAGTGCTTAGGGTTTAATTTGGTAGAAATATCTAGTGGGTGAGACTATCTGACGCACTGCTTTTTGGCTTTTTAGAAAAAACATATTGAACCGTCCACATTGCCATGGTGGAGGGTTCACCCCTTCCCCACCTTGGATGGGGATGGGCTCCTACATATACGCGTACATTTTATTAGCCATATGTATATGTATTAGGTTAGTGTTATATGTCCTAAACATTATCTGTCTACATGTTTTGTTTTTGCCCGGTAAATCTCCTGTCCGTCTTACAGTCTCCATAAATAGGGCAACATTAGTAGCATGTATCAGCTGGCCCACCATTCCATAGGGGAAGCTAAAGACTTAATTATATAGCCGAAACAATAGAAAAGATTGGTAAAGTTTCTCGTTGCTCATGGGCAAAAACTAAAGCCTTCCACCCCCCCCCCCCCCCCCAACCCTCTTCTGACAGAGTACTACTCATATTACAATTATTGTGTTATACTTAGGTGAGTCAATAAATGGGAGGGATTATAAACTTTTTATCTAAGAGATATAAGCGCCGGGTTATTGGTTACTTGGGTTACAAAGACCTCTGGCTAGTAATTTCAAAGTACGTACCACTTGTTATTAGCATAAACACAGGTAAAGGAGTAACATGATTTACTGTGACAACAGTGAAATACAGACGGCCACTGTTTCTAAGGAATCTACGTCGCTGAAGAAAATCAAAAGAGGGTAATCCACTGCTCCAATAGGAGTCATCTCTGCAAACTAATCAACATATTCTAAACCACATACACAGCATGAATTTGTTTACAAGGACCCCTAGGAGTGACAGTACATGTATATATGAAAGCTTTCTAGAGAAACATTCTGCGTTCCGGACAAACATTCTGCTTTATTTATCCAAGTACCTTGATTTAAGTAAGTGCCACTCCCCATTCCCTTCCACGTACCGAAACAGTCCAGGTGCCCTGTTGGTTTTGTATGTACTAGAAAAAGAATTACAGCATGCCATTTCAGCTCCTTCCGCCTTTAGATATCTGTTTTTTTCATAGTCCATACAACAAATTTTGATGGAGAGTTGGGCGTTTTTCTAAACTAAAATACAATTTCACGAAAGAGTACTAAAATTTTAAGAGCTAGCTAAAGCAGCGGGACTCAATAAAATTGCTGTTCTCTGTCCAGGAAAAAGATTTTATCCTGCATCCTCATTGAAAAATGCCAATTTTTAAGGCTTTATGTAGCCTTTTCAGATTTTAAATATGTAAATATGCATGTTTGTCACACCCACTTCCATCTGATACCAAGTATAACCTAAAGCCTTGCACGTGACATTAACCTGCTAGCAGTTTTACCAGTGTCAGTGAGTTGTATGCAGGATACCGGACAATACATCAGTGAAGAAAAATGAACCCCCCCCCCCCCCCCAAACACCCCGTGCCGCCGTCGGGTCCCCCCTTCTCCCCATACACAAAAAAAAAATCCTCTTCCACCTATTGCAAGTCTTTGGTGTCTCTCTATGCCTTTGCTGAGTAAGGTAACGTATGTTAACAGGTTGCCATCCCTGTGATTCCCACCATCAGAGTGTTGGTGACTTTTACTAAGTTTGAAGAATTACAGCCATTGGATGAGTTCTCAACCCCGCCTTCAAGTCCCACTGCTGCCGGCCGAGAGAGCCCTGGGATGAATCAGTCCTCGAGTTCTTCTTGGTTTCAGTGGATAAAAGCTCCAATCCACCGCCCAAGTTCTTCCAACGGTGGTTCAAGCAGTAGGATAGAAAACATACAAGATTCTTTTGCAATTCCTTCAGAGTACACATGGATTACAGCCGAAGCAAAGAAGAAGAAAATGCAGGAGAGAAGTAAATCGAAGAAGGGAAAAAGTCAACATCAGTAGTCTTGCTAAAGGGACTTCTCAGGTCCTGTATGCAAATTTTTTTTTAATTTTTTAACTAATCTACAGTAGTGTAAGGAAAAAAGTTGATATTCTGGTAAATCATTGTGGGGGGTATAAATGTTCAAACTTGTGATTCTTGGTATGCAACGTGCAGCAATCGTTTGGCTTTCGGTGGATGCTCACACCATTTTATCACTTTCACAATCTTACAGTTCACAGAGGGGCGGCTTCTCAAACTTCATCTCTTTTCCTCCTAAATTGTAGAGATACCTAAGTAATTAGGAAAATGTTGGGGGTTTACTGGATGCTTTTCTTGAAGCATTATTGAGTTTTTCATTTGAGGCATCAGTTTGAAATATTCTGTTTCTTTTAATGTCCATCTGTTATGGTTCATGGTGCAAATTTATGGGCAGTTGCCAAAATGGTGAATTGTTTGTTTTTCGAGCAAGACCAATCGAAGGCAGGTCCATTTTTCTTGTGCTTGTACTTCAATCTCATAGTATAGCCATGAAGTTCTTTCATGTACAGTAATAAGAATGATAAAATGGGATAACAAATGTATTACTATGTCCTAGCTAACTTGGCTAACCCAGCATAGGTTCGTTTTTCAGAAGGAAAACGAATAGAGAACAGCTTTGGGTAGAGCGCAACATCAACAATCTAGACAAACGATTTCAGTTTTTACTGTGCATGCATAATCATGTAATTCGGATTGGACACTTGTGTGGAAGTTTGACATAGAGGAAGTGCTCTCATTTCAGATCTACTAAGACATCTTTACAGTGTAGTGTGGATGTAAAACCAATCCAGTGGAGGCAGACGACCGGAGAAAGACTGTGTCGGTAAGTACATATGTTAACACCTGCAGTTGAGGAGAAGTGAACATGTCAGACTAAGCATGAAGGCAAATTAGGCCATGAATGAAGAAACTGGAACAGGCTTCATTATGATATAAACCAGCAAAAATTGTAAATAATGTCTACCAGACTATGGCCCGTGACATTCCTCTAAATCTCTTTGGACAGTTGAATTTTATGTCTTGGTTGTATTCCAAAAAGATCCTTATCACGTGACATGGATAGCCTGATCGTAATTCGAGCTGGGAATTTAGCGTAGATGGTCTCAGGGGTTTTGATAATTTGAATGACTTCAACGAGGAATTGGAGATGGAAATAAAGGGAGTCATCAAATTCGATGTCATTTCGTAATGTTGAACTCCTTTGTCTTGGCAATTTTGGTCTACGTATATAGGGTCACAAAAATGCCATGAAGTTTTACTAAATTTGTTCTAATACGATTTATGCACAAGTTACCATTCCTGAAGTACAAAGGATGGGATGCTATTCGTGAGAATCAGGCTCTTACCTTCATCATTGAACAACACAGACGCATGAGTTCCTTACTCCCTCTAGCTCCCCATCATCTGACGCACTAAAACACAAATCAAGCAGCGTAAGGACTACATTTGTACCAAAATTTGATTACTAAACCAAACAGCATAACGTAAGTTGACCAAAGAGCCATCTTTCCTCATGTGAGGTACAGGAAAGAAGAGAGTTTAATAGTCTCAATTATCATCGAGATCAAGTCGTGTATGAGAACGATTTTGTCGACTTATGATTAGATGACTATTGATCAAAATCAGTCAGGTGAGGCTAAATTTGCTTTGCTTTCCTTGAGTTCACTGTCTTGCCGTTAAGAGATGCATTACATTTGAACTTAGTAAGCGACGCGAGGAATTAGCATCACAGACGAATTTTAAGGAACATCTAAAGACATCGTCAAGGCCGTATCGAATGTAATGCATCAATGTCATTTGCACCAAAGGACATAAACAGAATCATTTAGAGACAAAGGTACCTTGGCACGAACTCTTGAATATGAGAAATTTCTTTGCCATGAGCATCAGGCCAACTAACTTTCCTAGTTCCTGTCCTCTGTTGATTTACCTCCACTGATGTTGTTTTCTTGAGATTACTCTTGAGATAAGTAGGATCAGGGCAAGGCCCATTAGACCCACTTCTCTTGATGTTGCTGCCACCATTGCTCTTGCCTTGACTTTGTAATCCATCATTGCAATCTTTGCTTTGTTCCCCTTTGCAAGAGTTCCTTGATGGCACATAGCAAGAGCATACTAATGAGCTGCACCTGTTCTGCGCCGACGCCGCCAGGAGTACAGACAACAGCCTTAAACAGCCTTCTCTCCAGTCTTGCCAACAACAGATACCATAACCAATTCGATCAGGAGCTACTTTGGCATGGGATCAGAGAGGGGAAACTGTGATCGAGGGAGAGAGACTTTTGTGTAATTTTTTCCGAAGTGGGCAATGTTAATGATGGTTCTGGTTTGCTTTGCACATAAGAAGGTGGGCTGGGATTTTTGTGGGGTTGTGGTGGGTGTTCTTTGGAAGGCAAATGATGGATGGATGCAGAAGCTGTACACAAGTTATGCTCATGCTTCTCCCCACTAAGAGTTTGCTTTCTATTGCTTTTGCCTTGGCACTCATTACTGGGGTGAAATTGGTGAGATCAAAAGGGTGATTTTTAGCTAGACTGTTGTGAGATGTAATAATTGGTGGTTAATAAATAATGAGATGAGCATCTCTGTTCTTTCTCATGCTGCTTAGATATCGGAAAGACAGAGCCCTACCACTGCCATCACAACCACGCCCCAATTATTAGATGTAATAATTGGTGGTTAATAAATAATTAATTTCTGTAGAGCTAAATTCTTGAAACCGGTCATTGTACTATGCTCCGTTCATCAATTTAGCCCTTCCTTTGGTATTTTCGTTAAAATTTTCTAGGCATTTTCATCCTAGCAGCCTCCCCTCACCGCCCAAAAGTCTCTCTCATTTCTTCAGCTGCTATCACCTCTCAACACCCAACAACAATTGACCCACCATGCCTACCACGACATCATCTAACAACCAATGCCCGCATGACCCCAAGTGCATCTATGTCTCTACCTCTCCTTCTCGGTGGCAGTTTAGAGCTACTACTGTACAACCATGGTGGTGATGGAAGAGGTGGTGGTGGTTGCTGTGACGCTGGGGGGGTCTCTGGGTGTGTGGAGAAATGCCAAGGGTTGGTGGGTCAAAAAAGATAAGTTTTGACAGGAAAAAATTGGTGATGGTACACTTGGGTCCTGTTTGAAAACCATTTGATTTTCAGTTTATTCTCCAATTTTGTAAACTAGGAAAAAAAACGCGTTTGGTATACAAATTTTGTTTTTTTTTTTTCAGTTTTAAAAACCAGTTTTTAAAATATGACTGTTTTTTAAAACTTCATTTTAGAGTTTTTGGGTTTCCAGTTTTGGTTTTTGTTTTGAGACCACTCCCCCTCCCCCACTCCCAACCGCCACAGCCACTGTCTGCCGCCACATTGCCGCCAGTCGGTCACCGCCGGCCGCCATCACCCCCACCACTGCCATCACAACCACGCCCCACCATTGCCACCGCAACCACCACCAAAGAAAAAATTCAAAATTAAAATTGGGTAATCAAACACCCCAAATTGTGTAATTAAACACCCATTTATTTTTGTAAAAATATAAAAACTAAACTGGTTTTAGTTTTTTTAGAAATAGAAAATTAAAACTGGAAGTGATTTCAAACAAACCCTTGGTTGTTTTTTTATAGTGATATGTTTGTGTTTTGGTGATATGGGTGGACAGAGATCAAATAAAGAGGGTGATTAAAACAAATAGATGTTGGGAGAGACCAAGACTACAGGGGAGAACATTTGAACAAACTAGTTAGGGTTCTGATTTTCCCACTAAGGCCCTGATTGATTGAGCTTTTCCAAGGCGAATTTGCCGTCACAAAATCAATGAATTTGTGTTGTATCATTGGTTTCACCGCCTTCGCTTTTGAGTCGCCGACGTAAGTGCTGGCCAGAGAGTTGGTTGACTTGTCAATCATTGGCGATGACACCTGCCACGTTATGGAGGATGGGTGCGAGTGATTGGATGATGGTGACAAGGTTGGAGGGGTGTGATGGGTGTGGAAGTAGTGATGGGGGCAGTGATGTTGATGTTGATGGTTTTGGAGGGGGGGTGATAGATGTGGAGGCCGTAATGTGTGGTGGGTTTCTTTTTTTTAGGGGGGGGAGGGGGGAAGTCCTTGAAGGACGGTGGTATCGTCGAAGGCGGTGGGTTGAACCATAAACTAATTTACAGAGTCATTTGCTTCGCATGTGCCCTTTTTGGCTTAAAAGGATGAAATGATGAATTTGGCCCTCAACTTAACAGGAAAAACTAACAGAGGGACTAAATTGATGACGAGGCATAGTACAATGACCATTTTCAAGAATTTAGCATTGCAGGGACTAAGTTAAAAACAGGTAAAGTACAAGGGAGCAAACTGGATTAAACCCCTTCTCATAATGCTTGTAAAGTTTACGTGTGTTGTTATGTTGGGGAAGGCCCCCGGGGGGGCTGTTCCAAGTCCGTCCCGCGGCTGGCACACGGCGACCCGCTCTCGCCACGAGAGTAGCTTGAGCAATCCACCGACAGTCGACGGGTTCGGGACTGGAACCCTCATGCCCAGACTTCGAAGCCAATCCTTTTCTCGAGGTTAAGGATCCATTTTGTTAACTTCCTTTGCCTACAATGAGATAGTAAATTTTGCAAAAATGAAAGAATGTCACTTTGTTATTATACTGTATGTGAAACATTTGCAAGTCAATTAGCATGAGCCAAACTACTTGTTGTGTGATTCATCATAACCTAAACATTTTGAATAGTCTAACACAATCAACGATTGAAGTTCACATTGTGTGCTTGCGCACTTGTATGGTTTGGTGCTACTTCTAATAAAATGATTATAATTTTGGTACAAATAATCATCGTCTATATGCAATTTTAATTCGATCTCTACTTGTATCTCAAAACTTACAAAATTTTGATCCAAATCCAGTTACTATTTTTCTTGATATTAAGCTTACATATCATGAAGGAAAAATAATTATATGTAATGTGTAGTTTAGAGAAAATACAAGCTCCTTCATCATAAAATTCACCATTTTTATACCTGGTTTAGAGCTGATTTCACTTCATCAAATCTTTTCCTAAAACCAACATAGAGATGTACATTAGAATGTATTAGGAAAAGTATTTTGATGTTTACCATGTACACGCTTAATTTCATATGGATATTCAGTGATTATAAAGTGTTCACCTAATTTATAAATATGCATCACAAGGATTTGGTTTTTAAAAGTATATTAGTATATCGGCACAAACAAGATTTGATAAAGCAAACAATAACATATATACATATGTAAATACTCCTTCCATCCTGAAAACATTGATAACCTTTTTTTTTAATATAAATTAAGGATTTAAATGATATATTATGTGTTTTTCATTCTACTCTTTAGAGAGAAGAAGAAAAGAATGTAGACAAGAGAGAAAATAGGTTAGTGAAGTGTTAAATGCAGAGGGAGAAATAGAATAAAAAACTGTAAGAAAATGGGTCGGGAAAGAGTTACTGAGTTAGTGAAGAGTTAAATATGGAGAGAGAAATAAAATTAAAAAAAGTAAACATGTAAAAATACCTACAGGTTCTTTCTTAATGTAGAAAGTGGGCAATTTTTGTGGGACGGGCCAAAGAGGAAATATGATCAATTTTTTGCGGGACAGAAGGAGTACATATCAAATCATAGATGCCTGGCTTGAAACCCCTTTGACCATGCAAACAATATCGTGCATAAAAAGCTACCTATACATTATAGACACAAAATTAACCATTAACATAGATTCTACTATGGCTAGAATTACATAGGTGGTAAGAAATATTGATCATTAGTAAAGTGGATCCTAGAACATAACATATACCACACCATGTCTTGAGTTCCTAACTTTGATAGCTCCAGCCTCTAACTCTTAGCACTACTTGGTGAAATAGGCAAATTTAGGATCAATTTCAACGTGGGCCTTTCTATACTCACGTGCCCGCCATGATGCCTCCTTAGCTTGGGACAACGAACATAGGAAGGGAAGAAAGCGGTCTCATAGGTTCTAACTTTAGAAGGGGCTCAATAAAAAAAATTGACGATTATAAAGTTCAATCAATAGCATGAGCTTTTGATGTTGGAGTTATTGGCTTGTTCTTATATGAGAGAGTCGTGTTTCTGTGAACTCTTGCCAATTTAATATGTCACATTTAAATCATGGGAGAAAGACATCTTTTATATACGGAATGCCAAGTCAGAGAGAACATTAAAGGGAGAAAATTTATTTGGTTAAGATTGCACAGGAAACGGCAGACAAAGGAGAAGAAAAGAAAGAACACCACGAGGGACAGTGCACGGTAGAGACTGTTTCTTGACCACAACCTCGTCAATATGTAGGCTTTTATAGGGTTTTAACAACTATTTATCCACGAGTAGTTATATTGGCACACTTTAGCTTTCTTTTTTTGTCAATATTTTTCCTAAATCTCTTCTTCAGTTTTGCTAATGTAGTCTTATGAGCAATATTTGTAAGATAGGTTCATGTTGGCCATTTTTCTCAATCTTTTTCCTCAATCTCCTCTTTTTCGCCTTGGCCCTACTTAGTTTCCTATATGCCGTCAAGAGATGGGTTTTTTTTCCTCTAAAGAGAGAGAGAAGAAGAAGAACATGTAGTTCAGAGAGGGGAGAGAGAGAGATGAACAAGAGATGGGTTTTTTTTTCCTCTAAAGAGAGAGAGAGAGATGAACAAGAGATGGGTTTTTTTTCCTCTAAAGAAAGAGAGAGAGAGTGAGAGTGAATTGATGTGGGGTTGGCAGACTGTCTGTCTTTTCTAAAATATGGTCTGCTACATTATGTAGCGGACCATATTTTAGAAAAGACACTTGGAGATTGAGGGGTATATTGGTCAAAAATATCGTCCGCTACATAATATAGCGGACAGATTGAGGGATATATTCGTAAAAAATATCGCCCGCTACATTATGTAGCAGACGTACTTAAAAAAATAAAAAAAAAAGATCTGAACCGTCCACAGATCACGCGTGGACGGCCAGATCGCGCTAACAACTTCTCATATTTTGCTAGCGCTATCAATAGATCAGCTCCCCTAGAAATTGGATGTCATATAATGCTCATGACTTCAAACTGCAATGTTAGGGGTTTTTCTCTCCTAAATAATACAATTTTAATACTTAATTACCTATACATTCTATTTTGAAACTTATTTACCCGCATACCATATTTTTAGAAATCGTGATTTAGAATTACGATTAAAAAGTGATCCCAGATCCTGTTTTTAACAATTTCTTATTTTCTTGAGTTTTCTTAAATTTTGAGAGACGATGCAGAAAATAAAAACGTGATTTTAAATCACGTTTTTTCTTTAAAGTCGTGATTCTAAACAGCTATTTTTTCTTTAAAATCGTGGTTCTAAAAATAATTTAAAAAAATGTGATATGTGGGTAAATAAATTTCAAAATAGAGTTGATGAATAATTAAGTATTAAAATAATATTATTTAAGAAAAAACTCTATGTTCGGCTTCAGGTGTAACAGAATAGACTCTTGATCACTCCTCTTCTCCTCTCCCCTCCCCCCTCCCCCGCACCTCACTGACCCATCTCCTCAGTCAGCTCCTCGTTCTACATTCCAAACATGTACAGGTAAGTGCTTTCTTTTCTAAATTCCTATACTGCATTGAATTATGTCTGTGCTTGCTTTCTAATACAAAGTTAATGAGTTGGGGATTCGGAGCTTGCGAAAACCCTAACTTTTGCTTAGGTTCGCAATTGACACGCGCATCTGTCGCTGACTCGAGCGCTGTGCTCGAGGATCTAGCCACTTTTGGGGGTCTGGGGAGGGTCAAGGGTCAAATGTTGGCAGCCATACCGCGGAGGTTGATCATTTATGTCCTATGCTTGTCAGTGATTCCAAGTAGCGATACAGCAACTTTTCCATTCTGCCCACCTGCTGTTTGGCTTAAAAAATTAGATTTGGGACGAATTGAGGGAGTGCCGGGATTCTTGGATAATTGAATTGATGGTGAAGATTAAGGAAGTATTGGATGTTCTTCCTTGTAGGGTTAAATTCCCTTGAACAAGGTCTTTACCTAGTGTAATATGAACGAAGTTAACTTACTCCTACTCCTAAGTTACTTACTCTACTCCTAATCAAATGCAAAAGAAGTGAATGCATTACCTTCACGGTGTCAAACCCTCAATCATATTGAAGAAACACTTTGAGGAAAAGAGTTGCTTCCTTTACAATTAAATTACATCTTAAAGCTGTGAGGCTTTGATTGCTAAGTTACACTAGGAGCAGACATCATGCCATGAAGATGGCTTAACTTAGGAAAAGAGGGAAGAGAAAAGCCAAGGCTGTCAATGGTGCTGTTGGACAGTGTTTCAAATATTGTACAAAGTTCCATTTTATACATGAGAAAGGAATTAACCGGAAGCCCAAATGCCTTCACGTGGTGGACAACTTGATTGTGCTGGTGAGACGCAGCGTTGTGGTTAACTTCCATTTCCCTGACTTTTGCCAAGCTTCCCATGGTCTACCATATATTAGAAACCAACAAGATGGTGGGCTCAAATTCAAGTTGCTTCTTCATGCAAAAAATGAAAACCATCAATTCCATATGTTGAAATTTGGACTGATTTGACCAGTTGAGAAAAAATATTTTGTTGGTGTAAAGACCACTGTAGTATTAGGGGTTGGAAAATGACCAATAGAGCCCCCATTTGTACAGATTGAGTGATGCAGTTGAACTTGTTGGCACGCAAACAGTTATATACATACATGAAGCTATCTGTTTGTGTGTGCGCGCGGGGGGTTGTGGGGAGGGGGGGGGGGGGTGCACTTATTTTAGCAGGTGAATTGAACTTATGCAACTTTTAGTTTGTACCTGTGCATGTTTTCCTATAGCAGGTGGACTATTTTTCTCCTAATTCATTAATAAAAAATTAAGGAGCAAGAGCTCATTTACACAGTAGCTATATCAGGACCTAGTGCAGCAGGTGAATTGAACTTATGCGACTTTCAGTTTTTACCTTTACATTCTTCCTGTAGCAGGTGGAACTATTATTCCTCCTCTAATTCATTAACCAAAGATTAAAGAGTAAGAGCTCATTCACACAGTAGTTCGATCAGAAACTGGTACAGCTTTATAGCAAATGTAATGGATCTAACTGCAAGAAAGGAAAAGCTATTTGAGAATAAACAATGGTAGATCCCAATCTGCACATAGCTCCCAATCTGCCTGAGTTCTAGGCACCTGCGACTGAATGACCTTGTGCTTGTGTGATCTAAGACTCAGAGCCCATGTGCTTTGTGGCCCCCCTCCTCCCCTCCCAACCCATCCACCCACCAAGCCAGCACGGCATATGATCTCCTTTTTGTTAATTCATTCTCTTCTTCTTATACTAGGGTGATCAAACATCACTAGCTTTTGTTGCCTAAGTCTATGTGTCTAACTTATCTTATAGGTTGACAGCAGGAAGAGTTGCTTTGCGTATATATGGGCTAAAATATGCAGGGAGAACTTTCTGTGGTTTGGCACCTATAGAGTTATCTGGTTCAAGCACTAGCCAAAAGATCAATGTAAGGTCTTGAACCTTGTATGAACCATTGTAATTCCTTAGGTTAATGCATTTGCTACTTCTCTTTATGCTCTGCTGCATATAATGTCTTTGTTCCTGCTACGATGGGACTAATTTGAGTATTATTTTGTTGGTAAGAAAGAACTAATGTGTCACTTGGGACGTGCCTGTGGTGCATTGCAAAATGATAGGTTAGCCTTATTTCAAGAATTACGCTACAATGAAAGAAGAAATGGATAATACTTGCACCCCAACATTGCATAAACAATTCAGGCTCACACTTTGCTAGCAAGTAACATGCGGTCATGCAGGACCAAGAGAGAATTTGAGAGCTTGAGAGCAGAGGAAGAATATAAAAAATTGAGGAGCAGAAGAAGGGCAGCTTCGGAGAGGGTGGCCCGTTTTGCACTGTCTTTTTGCCACTGTAGTAATACTTGATCAAAAACTGAGCTGCTGGTCAACTTGGATCTCGTTGCTCAGAAGAATGGGACTTGATTCTGGTGAAGATGATCCATAATTGGAACTGAGACAGCTAGTTCTGTGTGCCCCCTAGTCAAATTTCCTGTTGTAGACTTTTTTATGTCTATTATCCTGGGGTTTTCTTAAATTCAAATTGAATCTCTTTTAACTCATCATTTTGTCACCCTTGGAAAATGATGGTTAAGACCAACCTTGTGGTGCTTTGCAGCTTGTCCCTTGATTTAGAAGACGTGCTTTCGTTCTATGGTTAGGATGCCCTAACACTTTAAATGCTGAACCATTTTATTCTTCCTAATGCAAAGATGTTGTCCACATCGAGCATTACATAGCAGTTTTTCTGCATCTATGCTGTTATTTGCACTCCTATGCTGCTTCTGTACTGTACTCAATAACAATTTAACTCAATAATGATGCCCTGTTCAAGAAGTTACTCTAACTAACCATATACCTCAATATTCTAGGAGCTTGAGGATGATCCTAACTGGACAACCAATATTCCGCAATATGACATTGCTATAGTTGGAGGCGGCATGGTTGGCATGGCTCTAGCTTGTTCCATAGGTATTATCTTTGCATATTGTGGAGTTTGTTTTTGGGTAACTTCATGATTGATTAAATGTAATTGCTCGTTTTTTAGCCTAATTTTCTATTACGGAATAGTTGTCGAGGGTACAATATATTGCATTACACTCGATAGTGAATCCCCACCCATAAATTGTTTGCATGCCATCGTCATCAGTATTTATTTGTTTTTTTCTGTTATGTCTTGTGGCAATTTGTTTATTGCCCTACAGTTTTAGGCATCCCCGCAGCCTCCAAAACGGAAATTCTCGGATTCTCCATCCAAGGGGTCTGAATAAGAATTTCAGACAATTGAGTTTCTGTTTTTCTTTCTCTTTCTCTCTGGGTGTGGGTGGAGGTTTTTTCTTTTTCTTGGAGAGGAGGAGGATTAAATTGAACATTCTGAACTGAGAAACAAGACATGTTGAATAAGAGTCTCTCGTTTTTATGCAATCACATAATTGCCTTTAAAATTATCATTTTACAAAGTACTAGAAAAATTCAATGAATATATCATGGTACTGAAATCTCTAGTCTTGAGAAATTTTATCCTTGATATCTTGAAGCCAAGGTGCTATATAATGTTCCGGTGGGAGCTTGATGAACGATTTTGTGGCACATGACATTGGTCCTTATGCTGGAGGGCATATAAATCATCTACATTAACTTGCAGGGAGTTGTAAATAAAAAGAGGCAGTTTGTGTCCTGACCCAATCAACTAACTAACTGGAGAGGTCAACTGAGGTCAAAATCCCATCACACCCTAACCCACCACCACATTCGAAACCAGCCATTTGGCCATTGTCAGTTTGGCTGGCCTAGGCTCAACTTTGCATGCTTGAAGTTCAAGTTGTTATTCCTTTTTTACTTTCATGTGTCTTTGTTTCCCTTATCTATTTGGAATTGTTTTATGCCTGCAATCGGCCTTTAGGCTTTTATGATTGAAAATGTCCCATATATTTGTTTTAATTGCCCATGAATTTACCATAAAGGAATAGAATGAGATCACTTCAAATATTTTTAACTTGCCACACTGCTACACCAAAGTGTCCGAACTCATTTCACTAATTATCATGTTCTTGCAGCAAGTAAGCCGCTGACGAAACACCTAACTGTTGCTATCATTGATAGCAATCCTGCTTTGGCAAGTGGGCCCTGCATAAATAAAGATGATCCCCCAGATCCAAGGGTCAGCACGGTCACACCTGCAAACATTTCTCTTTTCAAAGGTACTAGCTGAACATCTTTGTAACTTACTGTTTGTGCATACCTAGCTCAGTGAACCTACGTGTACTACGTATTTTGCATTGACAGATGAGAAAATTTTGACACCCAAGCTACGATGGAACAGACAATTTAAAACCTTATCTTGTATATTTGGCCTCTTTACCTTTTTCCTGGTGACCACTAAGATTATACGTTTTTATGCACCGAAAGGTTAAGACTCGTGTACTGGGGAAGTGCACGAAATAACAACTCGATGAAGGTACTAAGAATGCACATGGGAACCCAGAGTTACTAGCCTTTTTTAAAATAGAATCTATAGGTGTGTTGGACACCCTCTAGGGTTTAGAATGCCCATGCTAATAGAGCAGAAACTGTTGAAATTGTTTCCTATTTAACCATGGAATAGCTGAACGTACATTACAGGGATACCAAAGGCTCTGCAAATTAGTGATGAAAAAAAAAAGTACTAGAGGACAGACTAAATTTAGTAGTGTTTCTTGGTGCCTGTTATCAGATCAAATTCTGGAATTATCCATGACTTTTGGGAACGACAGATCATGTGATGGGAAGATAAGGATTTTATAATTGTCAAACTTAGCACTCAATCGCAGCAATTGTCGTAATTTAATTGCGTCCTTCTGAAATATTATGACTAAATGGGGAGCTGGAGCTTATATAACAGTAAGCACAGCTAGACATCGAGAAGTCATGGAGGGATAAGATCACCCAGAGTTGTTTGTCGTGTGCTTCATCAGATAGTATCCAATAACAGGAATGGGGGAAGAGGGGCCCAAGATTTTCTGTTAATTTATTGTTCCATGAAAATCCACTTGGTTTGAGTGCTTTTGCATTTTCAGAGGCAGGGGTAGCAGCCCCTTTTGGCTTGGTTTCCTGGTGGTTTGTTTGGTGGGCGTGAACACAGAGACTTGTAAAGGGGTAAGGCTGAGTCTTGGAGGTGGAGCAAATGTTGTTGAAAGCAGTTTGTGATTGGTTTTTAAGGTGCAATGGGTGGTTGAGGTAAGGCATCTCTTTCTCTGTTACTATTACCACGAATATACTCTGTGCATTGCCGCATGGGGAGTTTCTAATATATAACCTCTATATTGGATTGACTACCTACTAGGGTGAGTAATAGAAAAGGCGTGAATTCAAGAGCTTCCCAATGAGGAAGAGGGTGAAGATAGGTGGGAGTTTGTGGGGGCTGGAGGAGACAAAAACTTTGCATGGTAGTCGGCAACTCATGTCAAGCATTCTACTCATATACAGGACATCATTTTCTAGCTTTGATGTTTGAGTTACCTTAGTGGTTTGATTGTAATACTTATATCAAGATGCAATTAAACTATTTTTTTGGGCTATATAGAGTTTCCATACTATGTTAAGCTGAGTATTCAACACTCAGTCAAGTTTGACGTGTTGTAGATCATCAATGTCTTTTAGTTTGGAGAAAGTCAGAGGGATGATGCTGGCCAGATTTAGAATGCCACCAGCATCGTAAGTTGAATTGGTTCCGATGTGTTTCGATAAGGGGCTACTTTTTTGGCCCTCTCTATTACAGCTTGAAGTTGGTGATATCTAGGTTGGGATTTCTGCATTTTTCGTGTGAAGTTAATATAATCTTGATCCATCTTTTTCCTTGACAAGTTTTAATGTTGAGATATTCAAGTGGTCAACTGGACAATTTGGGTTTGCGACGTACCTAAATGGTGCACTTAGGGGCTGATTTAATCTTAAACTATGAGAATGTAGTGTTTCATTACTTGAAACCGTAGGCTTGAAAGTAACTACCTGAATCTATTGGTAAAAATGGAAGACCATGCTTGTATCTCATGCTTAACAGTAACTAGAAGAAGACAATCTTGGATGAAATTGCCACAGTGCCAAGGTGGCTTTGAAGAAATTGGGAGTATAACGGATATTCAACCACATTGCTTACAGACAAAATGCTTAACCTCACTGAAGCCGGTAGTTTTTGGTCCCACTGCATTTCTTCTGTAAACCATTTTTTGAAACATTTTGGCTGTTTCAATACTTGATTTAGTTTGAGGAACCTTCTGAATGTCCTCTGTTTTTCACCAAAATACTACAAAGATATTATGTTTTATGTTTGTGTATCAAATACCTGACTTTCGTAGTTTGATTCTTGCTGGCCTTCTGAGACGTTGGTTTTAGATTTCTGCTTGTTCTTTACTTGAAATGTTGAAAATGTCTAGGAGTGCATACTTTGAAGAGCGTAGTAAGAAATGGTAATAATGCCCAGCATCACCATGTTATCCGTGGTAGTGCCTAGGACCACATAATTTAGTTTAGCTCTCCTTCAACCCAAAGTGTACTCACTATTCAGCTGACACTACACGGCCTATTTCTAGTTTAAAAAACTCAATTGAATAAGGATGTGGCATTTTTAATAAAGAGTACTGTTGATAATTCGCGTTGTAATAATTTCCTTTTTTATTTTTCCTTCTTTCTCTTAAAACCTTTTTCCTTAATACCATTTTTTATTCTTCCAATGCGATAAGAAGTAATTTGCAAAACCATGGATGTAGATCGCATAATATCGCAAATCACAGATTGTGGATCTAAATTGGAAGAGAAGAGGTCGGAAGGTTAGGTGGGGAAGATGGTGGATTTGGGCTCACTTTTGGGCTTCGACTTGAAGGGTGGTAGCAACCGTTATGGTGGTTGGTATGCTTATTAGTGGCAGTGGTGGTTGGTGTGGGTTGATCGGTATAGTCGTGGATGATGGCAATTGCATGTCTGGTGATCGGCTTGGTTGTGGCGGTGGTGCGCTGGCTGTGTGTGTGTGTGTGTGTGTGTGTGTGAGAGAGAGAGAGAGAGAGAGAGAGAGAGAGAGAGATGGTTGTTGCTAGACGTGGTCCTCCCAGAGAGGTAGGTGCTGTCACGTGGATTTGCCATGGAAGTGGTAGAAGTGGAGGGATGAAGCTCTGTAGGTGAAGATGGATTTAGAAAAAGTGGAGTTTATTGGCTTTGCCAGCAATACCCTTTAGATAAGTGTCACGTCATTACTCCGACAATAAATTTAGCTGGAATATGGTCGTGTGGTGTCAGATGCACCAATAAGTAAACTTTGTGGTGCAAATTAGTCAAAAATATTGTTGTGCAAGATAGTTACAAAAAGTTAAAAAAAAAAAATGTGGTGTCAGGTGCTACCACAAGTAAACTTTGTGGTGCTAGACTAATTAACCCAAGTTGTTTCTATTTCATCAATAATGAAAGGTTTAGTTTGTAGGTATCGGCGCTTGGGAATACATTGAACAGCACCAACATGCTTATTTTGACAAGATGCAGGTAATGACTGTTGTTAACTCGTTCATACCGGTCCATTTTATTTGCATAACTAGCGTGCATCTTAGTAATGCATCCTTGCCACTGAATATAAGCATGTTGATAACCTCTTTCTAGAGCAAGAGAGAGGGAAGGAAGGAGAGATTTCTTCCTTTTTTCCACATGAGTGCTTTAGTGGATATTAACTTGGCAAAGTTTTGGCCACTTCAGCGCTCAATTTGGCTCAGTGTACTAAAGGTTATACTTCTAATCTTGTTGCCAGTATTTTGTCTGTTTTTCCTTAACGCCAACTTTATTGACACTTTTTATTCTTGTGAATTGGCCTAACTGTTCCGGACTTGGCAAACCCCAATGCTTTCTCCATCCTAATTTCTCCGGCCATTCTCCATCAGGCCCACCACCATTTCCACCTTGATTTTTAGGTAACTGCAACAATTTTATAGTACCGCCACCTCCCCAACAAATATTCCTCCCCTTTTCCTTACCCATGGGTCATCGCTACAAGATAAATCTGGCCTTTTGTCTATCTCCAAAACACAAAACTCACTAATTCAACTCTCACTAGTTACTGATACATGGCCGCCAAGAAATTTGATTTCTATCCATCTCTCTCTCTCTCTCTCTCTCTCTCATGATTGATGGTTTGACTCTGACGGAGGTGGATAAGTATATGCCACATGAAGGGAGAGGGACTGATACAATGACCACATGCTAATCTGTTGGGGGTGATTCAGTTTAATTTATTGGTGGTTATGGTGGCTGGAGGGGTTTGGTTCAGTTGACCACCATCAAAGCCACTGTAGACTTTCACACCATCATTTGACTTACTCTTCCAATTCAACGACACAGGCAATGAAGAAGATCCTGTCAAAGGTCTTAGATCGGAAAAGATGGGGGCCCCAACGTCTCCAGTGACGATGCTTACCGTGGTTCCTTTGTGTTGAAAATTCAGACTCTTTATAGACCTTGTTTTGTTTTCACTATGGTCCTGATACGAAACCATCTTGGAGTAGACTTGTTAGTCTTTCAAAAATGGGTCTGTTTGATACTTTATGGTGGGTGGGGATTTGGTTGCATGGATTGTAGCTACCAAAAACCACAGGCAATGTCTTGATCTGAAAGGCTAGCCATGAAGATGCTGATAAGTTCATTGGCAGGGTATTATAAGGTCACTTCTCATAGTACGCAAAAAGAGGATGCCCCTAGCACACGACAAATGTAGGAACTCACAATAAGCAGGAGCCCCCAGTATCAATAACCGAGGGCCTCCCAAGGGAGGTCCTTAGGTGTGTAATCTAAGGATAAGTGACGTCTCTTCCCACATTTGAAGTGGTAGAGCACGTGATTAGCCTTACAAGACACTGCCAGTGAAACTCATTAACACCTTCATGGCAGATCCTTCTAAAAGAAGCATTGCCTAGTGGGAGGTTGTCTCACTGGATGGTGTTTGTCCCATAAGACCCTGCCAATGAACTCATTAGCACATTCACGGTTATCACTTTGGAGGGAAGCATTTCCATTGACGTTGATGTTAATGTTGGTGGAGATGTGGTCATAGTGGAAGCAGCTCAGGTGCTCACGGTGGTGGCCTCTGGAATTAGTCATACCTCAGGTCACTAAGGCTCGCATGGCAAGAAAGTTGCGGTAGGTAACTGCCATTGGAAATCTCATGTAGGGAGCCGGTGTGTGATGTGGGTTAGAAAAGGTCAATGTTTATTACCATCCATATATGCTGACAACATTGCCAGTGTTTTTTTGCGTGAGGTTAGTATTGCAAAAGTTTATATTGAAATGATCTTGGACGTATATGCCTGAACTCCAGTGGTATCAATTCTTTCCCTTATGCACTATCTACTACAGACTTGTTTTTATTTTGGTATGAGCTGAAAATATGAATAGATGAAAAATTCTTACAGTTGCATTTGTACCTTTCTGTCCCGTATAGGTTTGGGATTATACTGGCCTCGGATACACAAAGTACAATGCGAAAGATGTACATAGACAAGTACTAGGGTAAGATTACAGCCAGCTGCGCAGAAAATATTAGTCCATAATATTGTGCTTGTTAGTGGCAGAATTGATTTCATTGTTTAGACTTCTGATCCAGGTGCGTTGTGGAAAACAAGGTGCTTCATGGATCTCTGTTGTCATGCCTGCAGGTACTCAAGTACTCCCTCTGTCCCAAAATAATAGTCTCATTTTTTAAATACCAACTTTTTATGGAGAACGAGTTGATGTTACTTAAAAGTAACAGTTAATGCTAGTATTCGGTTTTTATCCCTATAGTTAATTCGTTTATTGCACTTTTATCCTTACATAGAAGACTAAAAGTCATGTTTGTTAGAAGTAAGAAAGGTTAGTTTTGGGAAAAGTATGATTAATGTGCAGTAAATAGATGATTATGATGATTTTTTTTGGGACAGAAGAACATTTGCATTCCAGACGTTTATTTTCGGACAGAGGGAGTTATTTAGTAGTTAAATGACGGCAAGCTAGTTATGCCCCTTTTTTCTTGGCTGGTACTTTCATATGAATTCTCTTGCACTCCTATGTTCATTGTTCATGTCTCTTTTTTTATACTTTGGCATCCTTATCTTTTGGTTTCTCCTCTTTTCTCATCCCATGCTTTTTCTGCTCTGTTTCTAGCTGCTTTTATATTCTTGAATAATTTACTTCTTCATGTTACAGATATCACCATGTCCATTGTGTAACTCTTTTTATGTTTTGAGGACCCAATTGAAAATTACCAGTTTAGTTGAAGAAAGAAATGTTTTTGAATACTTTCAGGCTGTTTGTCATGGTGCATGGTTATCATTAGGGGCTCTCTCCGATCTCTTTTTAGTTTCCTGATCGATTGTCTGTAGGCTTTGGCTTTTCACCCTTGCCTTAACATAGTTGCCTACTGCATGGATGGGTGGAATCTGTGTACTTTTATATTGGATGATGACTCATCGTTTGAGTTTAGTTTACAACCTGGTTGAGATCAAATTTGACCAAGTGAGCAACTATACAAAGAAAATACCTTGGTTCAGAGTGTCTCCAGAGTCCACGTACAATGTGGTAATGTTAAAACCTGTCAAATGTTGCTCGACACCTAATGCAAAATTGGTTGTTGTCCTTGAGTGTCCTAAGAGCAATTCGGGTGTTTTGAGTAATCTCTTGAAAAATTTGTGCAGAGCACTGTCCAAACCACTATCCAATATCTTAAGTTGACGACCGGAGATTTCTTACTAACCAAAAAGTTTGTGAACTAATACCGAGTTAGTGACATCCCCAAGTGGATTTGATATCTTAACCTCGCTGAGAGTATGTAGCATGCCTTGATATTTCTACTGGTCACCCTTTGGTTCTATTAAATGCTTAAATTTGCCATACCTGAGATTCCATTATTTCATCATGGTAATTTGACAAAAATAAGTTTCTTATGTGCAGAACAAAGATATCCAGAAGACAATCTTCCCAACCAGACTAACCTTCAATGTCTTTACATTCAAGCTCTTCATCAACGGCATTGGATGATAAATTATCAAGGGCAACATTGCTCCATCATGGAAATCTAGCAAAGCTGGAAATGAGTGATGGCAGTAGCTTGTGTGCAAAGTTGGTGGTAAGTTGTGACTGGAATTGCTTTTCATAGAAAAATGGAGTCTATTTCTATCATCTATATATTAGTCACAGTAAAGTTGGATGATGTTAATTACAGGTAGGAGCCGATGGGTCCAGGTCACGCATTAGGGAGTTGGGAGGAATAAAAACCACTGGATGGAAGTACTCCCAAAATGCAGTCATCTGCACAGTAGAACATGAGGAGGAAAACCATTGTGCATGGCAACGATTTCTACCTGCGGGTCCAATTGCACTTTTGCCAATTGGTGACAAATTTAGCAACATTGTTTGGACTGTGGACCCAAAAGAGTCATCAAACTGTAAATCCATGGGTGAAAATGATTTTGTGAAAGCAGTAAACCATGCTTTAGATTATGGATATGGCCCACATCCGGGATCCCGGTTATTTGGTGGTGGAAACTTGTTTACTTGGCTCGGAGCAGATGGGACTTCATCAATGAATGAGAGCTTTGAAGTTCCACCAAAAGTAGTTAGATTGGGGTCAGAAAGAATGGTGTTCCCATTATCCTTAATGCATGCTAACCATTATGTCTCAAAACGTGTGGCTCTGATTGGTGATGCGGCACACACTGTACATCCCTTGGCTGGCCAAGGAGTAAATATGGGATTCGGAGATGCATTTTCTCTTTCGAAAGTTATTGCTGAAGGTGTTGCAGTTGGATCTGATATTGGCGAGGTATGTCATCTTCACGTTTTCTTCCCTTTTCCTTCCTTCCATTTTCCTGATTCTGTAGTGTTATATGTGACATGGGCTTGTGTTGTTTCGTTGTTGATGGGTCCTCTTTAGTCAATAGTGATGCTGATACTGAGGCATTAACCAAAATGGCTAACCAGAAGCCACGGGTGGTGAAAAGAAAAGTGTAATGGACTTTGTGTGTGTTAATTCTCTTTCTGGTGTCAATTTTGTTGGTGGGGAACTGTCAAATACGCCCAACTTGCGTATAACATTTTTAAGCATTGTGTAGACAATTTTACATTTTTAGTTGGAAATATTTGTGGATTCCGCTGGCTCCCTTTTCCTTGACGAGTGGCCTTGTTCACCTGCACAGGTATCTCTCTTGCAGAAATATGAAGCAGATAGAAAAACGGCAAACATTGCAATGATCGCTATCCTGGATGGCTTTCAAAAGGCGTACTTGGTTGATTTTGGACCACTGAACGTGTTACGAGCTGCTGCATTTCATGGGGCACAGTATATCTCACCACTGAAAAGGAGCATCATCTCGTATGCTTCGGGCGAGCGGAGACTGCCACTTATCGCTTGACATACGTGTAAAATTTCTGGAACAGATTGTTTAAATGAGTAGGTTTAGGTTAAGTCACTGATGAAGACTTGTTTTTCACTTGGCCGTCAAGCACTTTTTACGATCATAGTTGGCGTCAGGCTTGCGTTTGGCCTACCTGGCCAACCTATGCATGTGTTGTCTTCCGGAATGAAACAAGATTTTGTTTAACTGATTGAAAAACTTATGATATTCCAGGCACCAAAATACAATTAGTCAATTCCTTTTTACCCTGAAGTCTATGATGAACAGGGGATTTTCTATATTTGAACAAGTTTCGACTTGCAAGTATGCCGGGTCGAGTAGTTACACCTCTACTCTGTAGGTTCAAAGGCGGTTATGCGTAGAGAGTTTTGGGCCGTCAAACATTCAGGAGACCTTCAATTTCTGGTCTAGTTTAAGTTTTGAGTCTTAAGCAAATTTAGCTGATAAGCTCGTTTATTGAAGGGTCAAGGGATAACCTACTCCTGTTGGGATTTGCTTTGCTTTGGCGGTTTATGTTACTTAGTTCGGACCCGGGATCCTAGTTTTGTGCTGTCGAGTTTACTAGGGTGTGTTCCATCTTTTTTTTTTTTTTGTTAATAAAATTGAGAATCACATAACTAAAGTGTTTTTGCAGCGATTACAAGAGTTTGTCAAACGATATAAAGGTCACAACAATTCCGTGACTCTGTATATATACGATTGCAACGGTCAGAAATTAACAACTACCCTATAAATCCGATACAAATTGTAATTAAACTAAAACAGAGTATATCCTACACTTTAGTCTAATTTTAAGTAACATGCAAATGCATATAGGTTACAACAACTAGCAAAACAAAGACAAACAACATAATATTACAACACAAATAGTACAATGAGGAAGTCAACCAAACCGACATATAATCGAAAGTGTAGCGGACAACCAATTGATCACATCACAAAGACAAGAGGCATTCAACTTGCATGGTTCACAACACTCCATCGACATTTCGACCCCAAACACGGCAAACATAAAATTGGGCAACAAAACAAGAATCACAAACTGTGCTAAGCCAGACTATGTTCCTCCTTCTTCCCCTTACCACCCCCCCCCCCCCCCCAAAAAAAAAAAACCCCTAGAGCTAAATACCTCGGTTACCCCTCCCCAAGGCCCCAACCCCCCTGCCCCTTCCCAACACACACGCGCGCGCAAAACCCCAATCCCTCCCCCCTCTGAGGCCCTATCCCTCCCCACCCCATCCACCCCGGAGGACATCACAGTGTACCGCACCAAACCCTAGACGCATAACCCAAAAACTACAAAGTACAACCCCTTAGCCTGCTATTAAGCCCTCACTACTCCCGGCAAAATTCTGACCATCGCCGGTGGAATTCTGGAAGCCGTCAGTGAAGATTTAACCCTAGAAAAACAAAGCTTCATCAATCAAGCAAAAGAAGAGATCAACCATTGACCATCACCATAGTTAAATCTTACAGATCATTAAGAAGTCTCCAATATCTACCTAGATCTAAAGAGATCTGGTGCAAAGGATCCACGACAACACCATCCCCCGTCGTGAATGGAGGAGATAGGGCCTACCACCGCACCGCTGTCGCCACCACGGTCTCCCTTGAAACCAAGTCATCGATGGGCGTCGGTGCACCCAACACCAAAAGAGAACTGTGTAGTGTAGCGGTTTAGAGACACTACTGCCATGGTTGCCATAATGGAAGATTGTTTGGCAATTTGGTTTAATGTGACGGAAATTCAATTTCTCATAATGAAAATTGAGGACTGGAAAGGAGAGAGGAGAGAGAAGCAAAAACAAAAAATTTTAGAGAGAGAAAGAGAATTTTACTTCTAATTTGGCATGATTTCTGTTACACCCGTTTTCCACCTTTTAAAGGGTAGTTACAACTAAAATTTAAAATTGGAATTGAAATAACATGCATCAAATTCAAATATAGCATTGGTCGCTAAAAACATTTTAAACAAACTTAAAAGCAATAGTTGTGCGACACCGTTTCAATTTTGGTTGAAAGTGACTAAACGCCGCCATCTACCATAGCGCGAAAATCCATCTTCTTGATCCAGATCTTTAGTGGCTCTTTGACCAGCTACGACTAGGCTTGATTCCTCTTTGTCGTGGCTTTTCCCTATTGATGGCTTCGATCCCCGATATTCGCCATTGTTTTTTGAGCAGAAGCTGATATGGCGACATCCCTTTTCCCTTCATTTGGCTCTTGTCCCCAAGGGTCAAGATTTGGGAATTTGCTTTTGATGACTTCCCAGTCTTCCCAAGTCTCTTCCCCTTGGTTCGAAATTGACCACTTAATCAAAGCTCGTACTACTACTTGACTATTACGCTTGATTAGCCTCCTATCTAAGACTGTAATTAGTTCTATCAAGAATTGCCCTTCATTCCCCAGATGAGGTAAGGTAGTAGAGGGGGTGACAAGCCTGCCTATCTTCTTCTTTAATAATGAAACATCGAATACAAAATGCACCTTAGCTGTGTCAGGCAACTATAACTTGTAAGCTACCTTGTCTATCCTTTGCACCACTTTATAGGGACTAAAGAGAGAGAGCTTCAAATTCCTCCTTAGGGCTAGAGAGCTTTGTCTGTAAGGTTGCACCCAATCACCTTCATTAAATTCTCTATCAATTTCGTAAAGATTGGCAGTTTACCGCATCCAACATGTGTGTGTATTAGATTATCCTTCAACAGGTGTAGTACCCTGCTTCCATCTTTCAAGTAGTTGTCTAAGTCAATGAGGTTGGTAGTTTCAGGAGTGGCTAGGCTAATAGGCTCTTGTTTGTAGCCATATACTGCTTCAAATGGGGTCATTTTAATGGCTGAGTGATAGCTAGTGTCATACCAATGTTCAGCCAAGGCTAGCTGATTAGCCCAACTGTGGGGTCTGTCACTGCATATGCAACTGAGATAGTTTTCTAGACACTTGTTAACCCTCTCAGATTGGCCCTCTCTTTCTGGGTGATAGACAGAGCTGTAAATTAGCTTAGTTCCCAGAAGCTTGAAAAGCGTGGTCCAAAATGTAGACAAGAAGATCTTGTCTCTGTCACAGGTGATAGTGGTGGGCAGCCCTTGTAGCTTGAAAATGTGGTCCAAAAATTTCTGGGCTACTAGCTTTGCTATGAAGGGGTGTGTGAGGCTAATGAAGTGATCATATTTGCTAAGTTTGTCAACAACAACTAGAATAGCATCTTTACCTTGAGACTTTGGCAAACCCTCCACAAAGTCCATAGTGAAATGTGTCCACAGGTGCTCTGGAATTTCTAGGGGTTAAAGGAGCCCTAGATATGGCACATTTTCATGTTTATTTTGTTGGCAAATACTGCATTCTCTGACTAGCTGAGCCATTTGTTACTTCATTTTAGGCTAGTATAAAAACATGCTAGCTTTTCTGTAAGTGTTTTGAATGCCTGAGTGTCCTCTAATCCCAGTTATGTGTAGCTCATGCAATATTTAATCCCTGAGCTGTCCACCCTTTCCCACAAATACCTTGCCTTTGAATCTTAGAATACCTCCTTGATAGGAGTAAAAAAAAGGTTGCCATGGGGTCCATCATCAATTCTTGGATGGTCTTTTGAGCTTCTTCATGAAACTCAAGGCTGTCTTGCAACTCTTAATACCACATGATTATTACTGTGGTCACAAAGTTACACTCTTCAAGGACCTATTGTGGAATCCTTGATGGAGCATCTGCCCCCACATTGTCTGCTCCCTTCTTCTAGTGCACCTCAAAGTCAAATTCTAGGAGCTTTGATAGCAGTTTTTGTTCTAGCAAGGAAGTGACCCTTTGACCAAGCTGGAACTTCAAGCTGCTATAGTCAGTCCTTACTATAAAGTGACTGTGACTTAGATAAGGGCTCCATTTGTTTACAGCATATACTAAGGCCAGTACCTCTTTTTCATGGGTTGAGAGCCCAATACTTTTGCTACTAAGTCCCTTGCTTATGTAAGCCAAAGTTATGTCCTGCTGCATTAGCACACCACCAATGCCCACATCACATGCATTTGTTTCAACATCAAATGGCAGGGTAAAATTTGGTAAAGCTAGGATAGGAATGGTTGTCATAGCTTGCTTGAGTGCAGTGAAAGCCTTTTCAGCTGAGTAAGTCCACTGGTATGCATCCTTCTTCAGTAAGCTTATGAGTGCCTTACTGATTACTCCACATCTCTTAACAAACTTCTTGTAATAGCTAGTTAAGCCCAAGAAGCCTCTCAGGTCTTTGATAGTCTTTCGTCTTGGCCAGTTCAGCATTACCTCAACCTTACTTGCATCAGTTGCTACCCCTTGTTCATTAACCAGGTGTCCCAAGTACTTCGTTTGTCTTTGAGCAAAAAGGCATTTGGTCTTCTTGGCACATAATGAGTTGTCTCAGCAACTATAGCACTACCTTGAGGTGTGTCATATGAGCCTGCACACTTTTACTACATACCAAAATATCATCAAAGAAGACTAGTACAAATTTCCTTAGGTGTGGTTGGAAGGTAGTGTTCATCAAGTTTTGGAAAGTGGTTGGGGCATTGGTTAGCCCAAAGGGCATAACAAAAAATTCATAATGTCCTGTGTGAGTTTTAAAGGTAGTTTTGTGTGTGTCAGTGTCTACCATAATTATTTGGTGGTAGCCATTCCTTAGGTCCGATTTTGTGAAGACTGTGGACCTCTACAACTCATCCAATAAGTCATCAATTACAGGAATAGCATACCTATCCTTATTTGTCAGTTTATTCAACTCTCTATAATCCATACACATCCTTTGGTTGCCATCATTTTTCTTGACTAAGAGAATATGTGATGCAAATGGAGAGTTACTAGGTTTGATAATATCTTATTACAACAACTCAACTATGGTTTTCTCAATTTCATATGAGACTCTATAAGGTCTCAAGTTGATAGATTTGGCACCTTCAATGAGCTTGATAGGATGATCATGACTCATGTGGGGAGGTAACCCCTTAGATTCCTCAAATACATCTTGATATTCTGTCAACAGCTTCTGCACCTCCATGGTTTGATGGTCACTGTTAGCTGGAATAGTCACAACATACATCTAGCCATGGAGTGCCCTCACATTACTTTGTACCAGCTTGGACATGGCTTGTGTAATAATCATCTTGATAGTTGTCCCTTTGAACTTCCCATATTTTAGGATGATATGCCCTCCTTGGTGCTTGAAAGAAATTTGGTTACAATCAAAATTGAAATTAACACTACCTTATTGTCTGAGCTAATGCATTCCAAGCACATAGTCACAACCACCCAATGGTAGAATTGTTATCTCAGCAATAAATAAATGTGTTCCTATTTTCCAATTAAAATCCTTACACATGGTGTCAGTCTACAGTTTACTTCTATTTGCTACTGCCACAGTCCATAGGGGTATTGCTTGGAAGACACACCCCAGCCTAAGGGCTGACTGGGGTTCCAAAAAGTTATCTGTGGAACCAGTGTCAATCAAACTGTTAAAAACAACTTGGCTTGGTATTCTAATGGTGTTGTTTGAGGCAAGGCATGCACACTAATTTCTGGTTCACTGTATTGGCTAGATTCTGTGTACTTAATGTCCTCCACAGGAATGTCTTCAGTTTGTTCCATCTCACTAAAAGCTTCATCCTTAACTTTACAGCTATACTCATAGCTATGGACTTCATGCCTCATGGGACACACACACTCTTGTGCCCTGGTTCAAACTTGGCCTCACATTTGAAGCATAAGCCCTGTGTCATCCTTCTTTCGTGTTCTTTAGTGGTTAGCTAGTTAGTTCTTGGTGGTGGTTTGGCTGGAGTTGGTAAAAGACCTTTTTGAGAATTGGTAAGGTAGGGAAGGACTGGGGTTTTGGTACATTTGGCTGGCTGAAAGTTGGCTTGGTTGTAGGAACAATTGAGGTGTTCTTGAGAATGTAAGCCATGGAAATGGATCCTGAGTTGGTGAATGTTGGTTTGTAGGTAGTTTGATTAAAATTGGTGGTGGTTACTGAGGCGTGTGTAGGTATTTGACAATTAAACAAGCTTTGTATTGCCACCTCTTCCTTCCTAGCTATATATATAGCTTTGCTAAGATTATCAACCTCCAATTGCTCAACTCTACTTTGAATTTCAGGTCTTAAGCCCCAAATAAAGCTGACAGAAATCCAAGTATTCAAACTCCTGAATTACTTGGGCTCTAAGGACTTCAAACTTACTGAAATACTCATCCACAGTTCCAGTTTGTTGTAGTTTACTGAACCCAATAACACTAATTCCAGTTGATATCGAGAACCTCGTGTACAGGTCACTCACAAATTGTTCCCAATTTACTCTTCCAAGGGGTTTCATATAAGCTACATACCAATGTTCAGCTTATGCATCAAAGTGCAAGGAGGCATAAGGGAACTTATAGTCCTCGTGTATAGGACATAACTCAAAGTATTGCTCAGATTTGCACACCCACCCCCTTGGATCTTCACCATTAAATCTAGTAAAAGCTAATTTAGGGAATTTAGGTAGCAGGTTACCTATAGGTGGAGTAGTTTGAGTGTGTTGATGGTTGTTATAGTATTAGATTTCTATGGCTTGGCTCCCCTCTTTTGGCAGTGGTTCGTGTGTGAATTTCAATTCCGGCATTCATTTGTGCCATTAAACTTGCAAGCTTGAACTTGAGCTCAGAGAACCCTTATTACAGTGTGGTGTTGCTCCACTGAAGGTCTCGCATAGTATCTTCAACATAGGCCATTCTTACGTCATATGCCGCAAATCGATTATCCATCCCTTCCTAGGGATCATGAATCTCAATTTCAGTGAACTGATTGTTCTTCACAGATTGAGGCATCCTCAATTGTTATCACTAGAATTTGGAGTTGGTGAGGTTTAGAGAGTAATTGCTGCAGCTAACTACTAATTCAACCCTAATTAAGAGGCTCCGATCCCAGTTGTAGTGTATCGATTTAGAGACACTACTGTCATGGCTGCCGTGATGGAAGATTATTTGGCAATTTCGTATAAGGTTATAGAAATTCAATTTCTTAGAATAAAAATAGAGGACTTGGAAGGAGAGAGGAAAGAGAGAAAACAAAATTTTAGAGAGGGAGAGATTTTTACTTCTGATTTTGCATGATTTCTCTTACACTCGTTTTCCCCTTTTCAAAGGGTAGTTACAACTGAAATTTAAAACTCAAATTGAAATAACAGGCGGCAAATTCAAATACAGCATTGGTCGCAAAAACATTTTAAACAAACTTAAAGCAATAGTTGTGCGACATCGTTTCAGTCCTTGGGTGGAAGTGACTAAACGTCATCCATCATCTCCCGTGGAGCAAAAGTCCCTCTTCTTGATCCTGATCTTCAGTGGCTCTTTGATCAGCTGCGGCTGAGCTTGATTCCTATATGTCGTGGCTTTTCCCTGTTTACGGCTTCGATCCCCGATATTTGCCATTGTTTCCTGAGCTGGAGCTGAGACAAACAGCCACGTAGAGAGACCTATTACAACAACCATCAACTGCCAGCGCATCTACCAACTCACTGGGAACCAAATCGATGACCAAAATCACAAAATGGCCACCAGCCACAGACCACCCGCCAGATCTACCAACCATTGATCATCGGTGCATAGATCCAGTAACCTGTCACGTCAGACCATTGACTATCGTGATGCGGCTCACCGTTGATCACCGTCTTCCACCCTCCATTAGCTGCTGGCCATTATAAAAACCTATCCTTAGCACACTAAACGAGATGGAAAGCATTTAAGAGCAATATTGGATTATGGCCACCCCAACCACACCAACACACGGTGCGGCGGCCGTGGTGGCTTTCGGTGGAAGGGCTTGGTTAGAGAGAAGGCAGAGAGATATTTTTAAAGAGTCTTGTCTAGATCGGATTATAGCCGTGGCGGGTATGCTCCATCTTGAGAGTGAGGTTTTATCTTTGTTTTTCTTTTCGTCGAAAGTTGAGGGCTGAGCAATTCCTGCCTTTATGCCTTCATCTTGTTTCCTAAGGGTAGAGTAGGAGTTAGGGGTCCTTAGGTGAAGGGTGGTGGGGGAAAGGCGGGTTAGTGGTGGTTTGGTTTGAGTATTCGTGGGTTGCTTGCCCCCTCCCTTCTTAGATTTTGAACTTATGAGAGGGTCTTCATGTGCATTTGAGTGTCTATAGAAGTGGTTGGGATCCACCGCACCACGGTGATCTTCTCTTAGTGGTGCGCTCTCTGCGTTGTGCTCCCTCAATCCCACAAAAATTGCTCATTTTCAAATTAAGAAAGATTTTGTAGGTATTTTACATATTTACCTTTTTTATACTTTTTTATTCTATTTCTCTCTCCACATTTAACTTTCTACCAACTCATTTTCACTTTCTTACACTTTTTATTATATTTCTCTCTCCATGTTTAACACTCAATTAACCTATTTTCTCTCTCCTGACCCACTTTTTTCAACTCCACTTTTTAAAGGGTAGAATTGAAAATGCATATATATAACTTAAATCCTTAATTTGCAAACAAAAAAATGTGATCAATTTATGTGGGACGGAGGGAGTACATATCTTCTGCATCCATAAGTTTTTTTACTGGTCTTTGTTGTTGGACTCAAAGTTTACAAGAGAGTTTGTAGCTCATGCATGAAGACTCAAGTAGTGTTACTCCATTCCATCAGCTCCTTTCTAGGTAACCTGCTAAACTGGTTCTTGGCATGGTTCTATCATGGTGTACACTGGGTCAACTGGCACACTTTGTGTGGGCCTCGAGAGATTGGGGATTGGCATTCAAATCTATGCAGCTTCTGAATAATGTGTTGCTAACAAAAATAGCATGGCGTATTTGGGTGCCCCCGGACTCCCTCTTAGCTCAAGTCTTTCGAGGTAAGTTTTGTGTAAGGCATGATCTTCTCACCTCCCTTATTACTGGCAACTTTTCATGGGCTTGGAGAGGCATTATACTCGGCCTACAGACTCTAACTGCGGGGCTTCGCTCGCAAGTGGGAAATGGCAGGAAAATAAATATTTGGAACAACTGTTGGGTGCCGTCTGGGCCCGGGTCACATACCTCCATCCCGTATCAACTGAACATCAGTCTCAGTTTGTTAGTGATCTTATTCGTGATGGCGCAAGAAGATTGGCAGGATGTTTTCTCTTGAGGTTGACCACATAATTAAGGCCATTCATGTGGCAAACACATGATTTTGAAGATCAACAAGTTTGGCGGCATGCCAAGGATGGAAATTTTACCGTTGCATCCGCTTACGACATGCTATATTACCAACACGACTGCAACCTCACTCTACATATAAAACCTCCTTCTCGACCGACTATCTACCCAAATGACATTTGAAAGAAACTTTGGAAGCTCAACTTGCGGCTAAAATTTAATTTCCTGATCTAGAAAATATTATGGGATTGGTTACAGCTTTTTACAAATCTCTATAAACGCCACATCATTCCTTCTAATCTTTGTCCTCTTTGCCATCTTCTACCCAAGGATACACACCATGCTTTCATAACATGCTCCATGGTCAAACCTGTTTGGTTTGGAATACCACTTGGTATCTGGATAGAAGATACGGGTAGTAGCTTCAAATGATGGCTCATTATTTGGATCAACCCGATATCCAATTTCCCACACAACTGGCACACCGTCTTAATTTTTTTTGTTACCATTTGGTCTATTTGGAACTATAGAAACAACCTTGTTTTTGGACAAACCCCTTTCCAACCTATGGCGATGATACGCCAAATCCTTTACCTGACTAACACTATTTATCAATACTCTCATAAACTACCAAACTCACCCAGAAATCTACCACAACCTAACTGCTTACCAGAACATTTAGCCACTATTTCTACTACAATTTCAGGGCCAATCTATAATTCTCTATGCAGACCGGCCAACTACCGCTTTCTTATACAAAATCAGTCCACATTAACATGGTCATCCATGTCTGTTTTAACTCTCAACGTCTGCGGGCAGGGATTGGCTTAGTATGCTACACCAATAACAACCGCTGTGAATCTATAGCCTTATCCACTATATCATCTGATAAATATATTGCTTTATCACATTACCTACTACTTGCATCTACTTGGGCTTTGAAACAAAAATTCTTTCATATTCACGTACTGATTGAATCTAAATTTCTCTTGAATCAGATGTCATGATCTAAGGACATATTGGATACGGTGACACCTATTATGTATGACTTTTGCCATTTATTGGCTCAATTCCATCATTACAATATTGACAGGGAAAACCCCGCACCTCTTGAAGGAAGAAAAATCTTTAGCTTTTTTTTACCCGCCAGGCACAAACCATAGTCTACCAAGATTGGGTGCTTGACAACCTACACAGTTAAGGCTTTCTATATATGATGGAATGTACAGCGAGTACTAGTATTACTCGTTATCTTTTGTTATTAAATAATAGCAAGTATACTCTGCATTTATAAAATGTAAGGCCATAAGGTCGTACTATCATATCATTTGTATAACTTTCTTTTATCAATGCAATTCTCTTATTACTAAAAAAAATACAGCATACTCATAAGCTAGCCAACCAAGCTTTGTTTTTTTTTTTTAAGCTCGAGGTCAAGAATGACAAGTGCTGCATCTGAAATGGATTACAATGCTTAGGTTTTTATGTATTTTTTTTATTTGTTCTTAATTATGTTATTATTGTTGTTGTCGACTTTTATTATACTATAATTCCTATTGGATGGAGATGTCATCCGACTACTATCTTTATTATAAATGCTAGGGTTCTTACTACTTTTCAAAAAAAAAATGGATTACAATGCTTACTAGAATCATTCTTGTAGACTTAAAGATGCAATGATGTTTATATGAAAAAAGATAGAGAAAAAGAGGTAAAAAAAAAATTGGTCAAATGTTCTCTGGTGAAAAGTGTAGACCTTTTGGTGATAAGCAATGGAACGGATTAGCATATTAGGAGAGAAAACTAGCTCAGTAACCCGAGTCAAGCTCGGGCCCGTTTATAAAATACAGTATATCATAAGGTCTTAAAGAGTGTATTAATATGTACCACATATCGTGAGACAAAAAAGACAATAACATTATTAAAAAAAATATCTTATTTGGTTATAAAAAATAAATACTTGTATAGTGGAGTCGCTAGATACTTACCTTATTTAAGTTGTCAATTATTTCAAATGAATATTGGCTTAGTACTTATAGTAATAAAATAGTCATGTTAATTCTATATAGAGCTAAATAACGAACAGGATTGTGGTTGAAATTAAAAAGTTGTGAAGTTATGACATACCCCTTTTGAATTATAGATATTACATATGAGTATAATTCTTTAATTTTAAAAGTTTTCGGGTTGTTACATGTTTTTTGAATAATTTTTTATATATATCTTTTTTTAATTTTGTGAAACGCATGTGTGAGGACATTCAATTGGCAAAAATGTGTCCTTTTATTATTATTTTTTAGTGTTTTTGAGGTATTAATAGTCCAAAATAATAACTGATGGGTAAGTACATTGATAAAGTTGATTTTGTTTTCCACATATTATATGTCTACAATTTGTCATAAAATTATAGTTCTTATATCTAATAAATGTCTTTCATAGTATTTTTCTATAAATACTTATTTAATCAGAATATAATGTACCTTTTGTGTACCAACTTTTATCGAGTTATTCTTGTTAACTATATTAAGCTTGTAAAATTTAACAAATATCCTTATGTTATATTAACGGTTACAGGGTGGAGATTAAATAGTTCATATATTTGTTATTTAATGCTCATATCAATTATCACTCATAGTTATAATTGACTCTATTATAATCAAATTTAAGTTTCAAAGCTCATAATTAGTCTAATATTCACTAATTCGTCTTGCTAATCATCTAAATTTAATCAACTTCCTATTAGAAAAAAAATTGTCAGTGTATATTACAATAAGTTTTGTAAAATTACTTAAACCAAATTCACTACTCAAATATATTAAAAATAAATTTGACAGAATGACAAAATAATATCTAATATTTTCATAATGTGTATGTGGTGTGTGTGTTTCTTGTAAGATGCTAGTAATGATAAAATTAAATTGAAGAAGATGACATTTCCTTATTTTAGAGTATTAGAATTATTTTTTACATCTTCAACGACTTTCACCCAAGTTATAGTTTTTATATCTACTAAGTGCACTCATAATTATTTTTTTTATGAAAAACTTAATTAAGTATAAGTAAAAAAGTCTTTTCATTGATCATAAGGCCCTAAACAAACACAAATTGGTTAATTATTTGTTTTGTAGAATTACGAAGATATATTTTTACATTTTAAAGATTTTAAATATTCTCAAATATAATAATTAAGAATTTTTTGATTTAATTATACCTTTTTTCTAATACATGCACAGTCATTTGTTGTTTGTGTGTCAATTTTTTTATTTTAATCAAATGGATTCTAAAAGCTACTATATTATACTATATTAACAAATCATTACATTATTTTAAAAAAAATAATTATTACATTATTTTTATTGTTTCAATCTCAATAGCATCATCTTTTTTCTCTCTTCTAAATCTAATATGTTATTTTTATTTTTAAAATATATAAATTTTGTTATTCATATTAGAGAGTGTTTTTAAGGATGCAATAGTCAAAACTAAGTCCTAATGAGTTAGTTCATCAATCGGTTAGTATTTTAGAATATTTAGAATCAATTTTTCAATTATACAGGACTTAGTAATATGAAAACTAACCTATCAAGATATAAGAATCCTATCCAAGTTAATATTCTCAATCGTGACATCATTTTTTTTCTCTTCTAAATCTATATGTTATTTTCGTTTTTAAATTTTATGAATTTTTATATTCATATTAGATAGTGGTTTATAATGATACAATAGTCAAAATTAAGTATTAGTAAGTTAATTCATCAGTCACTTAGAGTTTTAAAACATCTAGAATTTGTTTTTCAATTATATAAGGCCTACTAATATGAAAATTAACTTATCAAGAAATAAGAATCTCATCCAAGATAATATTCTCATTTGTAACATCATTTATTTACTCTTCTAAATCTAGTATGTTATCTTCGTTTTTAATATATAAGAATTTTTATATTCATGGTAGAAAGTGGTTTTAAGGATACAATAATCATAATTAAGTCCTAGTAAGTTAGTTCATCAATCAGTTAGAATTTTAGAACGTTTAGAATTTGTTTTTTAATTATATAAGATTTTGTAATATGAAAATTAACTTATCAAGAAATAAGAATCCTATGCAAGATAATATTCTCAATTGTAACATCAATTTTTTTTTTCTCTTCTAAATCTAGTCTTAATAAGTTATTTTATGAATCAGTTAAAGTTTTAAAACATTTAGAGTTAGTTTTCAATCTCATAAGGCTTAGTAATATGAAAATTAACTTATCAAGAGATAAGAACCCATTTAAGATAATATTTTCAATTGTAACATCATTTTTTTCTCTTCAAAATCTAGCGTGTTATTTTCGTTTTTAAAATATCTAAAATTTTATATTTATACTAGAGAGTGGTTTTAAAGATACAATAGTCAAAATTAAGTCATAATAAGTTTGTTCATGAACCAGTTAAAGTTTTAAAATGTTTGGAGTTAGTTTTTTTAATTATATAACGCTTAGTAATATGGAAGTTAGGTTATCAAAAAATTAAAACCCCATCCAAGATAATATTCTCAAATATAGTATCATTCTCAAATGTAGCATAAGTACTATTTTTTTTAACATTTAAATCTAGTATATTATTCTCATTTTTAAGATATATGAAGTTTTATACTCATGTTCTAGAGTGGTTTTAAGGATACAATAGTCAAAATTAAGTCTTAATAAGTTAGTTCATGAATCAGTTAGAATTTTAGAACGTCTAGAATCAGTTTTTTAATTATATAAGGCTTAGTAATATGAAAATTAACTTATCAAGAAATAAGAACCCCATCCAAGATAATATTCTCAATCGTAGCATTATTTTTTTTTTCTCTTCTAAATTTAGTTAGTTATTTTTATTTTTAAGATATATGAATTTTATATTCATATTAGAGAGTAATTTTAAGGATACAATCATCAAAATTAAATCCTAATATGTTAGCTCATGTATTAATTAGAGTTTTTAAACATTTAGAGTCAGTTTTTCAATTATATAAGGTTTAATAATATGAAAATTAACTTATCAAAAAATAAGAACCCCAACCAAGAT
Organism: Escallonia herrerae; assembly: GCA_033070095.1. Taxonomy (NCBI): domain Eukaryota; kingdom Viridiplantae; phylum Streptophyta; class Magnoliopsida; order Escalloniales; family Escalloniaceae; genus Escallonia; species Escallonia herrerae. The sequence goes on along the minus strand of JAVXUP010001622.1, from coordinate 131,110 downwards.
AATATTCTCAATCGTAACATCATTTTTTTTCTCTTATAAATTTAGTTAGTTATTTTTATTTTTAAAATATATGAATTTTATATTCATATTAGAGAGTGATTTTAAGGAATAATTAAAATTAAGTCTGAATAAGGTGGTTCATCAATTCGATAGAGTTTTAGAACGTATAGAATTTGTTTTTCAATTATATAAGGCTAAGTAGTATGAAAATTAACTTATCAAAAAATAAGAACCTAATTCAAGATAATATTCTCAATTGTAGCATCATTTTTTTCTTCTAAATCTAGTATGTTATTTTCGTTTTAATGATATATGAATTTTTATATTCATATTGAAGAGTAATTTTAAGAATGTAATAGTCAACTATATTAGGTTTAAATTAAGTTCATCAAACAATTAGAGTTTTAGAATGTTTAGAATTTGTTTTTCAATTATATTAGGTTTAGTAATATGAAAATTAATTTATCAGAAAATAAGAATATCATCCAAGATAATATTCTCAATTGTATCATTTTTTTTCTCTTCTAAGTCTAGTTTGTTATTTTCGTTTTTAAAATATATGAATTTTTATATTGATATTTGAGAGTGGTTTTAAGTATATAATAGTCAAAATTAAGTTTTAATAAGTTAGTTCATGAATCAGTTAGAGTTTTAGAACGTTTAAATTTAGTTTTTCAATTATATAAGACTTAGTAATATGAAAATTAACTTATCAAGAAGAACCACATCCAAGATAATACTTCGAACCTTTAAGGACACTTATATTAATTATAATTCTATTTCACATTGAAAACATAATGTGATGACGTGTCAAGTAAAAAAGTCATATCTCTATGATGATGTGTCGCACAAATAAGCTCTCGCTTCGCTTATTATCTATACTATATATAATAGGATTCGATTGACACCTTCTTTGCCTTCTAAACCTTCAACTCTTTTTTCTGAATTTTTTTGATTTTGAAATTCATTATAAAAAGGTGTAAATATATTATTGGTCAAAAAAATGACAAGAAAATATAACTGTCCATTTTCCTAATTTTTAGCCATGATCGCGATGCTCTTGATTTCTAGCCATTCCATCATGTATCAGAATATAAAACAGTTTGGGAGGTTGTCAAAAGAAAAAATGGAAAGAACTTCATCATAGAATTTTCTATTCTTTGAAACTGCCATCAACTTACTCATTCCTCATCATCAGACTATGAACAGCCAAATTATCCATTCATTTCTACTCTTGACTGTTATTATACGATGATCATCGCGTGTGTGGATTGGTGTGTTTATGTGTGTGCATGTGGAAGGAGGGAGTGTTTCTATGTGCATGTGGATATTTTAGAGGAATGTGGGGGCGGTGGTGACTTGTTATGATGAAGAGAACGGTGGCAGGTGCAGCGAGTGTTGCCGGCGTGGTCGCTGGAGGGTGTTGCCGACAGTGGTGGATGGTGATGTGTGAAATGAGAGCTTTGAAACTGTTTAGGCATACGGGGGCTCGATGGGGCTTTTTAGGGACCTGGGCAAGGGTTGGAGAAACGGTGGTAGGGGTGGGGGGGATCGACATGTACAGAGGCATGTGGGGATGGGTTGTTGTGTGGTAGGTGAATGGGGGTTGGAGTAGGGGAGGCGACCGAGTGGGTTGGGGTGGGGGTTTGTTTTTGTGGGTGGGCATGATAAGCCACCGTGGCGATTCGGCATGGCCAAGACAGCGGCGATGATGCCGATGGCCGGTACAGTGGCCAGACCGATCCATGGCCAAGACGCCGACCGATACAGTTGGAGGTCCGGCCAAAGGCTACTGATCCGATTACTGAGCACACGTGTAGTGAAACCCACCAAGATTTCTTCATGGGTTAATGAGATCTTGAGGTTGTCTTTGACGAATAGCATTGCCCCATTCATAACAGCAATATTTACACATCACTTTATCAAACATCTGGTCGTATATTAAATTTGAGAAAGACATGGCGAGCATCTACTGTACAGTAATGTGTTCTTTGTGTGTGTCTGTGACGATATGTGATATGGGTTGGTGCAAAGCATGGAGAGATGCCTGGAAAGGTGAAGAAAATGTGATTTATTATAAAGCACAAACATTTGCGTGGGTGTGTGTGTGGGTGTGAAGATTGGTGATGTAGGTTGGTTCAGAACATGGAGAAATGCTTAAAGGTGAAAATTTACCATAAAACACACAAATTTACATATTTATGTGTGTTTGTTCTAATGCAAATCATGATGAATAATTCCCTAAACGAGCATATTGTAGGATCTATATACACACATTGTTCACATAGTATGTTTTGCTACATATTATATGGGAAAACGGGTATGAAGGGATTGATATTGTGAATTGCCATTAATGTGTAGTGTGTGTGGGGGAAGGGTTAAACAGATTGGGCTGCGCAGGGAAGATGAGGGAATTGAATGAGATATTGATAATGCTTCTTAGGAAAGACTGAAAGTGATGAATTTGGTGACATTTTATTGGCCGTTTAAGTTTTAATGGCAAGTTGTATGATGACCTTTTACTCATTAAGTTTTACGGAATGGTCATTAAAGTTTTTTAGCCTCCTATTAACTTTATATTACAAAATAAATTTTCAATTTTTTTTTTCAAAATGATATTTTCAATGTATGTTCTAGCAATGTATAATACATCTGAAATAAAACTATTTTCACAATATATCATGTCAATGTATAGTTGGAAGGAAAAAAGAGGTGGTGGTTGTGGTACAAAATAGTGATGTCATTCATCTGAAATAAAATTACATTAAATTGTTCTAGCAATCAATAATACATCTCTTGGACATTGATATATTGTTAAACAAACAACTTAAAATTACGATTATGATGGAAAACATTTTTGTGTAACCAGAATCACAACCTATGACTATAATCCTCCCTTTTAGTGACAATTTTGTCCTTAAACATATTTGGTTAAAATGTTTAGCGTAGCTATAAAGTTTTGGCCGCTAAATAGAGAGTTGGCTATACATTTTCGTAGAATAGCAGTCAAATAAGATATTATAACATTCATCAAAAAAAATTTCCTCCAGAGACAATCGAACATTGTTACAAGCTAACAACGCATCGAGCAATAAAAAGAAGAAAAATGAGTAGAAAAAACAAACACACACGCTATAAGGGTTTACGAGACTTACTATTATAGCTACGATTTCATGGCATCATCAGTTTACGACTCCACATTCACCAATAGTTTATAATGCAAATTCCAAACTCCCACTTTGTCATACTCACTCCTTTATATATCTCTCAAAATCCAAGATAAAATATACAGAGTAAATAAGATAACTTAGTGGCAAACAATTACATTATTATAATAATACCCTCCTACAAGTAATGGATATAAAGGTAAAGATATATAGTATAACATGATTTTGTACTATATTTGATGGAATTGCATATCTTACAAATCTTTTTTTAACAACATAGCTCTTACAGAAAGTACCAAAGCAACTCAAATATTTAGTAGTTCCTAAATATATTTAGGAGCACTTTTCTAATGATTTAATCGCACGTTATTAGTGATTTTGTTATAGGTGGCACTTTGATTGCTGGAATTGCAGGTGTATGAACTTTAGTGACAACGGATTTTTTAATAAAAAAATCGAAGTTAGCACTTTTAAGTGAATATAAATATTAAATTTATACCAAAACTTTGAACCAATAATTTCGAAACAATGATTTCGTTAAATTGACAAAATAAAGTTTATGTGGGAACAAATTAAGTTTTTTTTTTTAAGTGAATGTAAATATTAAATATATACCAAAACTTTGAATCAATTTCTTATCAAGATGACACTACTTTACTATAAAAGGATGTAACAATGGTACTTAATAATCCTTTAACTACATTATACAAGTCTGAGTTTAATACAAAAAAAAAAGGTTACAATTAGCCAACAACCATGTAATAGTGTCAATCACCCATGGATTTCTCCTATTCTTCCATCCAAAAAAGAGAGTTCCTTTTGGGGGGGGGGGGGGGGGCGGGGGAGGTTTGTAAATAATAAAATTTTGGACTTATGTGCATCACTGATACATAATTTTCATCGGACCTTATGTTACTTCCCGTGCATAGCACGGGATTTTAGCTAATATATTATTATATAGATATAGATAACCTCACCCAAAGGTAGACTATTTTAAGTGAAAAACTAACAGAATGCACCTATTTTATAACACAAGGGCAAAGCAAAAGAAGGGTGGTCTAGTATTTGCTCTGCGCTCCGCTCACAACGCAAGTTACAAATAGTGACAACTCCTCCATTCGAAGGAAAGAGCGTATACAGGAACTAACCTGAAGGCAAAATTTGAAGGAACCTTATGCGTTCTCAGAGAGTCAAATGAGAAAAAGGCCCTTAGAAGTGAGTAATGCCTTCACTGTTATCCAAACTGTTTCAGTCCTGAAACTGCGGAAAAGGGAACCATACACAAAGCAACTCCAACTGACACTAAGAATTCCTCAGCTCGCGGTAGAGAGTAGCAACAACGGGACAGAAGCAGAAGCAATTGCGTTGCTGGTGTTAGCCTTTATATTACTTTCCATCTTAACTGTACATGTGTTTAGTCATCGAGGATACAATATCGTGTACAATAATTAGAAAGGGATCAGTGAAAAGAGGGATTACATAAAACCTTTTATGCTATGTATGATTTCTATGTTTCATAGACATGCACAATTAAGGGAATTTGAGCTACAAGCCTACACGGACTTGATTAGAAATGCAGATCTCCAACGTAAGCATCCAGTGCTCGGATGCTGAGGGAGAATTTGAGAATCCGGGCTAGAGCAGTTTCATTGCAAAAATGTATCTCGAATAACGCGTGCTAATACTCGTGATGATAACCGACTGAGCACCTCAGGGAGCACAGTTGCCGAAAGGCCTGGCAACAGCGGAAGCAGCTCTTGGATGACCCGAGAAACATTTGCACCCTGTTGATATAGAGGGGAAGAATAAGTAAACATAGTCCTCAAGTCAATGAGGAAAGGTGCATAAAACAGCCACACTCATAATACGAATTTGTAAGGCAAAGAAGCTTCATCTGAACCACGTCAAAATGCCTTTATCATTTACCGTGCTTTATTAAGCAACAATTTACTAATCCATCTAACATGTGCCTGGACATCTCTAAAGCAACAAGTCTAGTTTTCTTTCCCCTGGATTCAATAACATTTATTTATCTGGACATCTCTGAAGCAGCGACTCTTCTCTCAGGACCTCTCTTTTGGGATGGTAAATCACTCCACTAGAACCCGAGCAAAGGAGGCAACCTATACGCATGAAGTGTGCAAGGCCCAGCAAGTCTCGCAAGTCTCAAGCTTTTGTGACTCGAGTCCAATGCATTATTTTTTCAGTTTTTTGCACAAGCAATTAAACAAAAATAAATATAACGCATCAGTAAAGAATTAAATCTCGATGACAGGTACATGATTCCATGTATTGCTAATGCAGACACACAACCTGCATGCCGAGGTACTCAGAAAAAAGAAATATTTTGGGTAGAATCTTACACTCATAACATGACTACATTAATCGTTGTCACACGGGCACACACACGTCCCACATGCTTTCCTATCTAAAAGAAGTCTTTATCATGTTGTCTCGGCTTCTAGTTTTTTACTGTTCACTATACAACCACTAATCAAGTCATGGAGTCCACGAAGATGGTAGACAGGACTCCAGGGAGGCATAAGAAAGTGGAAGTGGAGAAATGGAGGGAGGGAGGGAGAGGGGGAGAGAGAGAGAAAAGAAGAGAAACAAGGTAGAAAAGAGAGAAAAGGCAACATTGTCTTTTCATTTCTTTTTTCCTGTGGCAACCGTGTTTTGGACTGTGGCCTTATTTGGGCCCATTCTCTGATTGGTTCTCACTGTTGAGTTTACTCAGCAATCCTTGCGCTCAGCGCACTCCAGCTTTTCTACCATTTATTTGTCTAATGGTTGATTTATCCTCCACGTGCAACTAGAGACAGCCCATTCTGCAACTAGAGACAGCCCTTTCTTATTGGGTTCTGCAAGCTTGTGGGCTCAAATCGTGCTTGCTGCTGGCCCTCATTGCTCAGTTTCACTCAGGTATCCTTGTGCCCAGTGCACTTCAGTTTTTCTGTTTGTCTATGGGTGACTCATCCCTCCACATGCAATTGGAGGGTTGCAGGTGAAGAAGAATGTTACAGGATATGGTATACATCGTTGGATCCATCTTCTAAATAGCTAAAGCTTCTAGATCAACTGCTAAGTCAGCTAAACCTCAATGAAGTGAAATAACATAAATATCCATACCCCGTTACTACTTGGTCTGTTACTTGTTTAAGTACAAAGTACTGTACAGATGAAGCATTTGTGGCGCTCAATGAAATTTCTGGCAGTACGGCTTTTAGCAACAAAACTATTTTGAAATCTAAACAATAAGAATGTATGTACACCACCTCACCAATCTTTTTCTCCAATAACTGGATTAGAAGAAGAAGCGCACGCACAAGTATTTTCTGCAAAACTAAAGTACAAACACAAGTTTCTCATACCTGATTTTGTGATCTTGATGTTGAACTTCCAGCACTTAAGAATTCAACAATTCTTTGAACATTATTCAATATGACTTTGTCCTCCTCAGTTATGGTGGGCAGAAGTCCGGCGGACCTAATGGCTCCCCCAAAAGCAGGAACCATGCTGAAAACCCGGGGAGCATTTCCAATCCCTAAGACTGCCATAATTTGCACCAACTGTTCTCTGGTAAGTGCATCAATGCCCTTCACAATCTGTTGCACATGATAAAACAATTGTCTAAAAAAAGACTATAAACAGCTAATCCGACAAAACATTTCAGATTAAATCCAAACAACTAACAGTTCCAACGAAAAGAAATTTCACTAACTCATAATCATACAGCAGCTCTGGGATTCTCATTTTCGCCCTCAGCATGGCAGACAACTAAAAGACAGTAGTTCCTATCTTTATTTTAATTTTTAACGATTAGAACAGTTTAAGAGAAAATATTAAGCCCATAAGATGATGGTAATTCCAAATCATTTAGGAGAGAGTAATGATGCATTATATAGACACCAAGGTGATGGCCTCTGCCTCCAAATGCAAGGTCACAAGTTTGAGCCTTAGTTGCAGGATTCGTGTAGGAAAGCCACGAATCTTCCTTAGAAGCGCGAATCTGCGCTCCTAACTTGGGAGCTCATCGGGAGCGCGACCCAAGCATGTTGGGATCTCGAACGGAAGTATGGGCAGATTCGTTTTTCATCAATAATGGAGGTTTTCTCCTTGTTTTTTCTTTGGGTAGTCACTGTTGGCGGCTAGGGTTACGAAGAGATATGAGCAGAGAAGAAGATGTAGAGAGAGAAACCCAGCTGCTTATTTCTACAGGTGTCTCCCAAGAAATGGAAGGCAAAGCACGAGGGTTGGGCCCTATTAGTCTGTCTTTACAGGTCATTAGTAAATTGGTGGCTGTGGGTTGGCCACGTCCCCAACATGATATGTTGAGCTTGACAGCTGGGTTCTTATTCTTTTCAGATTCCCTCTTTTAACTATTGTAAAATTAACCACTTTTTTATATATTTTACAAGATTGCAATATTTTTACATTGTCCTATTTAAAATAAACTTTACTTTATGGTATGTCCTAGGACATACCATAAAGTAAAGTTTATTTTAAATAATTATATTGCCGCAACGCTCCCAACTCAGGTTCTCCAAGGTACTGACACTTCCCTCCCCCGCCCCCGCCCCCGCCCTGTGCAACTTAGGTTTGAGCCCCATGGGGGTGGGATATTCGGGTAGGGTTATTCTGTCTCTATATAAAAAAGTAACGTGTAATAGAAAGTAGTAGATGATATTGAACAAATGAAACAGAATTGCAGAGAAGAGGTTATAATCAAATAAGGAGAATCGGACGGGTTATACATCACAACTGGTAGAGCTTTAGGCAAAGAAGGTACCAGAATGTGAACTGTGGTATCATGCAAGCCGATATGTATTCATCTTTCTGACCAAGGCAACATAAATTTACAAAACAATGACAAGTATTAAACATTTAGAGAGTCGGTGAGAATTTCAAATTCTCTTAAAGTTTGAAGAAAATAAAGATGAATGAAGAGCATTTGGCCCCTTTGAGGTAGTAGGGGTTTGCTAAGTAATGAAGCTGTGATTAGGATCTCTGTAACGTTCTCTATGCTTGCAAGAGGCAAATGTTTATTTATGCTTGTACCTATAAAGAGAAATCTTCTGTATGCCACAGCGGCTTCAATACAGCAACCATAAACATAATTATGATGATGTACACTTTGGGAAGAGACAGTTGCCCATACAGAGAAAAAGCTCGGTGTCAAGTTTGGAAGCACATTCATAGTTACGTCTGTGCTCTGGACCTGGTACAGACCTCTATGGGAAACAACATTTTGAAGAGAACTTAATAATCAGATAAGATTTCAAATGCTTTTTCTGCATGCGTGAATATGCTCTCAAAATTGCAACGGAAAGTACCTCATCCAAGAGAAATTCCCGAAAAAAGTTTCCCTTTTCAGACAACAGAAACACTAAGGCTGCTCTTGTTTGAACCGGCTGTGCTTCAGATACACTTGATGGCAATCCAGGGAAAAAAGCATTTGTTTGACTTTGCATAACACCAAGCCCAGCCATATCCCCACTCAAATCCTCTCCACCTCCACTTTTAGCAGCAGTAATAAAAGTTTCAAATGCTTGCATGACATCTATAAACCTTTCAGCATCAAAGACTCCAGATTTTCCATATATTGTGTAACGCAGAGCACTCCGTAAACGCGGGGATTCATCAGTCAGGAGCCTCTGACATCAAAAGGAAAAAGAGAGTGCGGTAAGCTTCATAAACTAATATGGAGAAAATGTATTCATGTGTATAAAATAAATTTAAGAAAACAAGACTATACTGCAAAGTTGGCTACATAAAATGACATAAAAAATATGCCACCTTGCAAGTGATTACATATTAAAAGGTTGATTGCAATATTCACCATGCAGGTACTGTTGCTCTTTCATTTAGATGAAGGACAACAACTTTGGACATCTCCATATATAGAAGCCAATAACTTTGCCCTGATTTCATGCCAATAAACTTATCTTGGAAAAGAAAAGCAGCTCTTGAAATTCTAAAGCGAAAATGCTGCTCTCTTTCAATACCCAAACTGTTCGTGTCACAGGTTGGCATGAAATCAGGACATTTACATGCATGATATAAACACAGTATACAGTCATATTATGTCACATTTCCGTACCTGTGCAATATACGGGTAGGCTTCATCTACAATTGCAAAATCAGGATTCCCCACTAAAGCTATGCCTTCCAGCACTCCTATTGCTCTAATAATAAGAGCGAAGTAGGGGGGTATCCTAAATGGGTAATCGAATGTTATCTGCGCTAAATCTGATGCCAACTCCTGAAAGTTGATATTTTTCGCTCCACCACCTTCGAGTGCCTGATCAAAAACCTTAGCCAGAACAGGCAAGATGGGTTCCAAATTAACCCCGTCTGGAATAAACCCAAGTTTAACAAAATCTTTGACTATAGCTCCATAATCCCGATGAATGAGGTGCGCAATAGCTTCAATCATTCCATACTTTTGGTCGTCGGTTAATTTTGTGACCAGACCTGCAGAGAAAACCATACTAGGATAGGCCATGAGCATCAAAATAGCCCTACAGATTATGCATACAAGTACAAAGCTATTATTGAGGAACGGATCAAGAAGAGACATGACATCTTATCCAACGATACATCTATTATTGGTCATGCTCCCCTCGACAACGCTTAGACCTGCTGATATACTTGGAGAATGTTCACCTGAAAGCATCATGACAAATCAGCTGAGTCAATTGAGCCTCAGGTAGATCGACTGACCTCCCACGAAAAGGCTTTCTAGGACCATCTCCCCTCTTTCTTATAATAAATGCTTAGGCTCGCCCCTTTCTTGATTGGAGTCTACTCCAAGCTCATTGTAACGCATGTTCTAGTATCATGATTCATGAGTGGAACAGAGGTTCTAAAAACTTGGGGCTATCTGAGAATCACAAGAAGTGGTAACACCATTCTCACTTACAAGTTCGCAGGACATCCTTTGGATTCCAAATGAAATTTTCATTATTACTGGCAATATCACGTCCAAAATGATTGTACTATGGCAATATCACGTCCAAAATCATTGTACTGAGGGGCTTAAATAAATAACCTCTTGTAGACAAATGATGATCGGCGTACAGGGTCTATATGCAGTGATACTCTTTAGTTTTTCATTCATACATCCTTACAGGTGCAAAAATGGAATAACTAGCATAGTTTCCAAAGAGGAACTAAACAAGGGAATAGGACAGCTGATCCCCATAACAAATCTCCAGCAATGTTCCATACCCCCTCGGTTCAATAATTCAAACGAAATGGGGCCTCAGAGCATGCCCTCAAAATTGCAGATCAAGCATGCTACAGAAATTGAAGATTAGGGAACCAACCTAGAGAAGAGACTCAAAGCAAACACCAGATGCATGGAAAGAGACTTTGAGAATAAGAAATCACAGGAATAAAGCTGCCATATCATACAAGACTGTCAATTTAGTTCAAAGGTAATGCACATGAAACATTTTATAAGTCTACAGAATAAGGGTTCTTAGTAGTATTATTTATTTTTTGAGATTTGAAGCATGTCCAGTTAAGTGGGAGTAAATATTTGATGAAACTGGAGAATAAGGTAATGATCATTTGGGGAGACTTCATATGAAGCTTTCTAGAAAAGCTCAGGTTTTCCATTGTTGAAGACAAAGTGTCGCTCAATTTCACATCACAAATATGACGACGACGTGGAGAGATCTTGAAGAGAATTGCAAAATAACACTTAAAATTATGACTTTGTGTAATACTACTGATGTAACTCCTAGACATGCAACAACAATGCCACTCACCCTACTACGCACAGAATTACTAGACAACTACTTAACTTCATTAATCACGAGTAATGTCCATGTAACATATGCACGACTAATACTTTATTTTACTAACACTACACAAATCAAGTTTATTTGTCAACACCCCAGTTTAAACTTGATTTTTTTTACTCCATTTTCATCATTGAGGGGCTCGGTAAGTGCCAAATTTCGTCTTCATTTCCAATCCCAAACAACAACAACCTTCTTTGACATCTCCTTTGATGTGTAAACCACGTGGACCATCATCTTGTTGCATTTGCCACATTTCTTTTTCAGTATGTGTTTATGATCTCGACCATTCAATTTTGGCATTTCTAGCACCTCATCTGGATTAAAGAATGTCACTATGCTCACCCAACCTGCATCACTTAAAAAATTCTCTACACCATGTTGAGAATATGATCTTGATTTTTTCACAAAATCACTTTTCTTGACAATTATAACAACAGAAAATATTTGAGCAGCATAGTTTGTCAGAGTATCATCCTTAACGAACATATTCTTCAGGCACCATTTCAATATTCTTAACCACATGAGAAGTGTCCATTACCTCTTCAAATTGTGGCTCTCCATCTAGTGAAAATGATTCAAACCCATTTTCTTCTCTAGCATAAAGATTGAATAGTGCACCTGAAGTGCTCACCTCTTGAACATCATGAACTTTTACGTGGGATGCTCTCATCTTCCGTCTCTTCATTTTGAGCATTGTCATCAGCATTTCTGTTCTTACTTTCCTCTCTCTCTTCAGCAATTTCATCCATTGCTAATCTCCTCTATACTTTTAGATAGCACTTCTCCATTGGTCAACCTTTCATCATCATTGGCTTCAAAAGCCTTGACTTTTAATCATCCTTTGTCTCCTTTATATCTTTGGCTTTGGAAGCGTGTAACTCTTTTTCATCCTCCATTGCTTAGCCAATTTTTGTAAGTCGTTCCTAAGAAGCGGTTTGATGTGAAATGTTTGGAAGAATGCTGCTCTTGGGAAGAGTGCTGCTCAATGTTTCTTCTTTTTGCTCTAGCATAATTCATGATGTCTATTCTCTTCAGTAATTGGTTGTATTTCATAGTTATTCAGTTCACCACCTTTTATGTTATTTACATTTCTGCTTTTTTTCCTCGTCTTCTGTTAATTCTTCTGCTCTGTATCTATTGAAATGGATTTACTTATTTTTCCTTTCAAAACACATGAACAAGAAGAAACAAGGATTTATTCTGGTCAGTTATGTCGGGCCTGTCAAGGATTTTACTTTGCTTTAGAATATTAAATGCAAGATTTGACTCGAGATGTTCAACACCTTCGTTTGTGAACTCATCTTCTCCCCAGCTTTGTACCCGATACTCTTTGGGTAAGAAGTTACGTCTACGGTTGGAAGCACAACCACAATTATTTGCTAAACATCACTTGGAGATCTTAAATCTTCGTTGCGCATCTAGATTACTGTATAGACAACCTTCTGCAACACCCGGAGTGCATTTTCTTCCTTCTTTAATCGAACTCTCTTTGACAAGCTACTGTGTGGTTCTTCACCGACCACATCTCACAAATCACGCAATTTGAGATAAAATGAGAGGACACGCATCATTCCCATGAGAACATCAATTTTTCACACCAAATATCCATTTTGGGTAGTTTTTCAAAAACATGGGGACACCAACAAACTAAGGCCGTAACTTCCACTGTGATCTTTGTGGCTTGTGATACCACTTTGTTGGAGACAAAGTGTCACTCTATGAAGCACAGGTGCTTTAAAATGGAGGAAGTATCGGGGTCCGGTGCGCGTCGGGTGCAGGTGTGGTGGGGGTGGCTTGGGTGCGTTCCGGGTGCGCATCCGTTATTGTCCTTCTATTTTCTAAAATTCGGGTGCGGATAGGATACAGTTCGGATGCGGATCCGGTGCTTTTGGGTCAAAAACATAAATTTAGAAAGGTGTCTCGGGGGTTGAAACATAAAATCTCAGTTTTGTGGGGGTGAAAAAATAAAATAATAATTGTAACTAACCAAATTAGGGCAGATCGAGAGTCTGATAGAGAGAGAGAGAGAGCGGCGGCGGCAGCAATCCTCTTCGCAACCACCCGGTGACTCCGACGAGACCGGCGACCACCCGCGACATCAGCAACAACCCACGACCAACAGCAACCACTCGTGACTCACCTCAAGCAGCATTTCTCCAAAGGTAAGTCTCTAACTCTCTGTCTTCCTCTCTCTTTGTCTTTAAATTGTCTTTGCTACCTATTGTTACTCTGTTAGTGACTTGGACGTGGAACTACTTTGTTAATTATGGTAGAAAGTCCTCTCTTCTCACTTCTTAGTAAAACCAATATATAAACAGTGGGTTTGTTCTCACTTCTCAGTAAATTACAACAAATATATAAATAGTTTGTTTAATATGTTTTAAACAGTGTGTTTGATGTTACCTGTTACCTTGCTACTTTGGTTATGATATGATGTATTGTGGTGGTTATTATGTATTTGATGGCATTTACTACTTTTAAATGGTCAAATTAAATTGCACTGTCTTTTTATGCACTTTCTTAAGATCTAAATTGTTTAGAAAGTCAATACTAGGTTTACATTGTAAAAATTATATATAATATATGTATATAAAAAAATATATAATATTTGTCGTATCCCCACCGCACCCGTATCCTAAAATTTTAAAAATTCGGTATCCGCATATTACACACAAAAATATGCGGAGGGGCTCTGATACTGCTTTGTTGGAGACAAAAGTGTCACTCAAACTCATACACTCACAAATATGCGGAGGACATGGAGAGATATTGAAGAGAACACACAATAACACTTAAATTTTCATCTTTCTACCTCTTACACCATATACCTTTTTACACCATCCTAGATGACTAGCATACATGGCCTTACATAGTACTACTAATGTAACTCCTAAACATCCAACAATAATACCATTTGCCCCGCTACTTTCGCAATAACTAGACCACTACATAAACTCGCTAGTAATGCACTTGTAAGATATGCACCACTAACAGGCCATACTAACACTTTATTTTGCTAACAACATATAAATCAAGTTTATTTTTCAACATTCTGGACAAGAATGCCCCTCTTCATAAAATAACTACCCTTCATTTCATGACACATCCCTTTTCTTATAAGGGAGTACAAAATGGCCATTAGATAAGAGAACTCCATACATAGTCAGACCCGACTCGATCTTCTCCTTCACATTTTCTTAAATACGAGTCACATTATCAGTATGCTATGTAAGTTTTCCTTCATAATTCATGTGTCTGAAATCCAGTACTTATCATCCAAAACCTTAGAGGTTGAATTCATTTTTAGCCAAAGAAAGGACAATGGTTTTCATATAATCAATCCACTTCTAGAACTATTTCCATATGTTATGCACAAGAAAGATGGATTATGAAGTCAAGAATTCAAGGACTATGAAATGTTCTTCATAGGAAAACAAGTATACGATGTTGTTAACAAGGTAGAAAGATAATACTAGTATACTGACCGAAATCAAGTATAGCCAGCTTCCCATCTGGAGTACGAATCATATTCCCAGGATGTGGATCGGCATGGAAGAAACCAGTGTCTAGCAACTGCAAAGCCAAATAACAGCAAGTACGATAAGCTAAATAATTTTGAAGTTTGTTTAAATGATGAAGCAAACATGGTTATGCCAGGTAGCTTTCAAGAAGTGAAATAAATTTGCTGCCTGCAAAAATTGGCATTAAGATGATCTAGATTTGACAAAATTGATTAGAGCAGAAGAAAAAGTTTCAGAAACCATGGATCATAGTTACATGGTCAAACTACGTAAGGGCAATTAAATAAGCATCTTACATATTAGATTGCCATGCCAATCACAGAAAGTCTGCAGTCAGAGAGCTATTAAATTTATTCTTTGATAGTTATGATTTTAAACACAGAATATTGCCAGAAAGGAGCAAACTTGTATATGTACATACACCAGTAACTAGCAGAAACACCCAAAATGGCTACCCTAAAAGGAAAATAAAGTTTAGAGGAGTTACAAAACTCCTCAGCCCAGCAAAAAAGAGTAAAACAAACGAAGACTTCAAATCTATCTATTGACAATTCCGAAACCATGAAATTCATAGCCCAGACAGTTCCTCCGGCAGTAGCTCAACTCCAACTACCTCCTTCAAAAACAGCACATATATTGCTCTTCATTCAATGGTAGCATGGAATCCAGGTTATGCTTCCTACTTCTGCTTTTGACTTCATAACCAAAATGAATTTTAATTGGGCTACAATATAACAGAAAGAAGAGGGATTTCCATGCACATTGAAAGTTCCAAACATAATGAAGTAAATGGTAAGAACAGAGCCACTTATGACACATCTACTCGCTGCATGCTTTCATCATCCAAGCTTTTGCCCCAACCTAGTTGGGGTCGGTTACATGAACCATTTTCTTCCATCCCCCTACCAAAGCACGTGTTATCCAGTAAATTCCAAGCAATCAGGTCTTTGATACTATATATCCCTAAGTTATCCTCGGTGCCCGAATCTCGTCTTACCCCATCAACTTTGCAAAAACCACTTCTTCGTACAGGGGTATCCAAAGGCCAGTACGCTAGATACAACCAAACCATCTCAAGCAATGTTCGCATATTTTTTCCTCAATCGACGTCATCACCCCTTCGTGCGGATATCCTCATTTCTTATTTTATTTCTCCTTCTGTGGCGTACATCCACCTAAGCACTCGCATCTCAACTACACTCAACTTATGCTTATGGTGCTTCTTAGTTGCCCAACACACAACCATATATCATCATTGGCCCCACTGCCATTTCATAAACCTTTCCCTTCAACTCAAGAGGAATGTTGCGATTGTACAATGCCCCAGACGCAGCTCTCCACTTTAGCCAACCTGCTCTTATCCTATGGACAACATCCTTGTTAATCTCTCCCTCCTGGTGCCTTGTCAATCCAAGATACCTAAAGATTTACTTCTCAGGTACTTTACCTACTTCCAGAACATCCTCCCAGTTTTACTAAATTTGCCTTCCAAGTACTCCATCTTAGTCCTGCTTAACCTAAATCATATGGATATTAAAGTACTTCTCCGTAACCCTAACTTAAGATTCCAAGTACTCCTTAGTCCTGCTCTATTCTTATCAATTGAAACTATATCATGCACAAAGAACATACACAGTAAGTTCATCCATAATGAGAGTAAAAATATAAGGGCCTAAAGCTTACCCTTGGTGAAGTGCAATTGTAAGGGAACTAAGCTATTCATTCCACCGGTTCTTCTCACACAAGCAATCGCTTCATACATACATAGCTGACCACACAACTTTGCTTGGTACCTTAATGTATGCTTTGTCCGTATCTAACGTATGATCCAGCTTCATGCTTTGGTCTGTTTGGTACATACATATATGCACGAGTCATTGTGTATGATCTGAAAGAGCCTTTCTTTTTCCCATCTACGTGAATGACTATATAGAGGTACTTATTGTCTTTTTGTAAGCTCGATAGATATGTAATGTTGATGTCTTCATGATTTGTAATTGGAGTTTTTTCGGCTTTACACTTAACTATAGGCACTCAGTAAGCTTTGAAAGAACTATAAACAAAGATCTGATTTTCGGCATCTGTTATTTTGGGCAGGGCCTAGAATGTGTTCCATGTGATGTTTTATTCTCGCAGTCTGGCACCCACTCCTTGTATTGCTATGACCTCTAAGAAACTGCGGAAAGAACCATATGCATCTAGATGACTCACAGTCATAATCAATATCAATATATATATATATATATAAATATATATATATAAAAGATGAGTTCTGTTCTGGTTTGGTGCCACATGCCCTTTTCTTTCCGAGCTCTCTCGTGAAGTCTCAATTTGATTGACTTTCTATTGGACTCTTTGTTAAATGATAATCAATGCTTGCTACAATAAGTCTGACACTTTCGAAACATTAACTTCCTGCAAATTTTTACGCTGAATTTGACTCTTATTATATGACATTAAACATTTGGACTCACTTTTTACTTTGGGACCATATTAAATGTGGACTTTTGCTAAACACATTAAATTTTCTCACAGTGCACAAAGCCCACAGTGGCAAACCAGATGTCAATAATAAAATAACTTTATAAGGATAGGTAGTAAAATTAATAGATTAGAAATTTTCTTATGCTATTATTCCTCATAAATATAACTACTTTGAAACCTTCTATACCTTCACCTTCTTTATTGGACGAAGTCAAGATTCACTCTAACATGCATTAATCAAAATTATAACTTGAATAATAGTCCTGCGTAACTACTTGATCATAGAAGTATATATCATGTCAAAACCTAGCTTTAGCAACTTAAAGCGGCTATTTAGGTAACGCATCCAACATATTGCGACAAAGGCATGTTGTGCCTACAATACAAAGAGTTGCTACTTGGATTTGTCAACAAAGAACCGTATGATTTTCAGCAAGGATTTGTCGTTATGCAAGTGCATAACGACAAAATTGAATAAGTATACATTTGCACAAAGCCCCCTTTTCCTTGCTGTTAACCCAGTTATTAAAATCTTGTTCACTTTGTAGACTCTAAGATGGTCCCCAAATGACGTAATTCGTATTACTTACTAGGGAACTATGAAGCACGGATGCGGGTGCAAGTGCGGATACGATACGGGTGCGGATACTTGGATGCGGCATTTTTGAAAATTTTAGGATACGGGTGCGGCGGGGATACGGCAAATTTTATAAATATTTTTTTAATTATATACACTTAGTATTAAATTTTTAAACAGTTTAAATCTCAATAATCATAATATGTCTGTTTGATTTGTAAAAGATATTAATATTCCAAACAAAGTAGTGAGGTTTTAAGTTTAATGGGCTCTTTTGTAAATTTTAAAGCTTTCAGTGAGAATTTGTTAAGTTTAATGGGATGTTTTATAAAGATTAAAATCATAAATTTGAAAAGAATAAAGGTTTTTATGTGGTATCACTTTTATTTCTTTGAAGTACTTGGGGGTGATTTATGTAATAACTTAACAATGGGTACTTAAAATAAATTAACAAACATTTTGTCAAGAGTCAAAAGTCAAAATTCAGCCTTCCCATTATTAATTAAAAGAAAGCAGCCGGCAGCTTCCAACATAGAGAATATCGACCAGCGTCTTCTTCAATCTGCCCGCACGCCGCACTCCGTCGTTGTCGCCGCATGCCATCGCCGGTAAGTCCTTCTCCTTCTTCTGCTGCTTCTACTTCTTCTCTCCAGTGTCCTCTCTCGTCAGAGTCCTTGCCGGTGTCGCTGGAGTGCCCAGTGGTCACCGGTGTCGCTGGAGTGGCCAGTGGTGACAGATCTGAGCCGATACGCACCCGATCCGCACCCGGGATTTAAGAAATTAAAAAAAATAAAAACAAATGGTGGACACGCACCAGTGCAGCACCCGAGGCGCACCCGCACCCGACGCGTATCCGGTGCCGGTGCTTCACCCTAAGTGCCACACCGTTGCTTCATAGCTAGGGAAGGATGTAGGTTCGAATATTGCAACTAAAAATTACACATGATAATTGAGAATTTAAGGATAAAGCTATGTGCACAGACAAGAAATAAGAGTAGAAAGTAGATTATTCCATCCCATGGTGTCTGTAAAAGTAAACTATACTATTCATACATAAAGAGATAACGTCATTTGTTCGTTTATCCTGTACGCTGCACCTTTTCAAGTGATTATTTGTCGCTAAATTTTACTCCGCTAGGAGAGTAAATTTGTTTCTCCATGGTTTCATGATAATATTTTAACTTTACTTGGTAGGAAATGCATATCATGTATAGGTTGAACTTTTACAAATGTTAGGATTAAATTTGTAAATATTTATTTAAACAACATATCATCCATCTTTTAGTTTGTAAAAATTAATTTATTTCTTCTTAATAACTAACGAAAAACATTGTACGTTTATTAAGAATAAAAACGAAGAATCCAGTTGAGTTCGTGGATTTACCTAGGCGGGTTCAAGGAGTAATAAATCAAATGCTTGTGTGAGTTTTTCTTAGGCAACTGATATAAGGCGCAGCTAAATTCACACCCTCGTTTACTAAATCCACAACCTTTGACAACTAAAAGATGCTTTAGTAACACCTTTCACAATAAAAAAGTCTGAATGTAGCAAGAAATAAGGTGTTGATTTAGCTTCATCCAAAATATGTCATTCTTATACTTATTATCTTTTTAATATTTTACGATCATGTTTTCACCACCGAGCTTGGCTTGGATACTCTAAGTCAATAGCAAAATCAACCCTTCCAAGCTCCAATATACTCATCTTGAGAATAAAGAAAGGGGATTTGAAGGACTTCTATCTGGTTTGCAGCTCATAATGACCGGTGCAACGGATCCTGCGCCAGGTTGTTTAAATCTGGTTGAGCACAGAAATGCAATTTGTTTCGGTTGTGATTAATTGTCCTAATAGTCATAGAAAATTGGCCTCTGTTTTTAAACAATCAGTATACTGTTTTATCTCCCAGCTCTTGCAGTCTGGGAATATGGGGCACAATTCACAAGTCAACGAGAAACTGCCTAATATTCAGGACATGTTGGTACACTGTTATATCGGGATTACATGTAAGTCAGGAAGGCTTGGACAAAGGTATAATTCATTATGGAAAGTAAAGTATCAATATTTGCACAAATATGCACATAGGATAAATTTAGCAGCATAATACAAGTAGGATATCATTATTAAGCATGGCCCTGCAAGTGCACGACGTCAGCGGGTACCATGTTCTTCTTATATCTACTTTACTGTTAGTCCAAATAAGTAGGATCTCATTGAGGAAATAGAGGTTACAAGCATACTTGTTAAGCAGGGAAGGGGGGAAATGACAACATAAGGGTCTGAATCATCAGTAAGATCACATAGTGCAGAGCGTGTAAAACATTACCTGCTTCAGGTAACATATGACTCCAACATTGACCAGCTCCCCAACATCACTCTCTGTGCTTTGTGATAGCTTTTCTCCATCTATCCACTGTGTCGTAAGAACTTTCCTTGAAGTATATTTTTCATACGTTTTAGGTATAACTACCTGAAACATTGCAATGTATCACAGAACTGTTGCAAAACTTTTATGGTTTGACAACCATAGAAATGGAACTAGACATTCAAACTATCATCAAGAAGAAAATTCCCGTAGTCCTGAATGATACTAAAGATGAATATGACTTCCAAAAGGGTACAGGAACACATACACTATCACGCAACTCACAAAAATGATCTTCACTCTTTAACATTAGACAAATATTCTATCCCCTCAGATATCTCGAAATCACCCTCCACAGAAAAAGAGATGATGGGTGAGATTTCCTTCCACTTCAGGGAAAAACCTGAATTATGCCAACTTTAATATAGGTCAAGTCAAATAACACGCTGTCCCAAATCAGTAATATTCAAGTTTTGATTTGCCTCAAAAAAAAAAACCTCCCAAGGATCTCAATAGTACCTACTTGGCCAGCCATTCTGATAGAGAGATTGCCGTGTCGTGCGGCTACGGTATCAGGTCGTCACAGATGGTATGAGAACCGACTCTTGTAAGCTCAGAGTGGGTCTATCTGGTTAGGTTCTGAAGTTGGGGAACAAAGGCAGACTAGGATGGGGCAATCTAGGTCAAGTTCTAGAATGCCTTGTCCCACATATGTTATTTATGAATTTGGATTTGGCCTCACAAAGACCTCCCAAGGATCCATAATATCTACTTGCTAGCCTTTGAGAGAAAGCCATTACCGTGTGCTGGGGCCATAGTTCTGGGTCATCACATATGGTATGAGAATTGCCTCTTGAAAGCTTAGAGTGGGTCTCTCCTGTTGGGTTAGAGAGTTTGGGGAACAAGGGCAGACTCAGATCACATCATCTGATCGGGTTTGCCGGGATTACACGACAAAAGCTAAAGGGGAACACTTTCAGCTGTGTAAAAAGGTCAACCTTGGGCCATAACAGAGAAGCTAAGGATAAAGGATGGAAGTCTATAACACTCCATTGAACATCAGTTATATGTGAGTTTGGATTTGGCTTCAAAAAGACCCTATAAAGGATCTCACTACTATCCATTCGGCTAGCCCTTTTGAGGGTGTGGTTTGCATCCTCTCACTAAATACAGCACTCAGAAAGCACAATAAGATACGGAGTCCACTGTTTAATTCCATCCAACAACCAACTCCTCTTACCTCCCAATGACTCCTATCAAATATAGAGGAAGTCAATAGTTGCACCAAGTGGGGGCAGGGGCTGGGGCGGGAGCGGGAGCGGGGGCGGAGGAGCGTAAGCACCTGAAACAAATTATGGTTCGGAGCGGCTTGAATAAATAAATGTGTAAAGAGTATTACCATTTTCTTAATATATATACAAAATTTTCTTCTTGAGTATACCATAAGTAAGACTGAATTGTTACTTCGTGCTTGTCACATCAAGTGGCAACGCAGCTACTTGCCTTCGAAAATAACAAACGTAAAAGTAGTTCTGCTGCTGCTGTTCACTTCTCGAGACATTTATAGGTGGCACGTCTCCCATCTAATAGGGTTAGACATGGGGCCAAAAATGAATTGAGAGAGAGAGAGAGATAGAGAGCGTGCACTAAGTGACAAGCTTTGTTCTCTCGATGAGAGTTATCAACAACTGACAAGGAGATTTTAAAGACTTGAAAGAAGAGTTTTAAAGACTTGAAAGAAGAGGGTAACAAGGAATTGAGTCGAAAAGGACTTGACTTTCAGGTACTTTCTCACTTGTTCCATAGATCTCTATCGAGCTGACGGGATCGAGTTCCCACATTAACTGGGGATGCAATCCCATGGAGCTCCTAAACTTGGGATCGCAAAAGCGAGTTTCTGAGAGAGATCGTCACCATATGAGGAGGTTTCTTGCTACTAAGGGAGCGACAAAAGTTTGGGCACACAATAAACGAGACAACAATAGACATAAAGGTGAATGACCCATTAGCTACTCCAGACAAAGGGAAGGTGTAGAGTTGCAACAATTGTATGCTAATTATTAAACCTAGAGGTTTATTTTCAAGGATCATTCATCCAGATAAGATCGAGCTACAGGAAATATGGAATGGTCTTGAAATACACAGATTTATAACTCAACAACAATCTCAAAGGTGCTCATATCTATCATTGTAGGAATCCAGTTCAAGCATCCCTGGCCCTTCTCACTGAGTAGGCTCCTCATGTATATGAAGGAGTACAGTTCGTGCCATAAATTCCTCTCCACATTATTAATTATAGAGATGACAGATGAGTATATACTATATACATGAAATGTATGTCAGAAAAGGGGCCAAGGGGCACCACAAAGTACAGTCGAGCATACATGCATCTGAACCTAACAGCGTAATAGAAAAAAATAAAGGGAGCATCTATAGAAGCACCATATTATGCTTTTCCACACCCTCATTTGTCACTAAAGGTACGTTAGTAACAAATAAGAGTGTGGACAAGCATATGAGAGTGCGGGAATAAACATTCTCAAAATACACATGCAATCTATTGCACCAAAAGCTCATACCGTCCAAACAACACCAGGTATTGATTGGAAGTACACAGCTCTACAAGGAAGGCCTCGACAAAGGAAATTCACCCCAGCCAATCAGGAGTATGTGAAGGACTATATTTGCGGCTAAATAGATTGTCTAAGTTGCTTACTCTTACAAGTTCCTGCCATCTGCTCTTAAGTCTCAATATAGTTATACTTGCCAGCATGCTACTGTGGATAGTTACAACAGAATGAACCTGAAACTTTCTACTAGCACCACAAACTGTTCTACACTAACCAGGGAAAAAACAGGTTAAGGGTGATCATTACTACCTGAGGAAGGTCCTTTTTCATCATCTCAGCAAACATTGTTCCATTTTCACCCTCATTAACATAATCAAGCTCCTCAAAAAAACGGGCAGCCCACTCATCAACCAATCCGACCACATCAATAGAGACCTGGAAAATAAGATGAGGAAATGAAACTCTGCCACACTACCTCTTAAACAAACAGATGCAACTAGAAGAAAAAGGCAAAGTGACTGCACCACAGGAATTTGCCAAACACTACCTGAGGAAACTTCCGAAGAACTAATCCCAAGTTCCTTATGACATACAAATCAACAGTAACTGTCTCCAGAACAAAAGGCCTCTGAACTTTTACAGCTACCAGATCCCCATTTTCTTTAAGCCGGCCCTTGTACACCTGCCCAAGAGATGCTGCATGGATTTCCCATCAGAAGGAAAGAATGTCAAAACATTTCTGGCTAGAATTTGTCAATAATAAGTTCCAAAAACCAACTAAAGACAACAATTTACTATCAACGGAATGACGCCAAGATTTAGATAAGTTTCTCTAAAGGTCCACGGGCGAAATTACCTGCCGCAATTGGAGAGGAAGTGAGTTCAGAATATATGTTATACCATGGCTGACCGAGCTCCTCCTCTATAAGAGCCATAGCAATATCATCTGGATATGATGGAACCTTCAAATATCATGGAAAAAAGCACAGCACATTGAGTTACAATCCCGTGCTATATACATATGTGTGTGTATATATATCAATTCACCAAGACTAGCAAACTTGAGTACATCAGGTATTGTACAACAAGCTGGTACTAATGTAGTTGATAGAGCTCAACAGAATTTTGGTTTCAAAAGGGAGGAGGCCATCTCAAATGAGATATCGTGTTGAATGGCTGCAAAGGCTTGTAAAGTACAAATTTTCATAACACACCAAACTCACCAGATACAATATGGGTATACACATTATGGAAGTCAGCCAACGTTCTGTTAAACAGTGTCGAGATGCATTTTATATGCATCCATATGTTTATCTAGTTTCTAAAGCTATACATCCAATGCCACCTCATTGACGTAGTTTATTATTTATGGTATCTTTCTCGTTAAGACACTGACATAGTAGCTGAAGCCTACACAAGGATAAGTATTAGGTTCTTCCATGATAATTATATTCCCAGAAGGGTGTCAGTTTATGCAAACTATTACAATGAAAATGTGCAAAGATACCACACTTATTATACTCCGATCTGGTTCAAAGTTTGATAGGGAAATAGAACCCATAATACGAATGGCTAAAGCTACTTACAGCAAAAGCCAGATATACTTCAGCAGCGAATAACTTAAGGCATCCAAAGTTAAAAGCGCATGAACCAGTACTTAATCGATGAAATAAATACAGCAATTAAAACCTATCAGATTGGAACAGTTTTTTCTGACCTAATGCAAGGGGAGGAGTTATTGTATGACTCTTTGTTTTTTCAAAGCTTCAAATTTTGTTGGTTTCACATCCATAAAAATTTTAATAAATGAGGCTCACTAAGTCCTCAAAGGTTGTCATATGTCATAAGAAAAAGTACAATGGGCTTTCCCAAGTATGAATGCACAACAATACTTTACTTTTGTTAAGTTACACCCATAAAGATGAATACATAAAAGTCACCAGTGGGGAGTCATTCATTTAGAATGTGATTATGAAAGTAAACATAGAAACTGCTGAAAAAATAGACCGCGAGTAAGATGAGAGATAACTTCAAAGGTCCGCAAGAAAAATATTTAAAAAATCATCTGTAGAAAAGCAGGATTTACTAATTGATGTGTAAAAAGGCAACAACTTACATCAAAGCTATCAAAAGAGAGCTTAATCTTACCTTATCACAAAGCTTTTGCAGCTCTGTCATTGCAGCAGGTGACAGTATGTCAGGCCGAATGCTCAATGCTTGCCCAAGTTTTATATATGCTGGCCCCAAAGAGGTTACAATCTCCCTTAACTCAATTGCTCGGGAGACTTCATTCTGATTATCAAAGGAGTGAGAGGAAAGGGGATCAGTGAGTAATAACAGGATAAAACAACCAAGAAAGGGCAAAACAAGCATAAGTTAAACCAATAAGTTTCTGTTTATTTGGCTGGCACAAAGTTGCAGCTTAGATACAATGATGTATTCTACTTCCAGCTTGTCTGGTTTTTGAGTCACTTCTCTAGTCACGTGAACTAGAAGGCTCAAGATAGTACCATCCGGTTAAACCAGAATGTCAAGAAGAAGCAACTTGGACTTATCTGAGCATTCAGCAAAGGCCCAGTTGGGATTCGTGACATTTATTTCTGCTACTTAATTTTCCTTTTGTTACAATATCACAAGTTGTGATTCTGTTTTCTCAGGTTCAGGGCTCGAGTGCATTACAAATTTAGGCCCTGTTGATTAGCAGTTGGTAAGCATCTCGTTCTTATGTTGTCATTTCAAAAATTCTTAGACAAAAATTTTGAACTGTATATGCACTTTACGAGAATGGGGGGATAAAAAAAACAACCTTAACCTTAGTCAGCAATTATGTTAGATTTCTTCCTCCCATCTTTTCTTTTCTTGGTCGGGATGCGAGAGGGAAAAGAGAGGGAGGAGGTAAGTTAACTGAAGTTTCCAACCTAAAAGTCTACTTCCAGAATTGAAAGGCATGCTCTTTAAAAGATCAAATAATATACACAAAACTATAGCTCCAAGGGGTCAATTCAAAAACTAACCTCTTTAACCTTTTTGTTGATCACATCCCAGGCTATACCTGAAAGAAAGCCTCCAGCAACAGACAGTAACTGTACAATACGGGTTGCAACTGCTCGTGGTCGTTTACCCCAATATGCAGAGATGGTATCCGGATTGTACACCAAAGGTAAAAATTCACTGCTTTCATCAACCTGAAATAGCACAGGAAAGAAAGAAATATCACCATTCAAACAAATCCCTGAAAGAAGAAGAAACCTAATCTTACTGGAAAGCTTCAAATTTTATGCTTCCGATGTAAAAGACTAAGAATCAATTAAATGTCTACATCAATTCTCAACTACAGAAACTTGGCTCCACCTCGAATAGACAACCATAACACTAGTTCATAGCATTTTGACTTTTAAATCAATTTTAAAACTCGCCATGCTACAAGCTTACTATTCCAGTTGAACTACAAATACTCCTTAAGTTATACCAGTATCATATTGCTAGAATATGTCGTAGATGTATGCATAATCACCGTTGCCAGACAAAACATATAACAGCGTCTACTATGTGCAGTAAAATTCAGTGGCAAACCTCAACCAGGCGAAGCTGAACATTGTCGTCAGCAAACTGTTCATCCCTCAAATTTTGACCCCGAAGCCCCTTCATTAGTATTGCCAACTCTTCATTTTCTTCCATCTGTGCTCGCACTCTTTTTATCTCCTGCGAAACTGTCTCCATTCTCTGCCATTCCAAAAATGTACTAGTGCTTAGCTAACTAATCATCAGAAGACTAGCAAATCAATTTCAAGATAGACAACGATGCTGCAAACATGGTATCGGTTGCTAGGAAAAACAGAATCTGTTGAATATGTAATCCAATGTATCTACCAAAATTCGTTAGTTCATCTTGCACAAAAGTGCACATTTTTACACACCAAAAATCTTCAGACACAAAATTTTCCCAAGGTCACCTTGTAGTTGTACACACACAATCAGACACACATACACCCGCACACAAACACACACGTGTCCGCATGCACCTACAGACCCGCACAGGCACGCAACGTCTGAAGTTCACGTAACTTCGCAAGTTCACCATATATGCACCACGTAAAATTTGCCAAAACCATCTCATGCACGAATGCGTGCAATTTCGCAAGCCTGTCTCATACACATAGAAGGCACAGAACTCTGACAGTTCACCTTGCACCCACCCATCCAAAGGTTCACCTTACACACAAACCTGCGCGCCCATGCACACAAAATTTTGCAAGTTCACCTGACACACAGTAACACAGAACTTTGCAGGTTCACCTACAACAGGCACACATAATTTTGTGAATTCACCGCCACAAACACAAACACATGCACACACATAATTTTGCACGTTCACCCTAAACGCACAACTAATTATTCATGTTCATCTGACACATGCACACATTTTTTCTACTACTCCGTTTTCTTGGCTTTTTTAGCAATCAAAGTAATGCTTTAATAACAATGTGCAATTAAGTAAGTTAGCAACGGAAAAATCCCGTTCAGTAACTTACAGTAGGAAGTCCGTTGACGGGCCTTGACGGCTGCGCTCCTGAAGATCCATTGACCACTTTCGGCAGCAAAGGCTTCGTGTCGGTCGGCTTAGGCTCGGTCGCTATGGCCCGTACCACTAATCTCCGCCTCCGAATCCCCACAATTCGCAACGAATTGTGATCGGTAACCAGCTTGGAAGCGAAGGAACGCGGCCGGAGGGTGCGGCGCAGCGGCTCGATTCCGCAGTAGACCAGCTGCTGACAAGCCGCGTCCATCGCGGAATCGATTTAACTCTGCGTGTGTATACGTCTATTGCAAGCGGAATGTCAAATTTTCATATGCTAAGAATGTAATGTGTGTGTCTCTGTGTGAGTTCTGTTAGATCCTGATTCCTGACATGGCTAGTGTTTGGCTACAAATTTGAACTCTGTATGTGTGTGTGTGTGTGTGAGAGAGAGAGAGAGAGAGAGTGATCCTTGGATAGATGGTGTTTGGTCACAGATGTGAAGAGTGTGTGTGTGTGTGTGTGTGAGAGAGAGAGAGAGAGAGAGATGACTGGAGTGAGATGACTGTTTGGGTCGTTGTGGTGGGAACACGTGGCGGGATGTAGTGCAAGGAAAGGGGTGAGCCGACGTGTTCTGTTCTGTTTGGCGGACTTGCACAACCTGTGCCGTCCGTTGGGGCGGGGAATCTCCACCGTATGTTCTTCGGACGCTGAACGTGACGTGACGGGGCTTTCGCCGTCGGGGGCGTAGTCACCTCGTGACAAAGTGGCCGCGGTCCCGCGCCTCCCCCGCCCACAAACCTAATTCTAATAAACGGTGATATTGCGAGAGTTTTTTTTCTTAATTAATATTGTTTTAAAACTTAACTAATTTATTTTTTTTTATACTTATTTATCGGTATATCACACTTTTAAAAATTAGAAATCGCTGTTTCAAACAGTAATTTTTATCATGAAATCGTGATTTCGAATAACGATTTTTAAAAGTGTGGTATGCGAATAAATAAGTTTCAAGAAAGAGTAAATTGGTAATTAAGTTTTAAATATGTATTAATTATGAAAAAAAACTCGATATTTGGACAGACAGTAAAGAAAAAGGTTATTTTAACCCATAATATGCACTACATTGTTTTTCATATATAGCTAAAAAGATAACAGTGGTCACCGAAATACTTATTGAACTTAAAAAGAAAAGTGTACAAGAGAGTGAAAGTATTGTTACCACTTTAGTCCCCCAAAAATTAAACTTCGGTTCGTCCAGGCCTGATTATTCTTTGAAATGTCACTTAAAATGTTTGTGACTAAAAAATTTTTGATTGACAAATAACGAGCGGCATATAATTTTCATTACCTGTTTCGGTTGACAAAAACTCTGTATGTCAAATTGGTAACGTGATACAACCGACGGATAAAATAGAACGAAACTAAAAACTTAATCTTATCATTAAAAAATTTCTCTACTTAGTTGTATATATCTCTCTCAAATGTTATACGACGTTATATTTAGAGTTTTTATCATAATTAATACATATTTAAAACTTAATTACCAATATACTCCATTTTAAAATCTATTTACACGCATGTCACACTTTTAGAAATTATTATTTGAAACCACAATTTCAAATGAGAAATCGTTGTTTCTTTATTTCTGTTGTAAAGTAAAAATCGTTGTAGAAATCATTATTTTAAATAGCGATTTCTACCTTGAAATCATGATTTCAAACAACATTTTCCAAAAGTGTAGTATGCGGGTAAATAAGTTTCAAAAAAGAATAAATTGATAATTAAGTTTTAAAAATATATTAATTAGAAAAAAAACTCATTATATTTATCATTGTTATAGTTTGCATCAGACTCTAATCACATAATTACAGCAGAATTTAATCACGTTGTCATTGTCCATCTCTATCCATCAGCAGTGATTAACGTCTCTCAGACTTAGAGTCTTGGTTACTTTCATACTAATAATCAAGTATAGAGTTTGATGTGATGACATAAATCAACGCTATAGCTACTTAGCTAGTGTACAAAAGTTCCCATCTTATCAACAATCGTAAGATACCAACTTTCATCAAAAAGTGTAATCAATGATAAAGATTTTCAAATATGCATGTTTAAGACATTGCTATGAAAGTAAGTCTATATACGTATTAAAGTATTTTGATTGCAACTATCCCTAAATCACATAGACTTGTTCTTTGATTGCAACTCGGTGAATCACGTAGACTTGTTCTGTTTCATCTATATGGCTCACTTGTTGGTACTTTAATTTTTCCATTTTGTTAGGTATTATTACTCCTTTTTGTTCTCTTTTGCATCGGCAATAACTTTAAGGATAGCACATATAGCCAGGCCTTGTCATGCATAAGTATATCTTAATTAGTTGATTATGTCGTAAACAATTTCTTCTCACTGAAAATTTTGTGAACATAATGATATACTTGTAAACCCCAAAGAATTGGCCTGGTGATCGATCAAGGAGGTATACGCTCTTCCTTAATTTTTTTCAGTAACTTTTGAAGTTCAAACCTTAGGGTCAGCACCATTTAGAGGTTGGACTCTAAAAATCGTGAGAAGGGTCTTAGTCTCAGTTGGCGTGCAAATTGGCCCGACCATACCTCTTACGGCTTGAAACAAATAGGAAGGTCGAGGTGAATATCTTTTCATTCCTCCTAACCAAATTTAATAAAAGAAAATGGAGAAAAAAAAAGTCCAAGTCGTATTAGGGATGTATGCCTGCTATTTGCAAGATTGATTTTGTGGTAAGATGAATATTGGTGAGCCTTTGACTACAAAAGATTATAGATACATAGCATAAATCGGTTATGCCAAGATGGTGAAATTCGATTTAGACACGGTTTTGCTCTCCCCTTGCAAAAATGTTGATGTCTTTCAGGCCTTACAAGGTGATAGGGCGTGTGTTTGCTCATAGGAAAAGTGGTTGACGTGGTTGACTAAAAAGTGGTAACTAACTTGGAAATCTTTTTCTGTCCTAAAAAGATGATTTTAAGTGGTTGACGTGCTCTCGGCGGATGATGGGTTTTGGTGAAGGAAAAATTGAAAATTTGAAAGGTGGGTCACGTTATAGTTCTTAGCAAAAAATGGAAGAGAAATCCGATGTCTTTGGCCTTGTTTTATCATCTTAAAATAAGCTCACTACCATCTTGTTTTCTAGTTGAGAAGAGAAATAGGTTATCTTACCATTCTTATCCTTCTAAACGATATCTTATCCACACTGAAGAGTTTTAGGGCATTATCTTTATATATATAACCCATTCACCCTCCATGAGAGCGTTGAGCTAAAATTGTCAATGGTTCGGTCAACCTCGTACAGTTTGTGTAGCTTTTCAAATGAACAATTTGTATAAGCCGGACGTTTATTTTTTCATGAAAATCTGAAATCACATTTGTAGATAATACTTTTCAGCGGCAGGGATTCACTTCTAGCACTTGAGTGAATCTACTGGGACTCAAGTGGAGGTTTTATTGGTGTGATAGCAAGATACACTCGCGAGTAATGTTTTACACTCTCATTCCCAAGTCATCTTGACCTTTTTCTCATTACTTGAGGACAATCTTGGTTTGCAGGCTTTTTTATGGACATTCAGTTCTCGTGGAAAGTAGACAAACTTAGGTGCATATAAAATCATTCTTAGCCAGTTTTAATAGTCATGTGGTCCTTATTTGTGGCATTAACCAGGACCTCTATCCATGTGAAAAATCAGGTGTTGGAGAAGATCCCTGGGCTTGCTTCTTTTTTGGCGTTATTCACTATGCACTGCAAAAGGCATCAAGTGCACCAGCCAGTATAGGCACCCCAAATACAAGCTATAAACCCACCGGCCGATGGATCAGACACGTATGGAGGTCCCAAGACCCTATTACTTAGTGTAAAGGGTTGGAACCTTTTGCACCCAAATTTGGTTTTCCTAGCCTCCAAGGATTTCAAGGCTACAAATTTAGGTGTAAGGCCATATTTTAAATGGAAGAATTCATCATAAACCACCTTGATAGCTTATCAAAGTTATCTATTACTCATAAACCCTAATCATCCAAACCATATCCAATGGATTCTATTTCTGTAGACGATGATCAAGGTGCGAAGCAATCAACTTTTCCTCACCAAGTGAAGACCAATCTTGTGGAGGAATTATCCAAAGTCAAGCAATCAATAATCATACAATAGGTAAATTTATTTTTTTGCTAAAGGTAATAGATAGCCATGTGAATTGCGTGCTTTATAGTTTAACTTTGAATTCACTTACCAAACATACTATTTGATTGAATTGGCATAGTCTTTGATTAGATTTACATGCTCTTGAGTTTTACCCTTGTGACTGATATCAAACATTATGTAATTTGATTGAGATAACTATCTTGTCATGATGATTAATTGGTTACAGCTTTTACCTTGTCATTCCTAGTTTGGGGTTGTGTCCACGTCTTTATGTCATAAAACTCCCTTTTTTTCCAACACGTTGATTTTTCAATACATCAAATCTCAAACACTATCTTTTCATCTATTAATTTGATCAAAGATATAATGTTCTATACAAACACCTTCAAAAGAGTCCTTAGAGATCAAATTTGGATACAAACTCCGAACCACCATGATAGTACTCAGTTAAACTACGTGGTTTGATTCCAATAGTCAGTAGATACATAGGAAATCCAGACCTCATTCTTGGATTCGAATCCAATCCATGTGTTTTCTCTTATTCTTCAAGCTATTATTGTGATGTCTTGCTTGTATTTTTCTTGTTTTCTTCAAAAGCTTGATAATAAACTAACAAGGCAATATGAGATCCCCACAATGTGACAGGATACATAATACCTTCTTATCAGATAACCTGATCCCCACGTCAAAACTAAAATTTAGCACGCCTATAGATAGCCCATTTTTATAAACTTTATTTTACATTTCACCCGACTCAGTCTAATTCGGTCTGGTCCCGTCCAGTCAGTTTATTTACGTTGAGCTTAACCAAGGTCAGACGCTGAAAGTCTAATAGGTGATTTTGACTTTGGGCTCGTTTTTTATTTTACTCCCGTGCACTTTTATGGCATATGGGCTTTTCCTTCTAAGAAAAAAGGCTTTAAAGTAAAATATTGTGTAATGGTCGGTAAGGATAATTTTATTCGGTTCATTATTTTCTCTAGTGGCAGCTAGGGTTGCATCTTAATCTTTTGTGCTACTTTTCTACCACCTTAGAACCCATGCCTCTATATAAATAGCTCCCTGCCACCCTCTAAACACACTGAAAATCCCCAATGGCTGTCATTATACTGTGAGGCTTTTCAATCAAGTGAGAGAATATATTGTGATCCCTCCCCTATACACATTCATATAACTCTTCTTGCATTCTTGTACTATTCTTTCACCTTTCCGGTGATAGTAGATAAAATCTCCTCCCCACAATCAAATATTGGTCTTTGGATAATAAAATCAGTTTTCGTACTGAATTCAGTTAATGTAGTTATTCTCAAAACCACGTACCAGAATTTAAGTCGCCTTCCCCTGGATTGGAGTTATGAAGATTTTGATCCTAATTAGTTTGTAGGCCACTCAGTCCCAGTTATTGAGTCTAAACTAATAGTTAGGTAGATTAAGATTCTTGTTTGGCTTTTTGTCTCGAGTCATCAAAAATCAACAAAAACAAGTAAAGACCTATTTAAGGTTTGATAAGGTGCCTAGTACCATGTCGTTATAATTGTGCCCGAAACTCAACCTATAGTTACACAGATTAGACAGCTTAATTGGTGATATAGAGTCAAAGTTTAGGGTTTTCTTGTTTCCCCAGTTAATATCTCAAATTAACTCCAAAGATTAAATAGTGACACAAAAACCTAGATTTTTTGGATGTATGTGTTCAAGATGCCAGATCTGCCAATTGTATTTTCAGAGTCAACCTAAGGTCTCCTTGTTTCCTCCTTTCTCATGAAAATTGGATTGCGACTCTTTTATGTGTGAAAGCCACCGAGTTTTCACCCCACTCGCAGGTTTCATAGTATAATTTGTCGATGTCATTTGTTGCTACTACATATCAATGCATTCTTTAGCTCAAATATCGAAACATGCCTTCTCATATATAAATACTTTTGTTTTCAAGAAGATGAAGATGAATAAGGTGAAAAAGAATAAGCACTTTAATAATTTTTAAACCGGAAGCTAGAATGCAATAATTAAGCGATGAATAGATAATACATGTTTTATCACATATAGTTAGTTGCAGGCATAACACCTTCTGTCAAAGGTACTTCGGGCATTATAATGTGAAAAAAATGAATTTCACTTCAAATTATCATAGCTTGTAGATCGTGGTCTTTTAGATGTTTGGTACATAATTGGCATGCCCATTGTGATTATGTAAAAAGAGAGCTAGCTAATCAACACCATTTGTTGTAAAACATATAGAAAATGCAACCTCTATCCTAGATTTATTGCTCCAATTTAACTTGGCACAAAGTTTTTAGGAAATGGTCAAATTTTGTTAAATATCCACTCTTATCCTGTTGGCTTTTAGGGTTTCTTACGCCACTTACAGATGAGGCCGCTCCCAAGGATTCCTCTCATTCTCTCTCAAATCCAAACTTGTTTGTCCATAGTTCGGATGCCCAACATCGATGGTGTTACCCGCCACTTTCGCGCGACAAGATATATCCTTAAATATCAGTTTTAATTTGCAATTTAATCAAAGGATTATGTTTCATTTTTTTGGCCAAGAAATGCACGAATCTTAGATATAGTCCTCAAGAAAAGACTTGCTTGGTATAATATCAATTGACCAAACAAAAAACTTGGGAAATCATGAAGGATCATTAGAAGGTGCTCGTCTGCCATGCCTAGTAGATACCCAATTTGCCTTAGGGCAAGAATCATACTTAGTTGACACCTAGTTGATGCCCACCTAGGCGTTCAACTAAGCGGCCGACAATTATGAAGCATCACAATATCCACATTCGCCACCTCAAACCAACATAGTTAGCCATCCATCACCTTCGTTCAATCAACCATCAAACTAAGATCATCAAAAATCACGGCTTAACTTGGAAATTAAAAATCAGTTCTTTTTTATAAAATAAAATAAAAATCTATTTTAGAATTCTTCATTGTTAAGACTAATACTCAATTTTAAAACATGCATATGAAGTTAGTGGGCTGAGGTGGGAGAGAAGAAGAAATTCAATGGAAAGAATAGATATAAATCTGATGTTTAACTTATTATTCTTTGTTTGTAGCAAAAGAGAGAGAAAGAGAAATATGAGGAGAGAACGATGAGAGAAAAAATGAATTTGGTTCAAGAGAGAGGTAAAGCATCAATCAAAACTAGCATATCCTTCACCCCCATAAAGACTGGCCTAGGGCCAAGAAAATGGGTACGGGCATTCATTTTATTTACCTGTAAATTTGTCAACATTTTCGGCCCGTAGCCGCACGGGTCGAGCATTGGCATACCCATGGGTAAGATACTTACATTGATAAGAATAAGTTTTTTCAAAGAGTTTGAAGTTTGCGAAAATGATGGAAAACATAGGCAAGATGCAAGTCATGCAACCGTTGCAACATGTTCCTTAAAGCCTTCTTGTGCTAACTCTAAATTTGAAAAGTATCTTGAATGTCGCTCCTCGAAGATGCAACGTTTAAGTTTTTTAATGTTAAAAGTTTGGATTTTTCATGAGTTTTTGTCTACTTTTATTTTATGAATTAGGTTTCTATATCATGTTTTGAAATTATGTTTAAAAGTAATTTAGTTCTATTCTGGTAAAGATATTCTATTATATTTTTTTGATTTTAGCTGTCAAAATTTGTTGAGTTGAAGGATCCTGCTAAAAGCTTAAGATTTCATGAAGACTTGAAAGCAATAAAAGTCAAAGTTACTATTCATTTTGTTAGCACTATGGGTGGATAACCTACGCTTATATCGTGTTTTGTGATAACAAAACATTGATTATGTCATAATATATGCTTTTAAGTGAATTCTTAAGAGGTATATGCACACTCATGAAGACATATTTGAGAAGTTAGAAATGTGAATTAAGGTCAATGAAGCTTAAAGGTGTAGGGGTCATGCTATGAAAGCTTCATCATAACTAACGCCAAAGAACAAGAAAGAATACATAAACTAAGTTACTCTATTGTGATTGATATTTACTATTAGGTAATAGTCTTAGTTTTATCCTTGAATTAATGACTATGTCTTATGCTTGAATTAATGACTATGTCCTAAAATGACCTCGCGTTCATAACCTTTAAAACAAGAGTGTGTCTTGAAAATGAGTAAACTTTGCATTAGCTTTCCAATACAAAAAATGGTGTCTCAATTTGATTTTTCTAAAGGAAGTTATGCCCAAAATAAGAAACTAATTTTCGTGAGTGAGTCCATTGCATTGAGGCAAATTAAAAAATAAGGGCTAGTTTTGCTAAAAATCATGCCAAATCTTTCTATAACAACTATAGCTCATATTTATCCTATAAAAATGATTTGAGACTTTATCATACACCATAAAAATCACATTATATGCCTTCATTTATTAGAGAACCATCAAGGCTCAAGAAAAAAAATATTTTTTTCTCTTCATCTTCATGATTTTACATCATCAAAAAGAGCATATTTGGGAGAAATTCCTTAATTAAGAGGGAGCACTTTAAGTCATCAATCTCTGATCTCTTTATTGTACTCGAGCTTTACTTGTATTTCCTTTCAAGATGGTTTCTGTGTACACAATTGATCTTTGAAAAAGGATTGTAATCAAGGTTTGAGTTTGTTAAGTCGCAGCCGAGTTTTGTGGATTTAAGGCTCGTGCATGGTGTTGGGTAATCCCCAAGCGTTTGTAGAGGTTTTGATCTTGACCTAAAAGAAGATTGTTGTTAGTGGATCCTATTGATCTTGGAGGAACTTCCTTAAAGAGGTGGATATAGGCTTAGGGGTAGTTCAAGCTGGACCATTTGAATTTCCTTATCAAGTATCTCTAACTTGGTCTCATTTTATTTATTACTCAATAGTTGGTTGAGATTGTATAGTCAAGGATATAAATTGACATGTTTATTAGCTTGATTGAGATACATGCTTGTGATTAGCTTAAATCCCCAGTTAATTTTCAAAAATCCTATTACCCCCCCCCCCCTCCGGGGCTTGTATTATCGATTTTTTAGTTTTTTCTTTCTCTTTTATAGCTTGTCCAGGAGAAAAAAAAAGGAAGGTGAAAACATGTTTAGGGGGGGACTTAGGTTAGCTGTTGGTATACCCAAGCCAGAGCTAGGCATGGGTCCAAGAAAATGCCGTTGATTAAACTCAAAAAAAATCCTATCCCTACCTGACAGACTTGTACCCATACTCATTTGCCAGGTAACTCGTACTTCATATAAATGTATTCATGATCGTTTGCCCATGGATACCCATTTTCCAGGTCTAATCAGGATAAATTTATTTCTTAAAGTAAAAAATGAGCAATATTGGGGATAGCCAAAAAACAAAATATCTAGCTGTAAATTTAGGTCGGAGATAATTTGGTAGAGAAAAGTGTAAGAGATTTGAAAAGAGATTCATGGATACAAGAGATTTTAAATCTTTCATGGTTAAATGTCACGGTCCACAAATTTTTGTGACGTAATGGAACAACCATGAAGATTCATGATACTTGTAACCTACTTGTCCATCATGTCATGAACCAACATTCCTTTACAAGGCAATACTATTTTGTCTGGAAGCGCACTGATACTATGTGAGAATCCAACATTTTATATGCTTTGGTTACATATTTAAGTATGATTAGATAAATCACTTTATGTGAAAATGGTGAAAACTCTAGCTGGGACTAAACGGTTGTTGACCGGACTATCTGTGAATTATTTTGCTTTTTTGTAAAGAATTGTGCCACCTCGTGCTTGTGACGTGTCAATGTATTATCGCCACATATCGTAGTTCGAGCCTCGTCGTGCTTGTTAAGTGGCACGACCGTGTCTTGACACCTCGTCCCTTGAGCCTTGTCATGCTTGTTAAGTGGCGCGACCTTGTCTTGCCACCTCATGCTTAAAGCCTCGTCATGATTGACTTTTCTACCTCTTCACGTCCACTTGACACCTCCTACTTGCTTCTAATTTGATTTAAAAGACCCAAATGATATGCTTAAGTTCTCTTACCTCATTTTTGAGAGAAAATTATGAGAAAAGCAACTAAAACCCCCACAAAATCTAGAATTGAGACTTGTTTTTTAAAGGGAACCTTAAGCGGTTGATTTGGAAAGTTTCTATGAGCTTCAAATAGTGTTTTGAACATGTTTTGAGGAGTATTTTGAAGGTGTTTCAAATCTAAAATTTTGGTTCTTTCATCTCTTCTTTAAGGTAAGATAGTTAAAGCTTTTTAATGGGATTTTAAGAATGAATATTGATATATGCCATGTTAGCGTAATTCTTCAGTATGAATTCTTTGTCAAATTTCTGAATACCTATTAGAGACTTGTTAATAAGTGAATCTATTCATGTTTAACATTTAGAGGTTATGGAAGACGTGAAATAGGTTGTGATACGTGTGAATTATGAAATTATATCAAACTAGACATGATTAGAATATGATTTTGGACATGTTTGTTAAGTTCTATATTGGAAGCTAATTTGCTGAATATAAATGATTATATTACATGGTCAAGATGTTACGAAGATGATATTACATGATGAAGGTGACTACATATTTGATAGTTAGTTTATATAGTGCAAGTAAATGAAGAATACAACAACCACATGTATGCAATGATATGTTTTCTTGCACATGAGCATGTTACATCCCTTCATTGTAAGGGATGGTTGATATATTGTTGATTATTATTATGTTACCCCATTCAATGATTGGAGGTTGATTTGATTGTGTTTGAATAGAGGTGCACCGTATGAGCCGAACAATTGTATCTCCGACTGCTACCCGAGGCAGTATCGGTGTTCGATTGTTTTTGGTTACTTTGCCTTTGGCCAAGGTAAATGTTGTGATATTATATCTCGGGTCTGGTGACATAAGGGTGGTCTATTGATGGGACTGGATTAGGGAATGATAAACTCTTGTGATACTCAATTAAGTGTGAACATGTGATATGTATTATGTGCACATTAAGAACTGCTTAATGTGATTGAATTGTAATAGCATGCCTTATCAATATCCTTGAGTTGAAAGTTATATTAAAAAGTCTTTGATTATCTTACTGAGCCAGTGGGCTGACATGTTTTTACCCATAATATTTTAGATCAAGGAGCCGGTCCCTCGAAAGACAAGGAAAAGATGTGAGGCACGGTGAGAAGACGGGCAAAGAGACGCTTGTACATTTGTGAACTAAGTTGTACTTGAATAGAATAGTATGTCAACTCTGAGATCTGGCAGAGAGCTTACTATGTGTGTTTTGTAAAAGTAAACTCTTTAGTTTTGTACAATATGGTTTAATTACATTGTGGTTGTAGAATGAGTTGTATTATCAGTATGTTGTGATTAGTTGTTGTATCGTAATGCTCCAGCCGGGTTGAGATAACCCTAAGTTGGGGCGTTACATACTACCTTGCATAAAGTTATGCTTAAGCATACTGGTTATTTTGGGTGAATAACACCATCTTAATATGGTCACATGAGACTGCACACAATGATCTTGTTATGATTCACACATGCGTGCCAATAGTGCTCGACACCAAAACATTTCACATTCAATGCACCAGCGTGACATTCGTCGTGATTAGCGTACACATCCAACACTTAGTGCACACGCACTCAACATGTGCACCAACTACATGTCCACATGTGCAATAGCGTGCCAACATTACCACAACAACATGCTAGTGCACTTGACGTTATGATTGTCGGACTAGGCAATGTGCCCACTTCTACAACTTGCTTCCAAGCCTTGTGTGGCGTACCGCCTCTGAAAAAATTATCGAAAAATAGAATTTTATGAAGTCTTCAAAAGGACGATTGATCTATCGAAACTACGAGAGGGGTCTGAGGACTAAGTTACCCAACGGGAAAGTATTAGGCACCAATTGCACCCTTTCGATCTATACTTCATTTTTAATGATTTTTGGCCTAAAGAACATTTAATATGCAAAATATAATCAAGACTAACCTTAAGTTAATTTTTATTATTTTTGACTTGAACTCGACAACAGGGGTCAAGTGGCCTAAGTATCCGATCAGACTAGTCGGAATCAAAATCATCGTAGTTTGGCACTGATCCTACAAGAAGCAGTCTACATTTTGGAGCTTAGACTTAGACCAAGAAATGTAAAAGACTATTTTTTATGTTTTTAAATAGAAATGCAACTAGGGGAAGGGGAGACAATCTATACCATCTCAAGGTTAGAAACTTAATAATATTACCTCTAGAAGTAGCATGCCTTGAAGACTCGAAGATGCTCTTCGAATGATCCGGGATGCAAGGAATACAAAATACTTTTTAAAGTGAATTTGAATGGCTTGAATTTTTGAGAGAACAAGAATATCACTTCACAGAGAAATGATACGCAAGCTTTAAAGAGAATGAGCTTCTAGACCCCTAAAAAATGAAGGCCAAATGCACCTTTGTATAGTGCTCAGAAATGCAGAATTTGATAAGATAGGCTATGCCAATCTGCATAGCTAGAGATAAGTCAGAATAAGTGATAAAATCGCATATTGATAAAAGTCAACTAACTGACTGGTTACTCGAAAACCGACCGATTCACCCCATTTATTAAAAAAAAAATTCGAATTTTGGGAGCATTATCTGACACTAATTTCGGTAATTATCTATAAAATCACAAATAGGATGTACCAGATAAGGGATAAGTCAATTCTTAACCACAAAATGGATTGATTTGATCTTTATATCAAGGATAAATAATATATTATTTTCCTAAAATCATCTAGACAAATTACATCATTTAAGATAATCTAGATCACGGATCAGACTTAATCTAAATAGACTAGACTGGACAATTAAACTTGATAGACTGGATTGGAATTAAAAAAAATGGACTGGATTAGATAATTAAATTGCATCACTAAGCCATTACTTAATAATGCATTTTAATAAATAATAAAGTCCATTCTTTAATTAATTCAAAAAACCTACATAT
Organism: Escallonia herrerae; assembly: GCA_033070095.1. NCBI lineage: Eukaryota > Viridiplantae > Streptophyta > Magnoliopsida > Escalloniales > Escalloniaceae > Escallonia > Escallonia herrerae. Next base: position 91,014 of record JAVXUP010001622.1, on the reverse strand, counting down.
ATTAGGTGTCTACACCTTGCTTTACTAATTTAATGTGGCCATTATCAAGAATATCTTAGATAATCTTAGCACCATGCCTAGCTACAGTACGTGCCAACTTGTACATGAAACACAACAATTAAACTCTGTAGGTACTGAGTGCCAAACTGAGCCAAATGATACTCGACATCAAGTACTGCCACCAAAACACAAGCAAAACGGCTACAAATAATGAAACTCTCTACTACATAAATCCAAATATGTTTGTATCCCAAAATAGCCTATCGAAAAATGACTATGCGCAACCCATGTTGAATGGTGTTCAACACCGACCTTGTAAAAAACACAAGCCACATGGTTTCCCATAAACCACCTCGTAAGCAACAAAAGCCCGACAGTGCTCGGAACCTGAACGGCTCAGTCCATAATGAGATCAACACACAATCCATGTCGATGACACCTAACACAAACCTTGCATGCAACACATGCCGCATGATCTTCCACAAACCACCTTGTGCAACACAAGCCTGATGGTGTTTGCAACCTAAACATGGCTTTTGCTGATAATTGGAATCCATGAAACCCAAAATAACGATATTTGTCACTAAATTTGGTTGTGGCATCTCATGCCCTTCAACCGTTAAGCTATGCCCCAGACCAAACTCACAAAATCCATCGATATCCTGCACCCATAACCCAATACTGAATTTCATGGTATCCAACACCTCTCAAACCTAACGTCTCACCCACCGCCCTTAGCCATAAAATGGAAACTATAACCCATGGAAAATCTAGTTCTCAACACCTAGAATCCCGCTTACTCATCTTGGAGTAGATGTCCCAATGAGACGAAATTATGGCATATTTGTCCCAGACAACTTGGCTCGAGCCGCCTCATCCACCACTAGATACCAAGTCGGCATGACTGTCATGGCATAAAATTTTGATAAGAATTTTGAATTCTCAATTGCTTTCATGCCATCTCATGAAAAAAATGAAGTCATTGGCTCAATCTTTAAGGACACCGCTCGCAAAACTAGTGCTGACAACTTAGTTGACCATGTCACAGAAATAGATAGGTCTGCGACTCCAATCAAGCAACTTGTTGAGCATAATTAGCCATCTTGGAAGAATGACCAACCAAAACCAATTTATGGAATCAATCCTTTTGTAGGGTAAGCCGGCTATGTGGCATACACCCAACTAATTTCCACTTGACAAGCTAAGATTGCTGTAAACCAACCCATTCTTGGCTATCTACAAAAAAAAAAAAAAGAACCCCAATTGTAGTTCCCATATCTAATAAGTAAACCCAAAAGGCCAACACTTGCCTGTATTCGCAATGGCCCATTGCAACTACTTGAAATCTCTGTCAAAATGTCAATCCTAGGTGGACATGCTAGCCCTCAATATCTTAAGTCAAGCAAAGAAAACACTTGCCATGAAAACAACTATCATACAATATATTTAGCCCACACCATGGTAATCAAACCATGATACAAGACAATTAAGACATGACGATGAAGTTTATTTGGCCCAAAAAATGCTGTAGAAAACCTTTCCAAGGAAAAAAAAACAGGTTCTAAAAATGTCCTTCTCAAAATTGTCAACGAAATACAACTTTTCTCCTTCAAAAATGACTATCTCAAACAAATCCTTTTCTGTGAAAAAAGAAATAAATCTCATGTTGCAGCGTTCATTGCCTAATTGCTTCATGGCACTTTCGTTGTAGTAAGCACTTACTCAATCAAGACAACTAACCAAGCTTAATGATCATCTACCTCAAAACCAATCCATCTCAGAGAGCCGATTGGCTTACATACCATGTTAGGGAAATTATACGGGAAGCTAAGCAACCATAACCAAGAAGGCCCACGTATTCCAGTTGACCCCAACTTGACCAAAATGTTAAGCCACTAAGACTTGGTCCATACAAGTATATATGGCCAATTTATCTTTTGTACTTAATCAATGTGTGACTAACTAACTCATATGAGCACATCAACAATCTTCCCCCTGCATGTCCACCACCAAAACTTCCCTTAGGGTCTGCCTCTGTTAAGAACCATTGTACTTCCCAAGATCTACTACCACGAATGTAAGGCCCAAGCGTCACCACCATGGGCTCTGATACCACATGTCATGGTCCACATGTTTTCGTGCCGGACGGAACAACCATGATGATGCAAGAAACTTGCAACTTATTAGCACACCGTGCCATGAACGACCATCTTTTATATAAGGCAACATTAATTTTCTCTAGAAGCACACTGATATTTGCCTTGTATTTAAACAATGTCCGAGCATACTGATGACTTCAAATGAATAATGATATAGCTAAAAATACTCTCCCAATCGAGGTTGCCACGTGGCAGTGTTGATTCATTGTCAACCTAGTCGATCTTGGATTTGGTGGTTACCGTATTGGTGGAACTAGTATTCTAGTAGGATCCTAACATAACCTAGAAGGATTGTGATGCGATCCTCGAGGATCCTAACACAATCCTAATAGATATGGCCTAAGGCCAAGAGCCGTCAAGACTCTCAGACCTACTAGAAATCTTCTGCCTACAGCTGTATAGAAGGGACTACCCTAGGTGCGCGAACAACTTCACACACACGCACCTTGTGCCTTATTGCTTTCTCAGAGTTCTACCCTGTTAGTTGCGTTCTAACTTAAGCATTAGAGAATTCCTCTATCGGAACCCCACCCAGCGGTCACTCTATGTTCTGTCTTGTAGGTCAACTCTTTGGCTGTGGTTTCTGATCAAGATTTTAGCAGTAATAGATTAACGCCATCAATGGGATGACTATAGGGAACATGGCCAAATCTTTTAGCGACTCCCTAGTCAGTCGCTCAATCTGAGATCGTCACACACGATTAAATAACTCTCATCACTAGGTGGCTTTCATGATCAACGCTTGATGCCCTTACACCGCCACATCAGTTCTGCTAAAGATGTTTATGTTAACATAACATTTTCCAACTCCTGAGTCGTACGATGCATCTCAAAAAGACCAATCACTGATTACTACAACCCTGAAAGACGGTGCCCTTTATCATCAACTTAATTGTAAACTGTTCAAGATGCCACATGCGAACCTCACATGAGAAATTCACGAATTTAAGGCTGTCATGAACACACTTCAAAAGACTCTCAACATAGCAGTGGCTTCGATTCCACCAACCGACCTTGCCTTAATCTTATCAATCTTTGCCTCTGACTCTCCTCGCGGTCTAGTTACAGCCGCAGATACAGGACAGAGGTTGTTCAACATATCAGCCAAAAGAGAAAAGCTGGAAGCATACCACAAGGAGTGATTCGTGCTATGGTGTCGAATATAGCATGAATTCCTCCCCAGAGTAAGGCGATAACCCTCAAGGGCAACACCGGCCTAAAGTAGTGTGTCCCCAAAACCTCACAGACAAACCATACCCGAGTGCTATTCCCAAGAATGGAACTTTGGAAGATCATCTTCAAGCCTCATCCCTAAGGACAGTCTCCCCCGAGGGAAGATTCCGGATATCCACTACCCAAGGCGATCGAGAGAGCTAAGCTACCGCCAACTTCAAAATGCCTTAATGCGATCTTTATGATAGAAGCGGCGACCCCCGGAGAGCATGTTTACTAGTTTTAAAAAACTATGCTACTACTCTAAGTTTTGGATGTTGTTATGTGCCGGGCCTTCCCAACTACTTTGCGAAAGGCCACACATGAATGGTTTAAGTCTTGGTAACCAAGATCCATCCATTCGTTTTCCCAGCTCTCGAACCTTTTTCCAGAAACATCTTATGAGTAGTCCTTCAAGAAGGAAGAACGTGACGAGCTTACTCAATGTGGTGCAGGAAAAGAATGAGTCATTATCTCATTAACTTGGACGATTCAATGCGACAACCCTAAAGGTGGATAACCTAGATGAATTAGTCAAGAACACAACCTTCCTACGAGGCCTCCGACCCAAGTCCATGTTTGCATTCTTAATCAACAAGACCCCCCCCCCCTCGGGAAATATGAGTGCTCTACTGGATAAAGCTAACAAGTACATCCAAGCAGAAGAATACCTAGAGACTTATAATGGGCGACGAAACAGAAAGGGGGAGGAGCAAGGAAAGCGCCCCCGCAAAGGAAGCTCGGGAAACGGGAAGAAGTGTAAGCATTCAAAATGCGATGAGCAACACCCTAGGGATCCGTTCGACTTGAATTACTTGACGCCCCTCAACACCAAGCCGTCACAGATATTACACGAGATTAGGGATAAGGAGACTCTCGACTAATAAGAAAAGATGAGATCACGGGCAAGCAAGAGAGAAAAAAATTATGTGGTGCCGCTTCCATAATAATCACGGCCATACGACTGACAATTATGAATCGCTCAAGCGAGAAATTGAGGCCTTGATTAAGCGCAGACACCTGAAAACGTATATGGCATGCAAAGAAGGCCGAAGAAAATGACTCCAGTCGCTGAAGAGAGGACCGGTAAGAGAATGCGGGTATAATCAATACAATCTCTGGGGGCATCGAGGCAAGTGGCTCATCTCGTTAGATTGCAAAGCTTACACAAAAGAAGTGTGCGTTAGAGCCAAGCCCCGAACAAGAAATATAAGACTTTATCTATACTTACAATCTCTTTTTCTGATGATGACATAGGGTGTGTGAAGACCCCCCATGATGACCTATTAGTCGTCACCCTCAAAGTAGGGAGTTTTGATGTGAAGCGTATCTTAGTTGACAATTGGAGTTCAGCCGAAGTCTTGTTTTACGAAGCTTTCCAGAAGATGAACATCCTGACAAATGGACTTCGAAAGATGGACACACCACTTTATGGCTTCTCTAATCATCCAATCACGGTTGAAGGAGTCATTGCACTCCCCGCCGCAGTAGGCACACCTCCGGCCCAAGCCAACTTAATTCTAGACTTTGTGGTTCTGAGCGTCACCTTGGCCTATAATGCTATACTTGAGCAGTCCGCATTAAGCTCAATGAAGGCAATAATGTCTACATATTATCTGAAGATAAAGTTCATCATAGAACCTGGAGTAGGAGAATTCAAGGGTGATTAGACTATAGCCCAACAGTGTGATCTCCAAGGAGTTTGTGATGGCTTCATGTAACAATCGAATTTTGGAATGTGAATAATAGACAGATACCTCAAATAACCCCAAAAGTCTCTTAAACTGGCTATTGAGAGTATCTACTTATCAATCTTCAACATACATAAATAAAAGCCCTAGCGGCTTAAACTAATTATATAGTCCCAAATTACTCTGGCATAGAGTTCCAAAAAATCTAAATCAAATTAATTCCTCATTTTTATAATATCTAAAATGTCAAAATTAACTCTTAGATAAAACTGTTAGCCCTCAGTCACACAGCTAACCCTACAGTGCAGTCCCTCTATTGCTCACTTGAATGGGAAACAATAAAAGAGTGAGCCAAATACCTAGTAGTTTCACTCAATAGACAACCAAAAAATATTGGGGAACATAACTCCAGAAAAGTATGGGAAAGTTCATAGTAAAAGTGGTCTAATGATGCATGCGTCTAATGAGATACCTGATACTACATAAAATGCAAAGCTAGAGGTATGTTTGAATGAAATTTTTAGAAATATCATTGGAAAAAGTTTTGTAGCCTTGTAGGTATCCATTGTTGAGTTTAGATAACAAAAAGCAGTGGTATGAAATTAAGTGGAATTATCAAGAGAAAATGAAAAATGTTTAATAAGAGAAAGTAGGAGCAGATGGATTAGATGAAAATGCTTAACTAATCAACTGCTAATCATTCTTATTTTCCCAAAATTACAAGCAACAGATCCCAAGCCCGCAGAAAAGGAGGAGGGTCTATCAAAAAAAATTATTTCACGTGTTGATATTTTTGCAACACAAAATAAGAATATAGAAAGGGCCCGGGCCCGACCCGACCCTAAAATTTGGGCCTAGGGCTTGGACAGGGCTTGGATTTCCCAGCTTTGGACTCGGCCTAGCCCAATTTTTCAGGCCTGAAGCCCTGTTTGGCCCGTCCCATTTTTTGGCCCTCTTTTGACACCTCTATCCGAGCCAAAGCCTTCAGCTATGCCTTGATAGAAGAGGTCCTCAAGAAGTCCCTATACACATTAAAAGAAGTACACGAAGGAATATGCGGGCAACATGTTAGAGGAAGGAACTTGGCTAAAAAATACTAAGGTAAGGGTATTATTGGCCAGGGATGCAGAAGGATACAATCAAATTCACACAAAGGTGCGACAAATGCTAAAAGTTTGCTCCTATTTCTCACACGCCAGTCATCCCTCTCAGCTCAGTAGTCTCTCCAATTGCCTTTATTATGTGGGGAATAGACATATTGGGACCCGCTTCCCATGGCATCGTGATAGCTATTGTTCGTAATATTTTGTCATCGACTACTTTATAAAATGGACTGAGGCAGAAGCACTAGCAACTATCACGTTAACTAAGTGCGAAGATTTCTTTTGAATGAATATCATATGCCGCTCTGGAGTACCAGAGCCCCTTATCACTAATAACAGGAAATAGTTCGACAATACAAACATCCAGACTTTTGTGAGAATCTGTCGATTGACCTCTGCTTCACTTCTATTGCCCATCCTCAGTTAAATAACCAAACCAAGAACATGAATCATAACATCTTACAAGGCCTAAAAAAGAATTTAGATGATGCCAAGGGAGCATGGGTGGGCGAACTCCCCAAAGTGTTATGGGCTTATCGTACCAATCCCCATTCTGTTACTGGGGAAACACCTTTCCTCCTTTGCTTAAGGACTGAAGCACTATTGCCAGTCGAAGTTAAAATCCTAACAGTGCGGACTCTTCACTTCAACAGAGAAGACAACGAACCAGTATTCTTAGAAATCTTGACCTTTTGAACAAAGGTCAGGCTCAAGCCCACGAGCGTTCCCTAACAATCAAAGGATTCATTCAAAGACTATTTGATTTGGGGACTTAGTACTTCGCAAATTAAAAGTGTCTAATCCAAGGTCAGCCATGGGAAAATTGTCCCCCAACTGGGAAGGGTCTTATCGTGTCTCGAAGGTACTAAAACCGAGCACTTATGCATTGTAGATGCTCTATAGGGATCCAATCCCTAGAACATGGAATGTAAAGAACCTTCTTTCTCCAAGGCAAGATACTCCTGTTTATCGGGGGGAGAGGCAGGGGCAGGGGCAGGAGCAGGGGGCTCAGACCCTGTTCACCCCAAAGTAAGGATTTTTCACTTTCTTAGACTAGTACTCAGATAGTTAGACAAATAAATAAATTGTATTGTACTTATAATTATTTACTCAAGCAATAAAGTCTTCCTTCTAAGCATGATTGCATTGTTAAAATAGTTGTGCATTAATGCTCCAATAAAGTTACCAAAGGAACATCTTATTGTAAAAGTTCCTAAGTTCTCAAGAGCTTAAGTACATGTAGACTTAAAGCGTCTGCCCGAGCAGATAGCAGTCAGAGCATTCAACCATAGCAGAATGATAGCACAACTCCTTTGTGCTCGGACAAAGCATAAAAAGGGCCAAGACATTTTCCCGAGCAGATCTTTGCCCAAGCACCCTGCCTAAGCAGGGTGCAAACTTACTCCCATTGTGCTCGGATGAAGCATAAGGTAATCAAGGCATCTACAAGAGCAGATACTTGTCCGAGCATTCTGCCCGAGCAGAGTGCCCATTTCATCCCTTTTGTGTTAGGATGAAGCACAAAGAGGGCCAAGACATCTACTCGAGCAGGTTCTTGTCTGGCACCCCGCCCGAGTATATTGTTGTTCGAGCACTCCGCCCGAGCAGAATGCCAACTTCATTCCCTTTGTACTCGACCGAGCAATGTAGTTCGCAAGCTACTTCAGTTCCTAATAGCTAGGGGGCAAACTACCTCCAACATGTGCACTTCTTAAAGCAGAGCACTAGAAGTGCTAAGATAGTATTCAAGTGCTATCCAAACGGTTTAGATAAAGTTCTAAACTGTGAAACGAAAAAGACTTCATGGGACTTCGTCACCCCACAACACTTTGCTACTTCAAAACTTGGCTAAGCTAGAGTGCTAGGCTTCTTTGCCAGCTCTTAATTGACGATAACAGTTCGCGACAAAGAATATAATGCTGTTAGATGTGAGCAACACAAGCTCATAAACACACGACTGCATAAAATAACACCCTTCAAAGGACTGGGTGACAAATGTTATCTTAAAGTGCTTACAAACCTTTAAGAGGCATCAAAAGTACTTAGCTAAAATGTCAAAATGAGCCTAGAGTACAGAGAAACATAATATCTACTCTAAGACTCGGGGGCAGCGCCATCCTTCTCGACATCATCTCATAGATCTCCAGGCCGTCCTTATTGTGCTTTTTCAACCAGTCGTCACCAGCATTCCTATCAAGATAATCTTGGATGCCCTTCTCTCTAGCCTCGGCCTCCCTTTTTTGCCCTTTCTAGCCTCTTCTCAAGGCTGATAACTTGGGCAAAAAGATCTATCTCCCTCTTTGCCAACTCCTGTGTGCTTTTGGTGGCTTCTTCAGCTTTGGTAATGACATTTCTCTTTTCTTGCCCTTCTTAGGCAGCCACTTCCCTAATCATCTCACAGTGAGATAACGTTAGTGAACCTTAGGAGTATATAAGTGAGATAACGTTAATGCCCTTCTTGTCGAACACAGTGACGGCAAACAGGTGCAACAAAAGTATATAACAAGACCTTAATTGCCCTTCATAGATGCATGTCTCCCAATCAGCCCCATAGTTTACAGGCTCTTACAACTCTGGGACCCAAGTAATCCATTCCCTCGGTAAAGGGTACTTTTGAAAAAGCACTTCTAGCTCTTCCTTAGTCATTTTGCTGTTTCTTGTTGGCAGTAAACCAAGGATGAGGGTTCACTTTATCCTCTACCTTGTATCTAGCCTTTCCTTACTCATCTCTAAGGGGTAAAGGTTGAGAAGGACCAGCCTTGCTTTGAGACATCAGAGCTCGCCCAATGGACGAAGATGAGCTACGATGGGTAGGCTTTTTAGAAGAGCTTACATTATCAGATGACTCACACATTCTTTTACTCACAAGACTTGAAGCTACTCAAATAAAATGGTGAACTTAAAGAGAATGGAAGGAGAACTTACTTAATGCAAAGCAAAAAACTTGGTGGATTTTCGAAAAAAGGGAAAAATGAGGGGGACTTGCTTTTTCATAGAGAACTTCCTAGTAATCGCCCTTAGAAGGCGTGACAATTCATTTTCCCTTACATGTCTCATTCTCAGAGCATGGAAATTCCTAACAAAGTAGTTTATTGTGATGGGACTAAGTGGCACGTGCAAATAATAGAAGCCCCTAAGGACCAAGGCATCTACCTGAGCAAATCCTTGTCCATGTACCCTGCCCGAGCAAGGTGCCAACTTCATTCCCATTGTGCTCGGACGAAGCACAAGGGAATCAAGGCATCTGCTTGAGTAGATCCTTGTCCGAGCACCCTGCTCTAGCAGGGGGCGAACTTCATTACCATTATGCTCGGACAAAGCACAATGGGATCAAGGCTTCTGCCCGAGTAGATCCTTGTTCGAGCATCTTGCCTGAAAAAGGGTGTCAACTTCATCCCGTGTTCCGACGAAGCACAAAGAGGACTAAGCCTTTTGCCCGAGCAGAATGCTATCTGAGCACTTTGCCCGAGCAGAGACTAACCTTATCCCCTTTGTGCTTGGACAAAGCACAAAGAGGGCTAAGGCTTCTGCCAAGCAAAATACTGTCCGAGCACTTTGCTCTAGCAGAATGCCAATTTCATTCCCTTTATGCTCAGACCAAGCACAAAAAGGGCTAAAGCTTCTGCCCGAGTAGAATGCCGTTCGAGCACACTGCCCGAGTAGAGTGCCAACTTTATTCCCTTTTCTGCACAGATGAAGCAAAAAGAGGGCTAAGGCTTCTGTCGGAGCAGAACGTTGTCTAAGCACTCTGTTCGAGCATAGTGCCAACTTTTTCCCCTTAATGCCCGGATGAAGCACAAAGAGGGCTAAGGCTTCTACCCGAGCAGAACACCGTCCGAGTATTCTACCTAAGTAGAGTCAACTTCATCCTTTTTATGCTCAGATGATGCACAAAGAGGGCTAAGGCTTCTTTATGCCTGAGTAGAACACCATCCGAGCACTTTACTCGAGTAGAGTGCTAACTTCATCCCCTTTGTGCTCGGACAAATCATGAAGAGGGCTAAGGCTTCTACCCGAGTAGAACGTTGTAAGTACTCTACCCGAGCAGAGTACCAACTTCATCCTCTTTGTGCTCGGACAATGCACAAAGAGGACTAAGGCTTGTGCTCGAGTAGACTGCCGTTCGAGCACTCTGCCCCAACAAAGTGCCAACTTTATCCCCTTTGTGCTTGGACAAAGCACAAAGAGTACTAAGGCTTCTGCCCTAGCAGAATGCCGTTCAAACAGTCTACCCGATCAGAGTGCCAACTTCATCCCTTTTGTGCCTGAAAGAAGCAAAAAAAGGACTAAGGATTCTGCCCGAGCAGAACGCCGTGTTGGTACTCTGCAACCCTTTGTGCTCCTCAAAAGCACAAAAAGGGCTAAGGCTTCTGCCAGAGCAGAATGTTGTTCGAGCACTCTGCTCGAGCAAAACGTCCGGATTGTTTCCCTTCTGCTCAGATAAAGTAGTTCGAGCAGAATGGTTTTAAAACAATTAAGCTCGGACAGACCACACCAGAGCAAGTGGTCTAAGCAGAAAGTCCAAACATCTTCCGAAGGCGACATCTTGATTAATGTTATTTTTGAAGAACTTCTTGGCTAACTTGGGTCACTACTTCAGCTATTCCAACAGTTAATTGTGCTTTTGCCAGCTTCGTATCCGCTAACAAAAGTAGGGGGCATTATGATGTAGCTAAAAATACTCTCTTAGTTGGGAGGTGCCACATGGCAGTGTTGATTCATGGTCAACCTAGTCGATCCTGGATTTGGGGTTTACCATATTGGTGGAACTAGGATTCTAAAGGATCCTAACATAATCTAGAAGGATTGTGATGTGATACTCAAGGATCCTAACACGATCCTAATAAGTTTGGCCCACAACCCAGCTGTCAAGATTCTCAAACCTGTTAGGAGTCTTCTACGTACAACTGTATAAAGGGGACTACCGCCATAGACATAGACAACTTCACACACACGCACCTTGTCCCTTATTGCTTTCTCAGAGTTCTATCATATTAGTTATGCTCTGACTTAAGCATTAAAGAGTTCCTCTACTGGAACCCCACCCGACAGTCACTCTGTATTCTGTTTTGCAGGTCAACTCTCTGGCTAAGGGCCTCTGAGACTATGCACAATGATCCTGTCATGATTTCTACATATGCATGCCCACAACATTTGACGCCATAATGCTTCGCACTCACTACACTAACGTGCCTTCATTGTGCTTAGCATACGTATCTTAGTGCAACATAATGACGGGCTATCGTGCCTAGCGTTATGCCTGTCATGCACGGTAACGTGCCCACTTGTCCAAACTTGGATCCAAGCCTTGCTTCATTTGTCTTGATGTGGCCATCATGAAGAATAGCCTAGCCATGACTGTGAAACTAACAAAGGAGATTAATTAACCCATCTCCAAACGAGAGAAGAACAACTCCCCCATCACATGATCATATATCTAATGAAACACATACCAAAAACATTGTAAAAAGAGTACCTCATTCTCTACATGACTGTGAAACTAACAGTGCTAAATAAAGAGAGAAACAAAACAAAAAACAGCCTGAATAGCCCAGATCTAGTATATATTAGAGCATTGAAGAAGAGAACAAGAAAGCATTGGTTTGGGGGGGGGGGGGGGCATTGTGTCTCAGTGATGATGGAGAACCCCTAGGCGATGAGTAGGGGTTTGTGAGTTTTTGAGAAAGGGAGAGTTTACAAAGATCGTCTTATTTAATTAAACTTTTTAAAACAAGAATTTTCACGTAGTACTATGGTTAACAATTTTAAGAGAGGCAACTGTGTATGAGCCTACTGGAAAAAGTTTTGAAAATATAGATCGAGAAAAGGGAGAAAGCTTGGCTAATCGTGCATCCCTTCTTAATAATAATAATCTGGCTAATTATGTGCTGTGGAATATAAGAAAGAATTGAGGATGAAGGAAACTAAAATATACTTCATCTTCGATAAGAAGATAGGAGCATGTATGTGTGCATTAAACCAAACAACTATATAAAAGCTCAAGTTACTTGGAGTTATCTACGATCCGATTGAGACAAAGAAAGGGGCTTGATCACATTCAAAACCCTCGAGGAAATGTAAACACCTCTAAGTGTGGATCTGGATTGAATCTTCTAATGGTAGAGCTTGAATTGGATGCCATTTTCATCACTGCAAATTTTATTTTGGTTTTTTGTTGGGTAAAAGTTGCATTTGTTTACCATAATTTTTTTTTTACATGCTTGCCTTCAAAACATCAAATTTGGAAGTTATATACCGACTGTTAGCAATAGTCGACATATAAATTTGCCGAACAACAAAAGATGTGTTTTCATATAAATGATACTCCTTCCCTAAAAATTTTCTCCATGTTGACTTGATAAACATATTAAGAATATAAGTTATATGTTGTTTGTTTTTCACTCGACCAGAGAGTGAGGAAAATGGGGGAGAGGGAAGGAAGTGAATCAGAGGAGATAAAATGGGTTGGTAGAGAAAATGAGTTTGTACAATATTAAATATAAAAAGAGAAATAAAATTAAAAAAAGTATAAAAAGTTAAACATTAGAAAATACTTATATATATATATATATATATATTAATTTGAAAAACGAAAAGTTTTTTTTAAGACAAGGAAAAAAAATAATCAATTTTTAAGAACGAAAGCGGGATAGTAATGTAATTTGTCACGTACTCTTTAGTTTTCCTTATAAAGAAATGGAGAACACTCGTAACCAAACATGTTTTAGAGGGTATTTGAGATTGATTCTTAATTGGTCAAATCTAATTAAATTTAGATTAAATCAGTTGTGAAGTGTTTGGTAAAAAAAAAGTAAACTGATTAAATCTGATCTAATGTGCTCAAAACTGATTAAATCTATAATTCTCATTTTTTTAGATTAAGATTTAATCAGTTTTGGAGAATCATATTTGATCAAGAGATTTATCGAAAATATCCTTACTTTTTAAAAAAATTAAATGTTCAATTTGAACACACTATATGATAATTTTGCCACCGTAAACTCACTTTAATTCTTTTTTACCCAAACACTTTCACAAGTTTTTGCTTAAAATATATTAAAGTTGATTTTAAAAAATATTCTGATTTAATCAAAATTTAGTGGCAAAGTCGCAAAGAAAATGTTCTACATAATGCTTCACTAGGGTTTCAACTTTCCCTATATATCTACACTCACCAGCAATCCATCATTCCATCATCGTCTTCATTGCTCCTCTTGACGCCAACACTAACAATGGACAGGTACCAGAGGGTGGAGAGGCGAAGGCCCGAAGAGCCCATTGGCGACAACGAGATGCGAATCACGGCCCAGGGCCTAATTCGTAACTACATTACCTATGCCACCACCCTTCTTCAGGTACCCCAGCAATAAGGGTTTATAACACTCATTACCCATGTTCATATTTCCTCTGTTCAGTTGGTTTTGTTATGTGCAAATCTTCTTTTTCGAAGGTGCTCATGATGGGTCAATGTGAATAGAGTTTTCTGGGTGAAGTTACTTCGTATTTACTATGTCCCGTTGGAATTAGACTTTTATTGCTTGGCAAGTCAAGCTAGGGTGAAAACAACGAGGAAGGTCAATGTTTACGCGTGCTAAATCTTATCTTAGGAATTCGCTAAAAATCAAATTGGAAAATTCCAATGGAACACAGTACATGGGTTTTGTTGAGGAAGATACTAATGATTGGCAAATGTGTGTATAGCTGTCTATTTGACATACGGAGTAACGTAGTCCATCTCTTATTGCACTTTAATTTAAGCGACGTTGTCCCCGTTGAGTTTTTCCGCATTCTTTGTCATTGTTTTTGCCTTAGTGTGACTTGCCAAGGAATACACATTTGATCTCTAGTTACATTTGAGTTCAATTCTACAGTTTGAAGTTCGGACTGTATCCTAAAAATTTGCAAATAGTGAAATGGGACAGTGTTTATGAAACATAGGAAGTGGTTGCAAAGTGGCAACTCGCAGACTTGGAGTGTGGTCTTGTCTTCTAAAGTTGGGAAACTTTACCTTTGAACTAAGAAATGTTCTAGGCGACAAGTTTTATCCTTGAAAGAGAGTGGATAATTTAGGTTTTTTAAATAGGAATGCTACTGTAAAACAATGGACTAATGAGACTAATTTTGTTTAGAGAACATTGTAAAGACCTTTTGTAGATGGTCCTATTGTTTTTGCCGGATTAGCCCCTGTTATTTGCTATGGGTTGTTCCCCTGTTATTTGCTATAGGTTGTTTTAGTTGCTTGTTTTTCTAAGGCTTTGGCGGTAGAATTCAAATAATCAAAAGTACGTGTGTGATAAAGAGACCCTTTTGTACTTTTTGTACATAATGCCATCTTGTTTACCATACTTAGTAGAGGATTGTTGCTACTTGGCAACCTCCCTCTGCCGCTGGAGAACTTGGTGGAAACCTTGTAAAATTAGAGGGAGAAAATAATAATTCGAAGAAGGACATGGTGTGTGGGCAGGTCGCTCGGTTTTCTTGTGTCCAGGTCTACTGGTCTTCTGTATTTGGACATGCAAGTGAAATGTTAGGAAAAACGTGGCTTGGCTGCTGGAGATCTACCTTTTAACGTATTGAACCATTTTGAGGTTCAAGTTTTTCGCTTCTGAGCTTATGCAAAGCAAGGATTTTGGTTGCTTGACTGAGATCTAGGTGAACAGAGTTTAGTGATATCTCGATAATGAGACAATTATTCTTCCGCAGTGGGATTTCTTCTATTTGGAGGTGAGAACTCTCTAGTCTTCTCCGATCCCAAGAGCATTTAATTGACAAATGCTTCCTCTCCGTTTGATTCTAGTGTGTTTCATTTGAAACTTGACCTCCACTTTTGTTTTCTTCTTTCTTGGGAATCAATTGCAGCAGGCCACAATTGGTCACTTGCACTTCACATTTGTCGCTAAAGGATCTAAGAAGTGTCTCTAAAAGGCATACTTTAGTGGCAAAAGTGGAGTTTTTGTCCGGATATTAATTCCCTTTTTCTTGCTTTGCTGTTTATGGCGATTGGTGCATGTGCATGTGGTTGTTCCCTTAATTACTTAGATGCATAGTGCAAGTTCTTCTTTGATTAGGGACGGAAATGAGTTCTAGCCAAGCCGTTTGTGAAATTGCTCAAACTTGGGGTTATTTCTTTAAGCCTGATTGTAGCTCGTGTTATTTTTGTTTATATCTGTTCATTGTGGCTTTGAGTTGCAGCAGGCCGGAACAGTCAGTACTTTAGGAAATGGCTTTGCTATGATGCGAGCCATTTTTAGAATTGTGCATGAAATAATGTAGTTCGTTTTGTTAAATAAAAAAGTGCATTGGGCGCTCTCTCGTTCATTCATTTTCCACCATACAAATTATCTTGAATTCAGTTGCCTGAAATTTGGTCATTTACTGTCGCTTCTTTACATGTTTACTTGGCATAAACCAGTAAGCATACGTCGATGTGTTTCATTTAATGTTGGCATGGTTTACGTCTGTTCCCAGCCATCTTAGATTCTGTAAGTGTCTTCCTTTCACGTCCCCAAACGTTTTTAGTGTATGTGATGCGCTGTAACCAGGAGATGGTGAACCTGTCTATCAGGATTCAGGATGAGGGTGTCTTGTAGTAGCTTTCAGGAAGATCTCTTCTTCAAGAAGTGGCCTTGAGGACTGGTTTTGAGGGATAGGATACTTAATGGGGATGGTGGGCAATCAGTAACCAAAATGCTATTGTAGAAATAACGTCTGCTCGAGAATACGAGGACCGAGGTGACAGTGGGAGTTGCAATGCTGATAGGTGTAGAACTCATCTTATTTGTTGGATTTCCTGCTCCATCTGATCACACTCACATTGCACCGTGAATC
The DNA here is from genome assembly GCA_033070095.1 of Escallonia herrerae. Taxonomy (NCBI): domain Eukaryota; kingdom Viridiplantae; phylum Streptophyta; class Magnoliopsida; order Escalloniales; family Escalloniaceae; genus Escallonia; species Escallonia herrerae. The sequence continues at coordinate 75,021 of JAVXUP010001622.1, read as the reverse complement.
CAGACACGACGCATGAGGGTTTTTGGTATGAACTGAAACAAGTTTAGTGAATCTTTGCTCCATTTAGTATATTTTTGTGTAATTGAGAGGATCCTTAAGAGGCGGAGACTTTCACAGTAACTTATTGCCTGCATTTGCACCGTCGGTTCTTGAGCCATCTGTGTTTACGTTCTAAGAAGTGTCTCCAGGGTTGGCCTTGATTTGGTAAAACTTGGTGGTGTTGAGTGGTGATAACTTTGTGGCGTTAATGCGCTATCGAGGATACCTTGCACAATGAACTTCCACCTCTTTGATAGGGAGAATAACAGGAATGTCTGACACTTCTTGAATAAAGCACTCACTGGCCGTGTTGGTTGCTGTTTATGTTTATGTATTATTGTCTTGCAGAGGTTTCTTTGCTTTCAAAGTACTAATCTCTAGTTCTATGGTCAGGAGAAACAGGCCAAAGAGATTGTTTTGAAGGCAATGGGACAAGCAATTAGTAAGACAGTTGCCATTACGGAGATTCTTAAGGTATTGCTGCATCTATTAGAATTCCTCAAAACTCTTTATATTGTTGATAACACAAAGCTATATTACCATTCATTTTATTCCATTAAAAAAAAAAACAGAAGAGAATCCCTGGACTGTATCAAGATACGTCGATCAGCTCAACGAGTATAGTTGATGTATGGGAGCCTATTGAAGAGGGACTTGTACCGTAAGGCTGTGTCACTCATGTTTCATCTTGTACAACGTGTCTACTGCTGTTAATGGAAGATGTTTGATTACTAATGTTATTATTGAGTATGCAGGGTGGAGTTGACTCGACAGGTTTCACTTTTCACAGTTACTTTGTCAACTACAGAGCTGAACCAAAATTCTCCAGGGTATGCCATAAAGTGTTTCCAGGAAAATCAACTTCTTTCACTTTTGTATTTTCCCTTGTCTTGTCGCTGATCATTATGTGTTGGATTTTGTGATTAATCTCAAGCTTTGTGTGCATAGGTACCAAGCTCCATCACATGTAGAGCAGCAAAACCCAGGCAATCAGCATCAGCAGCCACACCAGCAACAGCAGCAGCGACAACAAAGGCTACAGCAACCCAGACAAGCGTATCTTCCTTCCGCAGAAGTTATTCAAGGTGATATATAAAGACTATCTGACTGTTTCCTTCCATGAAAAGGGCTTCCTTCCCTTCTGTTGGCTTCCTCTTTCACCGTTGGGCTTTCGTTGTTCGTGAAGCTGAATTGTAGAAACCTGCATATATAGCTTTTATCGATTTCATTACGCATTTCTTATCTAGATTCATATGGCGGTCGAGGACGAGGTCGCGGCAGAGGTAGAGGGAGAGGTTGGGGCAGGGGTGGCCATGTGAACTACCAAGGTCGTGGTTCTTACCTTTCCCCCTGTTTCTTAAATCTTTCTATTTGTTTTAGACATCTGCTTCATCTAGCTACTCACTGCAGAAAATGGTGGATACTATGATTGGGGTCGAGGAGGTGGGCGAGGCAGAGGTTGGGGTTATCGTGGTAAGAATATTGTTTGCTGGATATTGAATTTCCTTATAGTGCTTAAACGTTGATTATTTTTCGTTTTTCTTATTTGCTTCCATTGGATCTTGCTCTATGCAGTATGCTCCCGTTTAGAACAATTCTCTCATGTTGTGATTTGGGCTATTAGTTAATTAATTTTCAGTCACGGGTTCTTTTTTGCCTATGCTCGCATAAAAGCCTTTTATAGATTGATGATAGCAGTGCATGGATTATGTATCATGCTTTCTTTCTTAGTTTGTCGATGAGTGGTAGTTGAATTACAAAATAGATTTGGCTACCTGGGAGTTTGAAATTTGTCGATGTGGCATGGCACAACGACATGCTTGAACATTTACTTCCAGCTTTAGAACAGAAGGTAAAGGCTTGTGTTAAAATTTGGAAAACTGGCTTTTTGTGCCAAGTTCAAACCACGATTTAAGCAGTTTTTTCAGGTCCAGGTACATTTTCATCTTAATCAACCTTGATTTCCTGTTTCCCTCAGAGTTTTTAATTTTGAACAAAATAAGAGACTGGACTTTTGAAAGTGCTTTTATGAATAATAATAGGAAGAGACAAGAGCCTTGCTGCAATTTGCATGATTCAGATCACTGATTTATTAGCATTCTGGTTTTTAGCAGGTGCTGGCTATGAAAGAGGAGGAGGCAGAGGTTATGAAAGAGGCGGAGGCAGAGGCTATGAAAGAGGCGGAGGCAGAGGTTATGAAAGAGGTGGGGTTAATCTTCATCTAATCTGGTTTCTGTTTCTCATAAGCACTTTCCTGTGGAGCTGTTACCCAGAAGAGAACTATGCTAAAATAGCTGCCTTGTGTAGAATTTACCTAATCGTCTATCCTTGCTTTGATGAGCTTAGACGTTAAATGACTTTGCATCAGGCATATTCTTCTGTAACTAGAGGATCAAAGAACCCCTATGCATGCATGATTTGGATCATTGATTTATTATTAGCAATGTATCTTGAAGCAGGTGCGGGCTATGAAACAGGTGCAGGCAGAGGCTATGAAAGAGGTGGAGGCAGAGATTATGGAACAGGTGGAGTTCATCCTCATCTTCCCTGATTTTTGTGTTTCTCAAATATCCTTCAATTATGAAGAAAACAAGAAACGAGACTTTGACTTTGTTTTGATTATTAGAAGCTAAATGTTACATAGAAGATACAAGAACCCCTGCATGCATGATGCAGTTCACTTATTTTTTTAGCATTGTGTATTGAAACAGGTGCTGGCTATGAAAGAGGTGGAGGCAGAGGCAGAGGCAGAGGCTATGAAAGGGGTGGGGGCAGAGGCTATGAAAGTAGAGGCGGCAGAGGCTATGAAAGTGGAGGAGGCAGAGGCTATGAAAGAGGTGGAGGCAGAGGTTATGGACGGGACAGGGGGCGGATGGGAGGTCGGGGAAGGGGTGGTGGATACCGGGAAGAGTATTAGGTGGTCTGTTATATACTAGGGGATACCACTGGACTTTAATGGAGCTAAACAGGGCAAAAGCTGCTTCTTTTGCTTGTCACTTTCTTTTTGTCAAGAGCCATTCCTTGGTTCTTACTTTGGTTTTGTTCATTTCATCACTACGGCATATTTAGGCTCCATTTTTCAATGTATATAAGACTTTTTACTCTCTCCCTTTCTCTTAGACACACACATAATCTGTAGTGAAGCGCATCTTGTGTTTGAAGATGATTTTCGACCTTGAGGTAGACTATGCGAGTCATCGAAGTTGCACAAGAAGTCTTTAGATGGCTTCCCTGGGATGCTACCTCGGCCGGCCAGGTAGACGACTTTTCCAGGATGCTACCTCGGCCTGCAGAATAAGCGACTACTCAGGACACTCTCTCCCCCAGGAAGCTTTTCAACTCCCCTTCTGCCTGGTAAACGACTCATCCGAGATGCTAACTTGACGCGCTCTGAGTGTTCAGGCACAAGGACTCACCTGTAGGATAAGTGACTCCTTCGGGACACTATCTCTGTTAGGGTGTCTTCGTAACTGGCCTACGTGCTGTGGCACTGGGGGCTTGCATTGGCACCTCTATGGAAAGGTCACTCAGAGACGGGAGCATGTCTTCGGAGGGCATCGCGCCTAGTCTGTTTGGCAGTTGGGCGTTGGGTCTTCCCCACCATTGCTAGGCATGTGGGACTTTGCAAGGGCTTGGATTGGTGGTTAGATCAAGGGGTTTCTCTAGCCATACCGACGTTGTGGGAGCCAGTCTTTCTAGACAGATAGGGCGACGCTGTGAGGAGCAGGTCGAGTGAATATGTGATTTGACAGTCCATGGAGCATCGGCACCCGTGGACCCCTCGATGACGTGTCACTCCAGGGGAACGCCATGTGTCGGTTGTAACATCTTCATCTTAACCTCTATAAATAAAGGTCTTGAGAATTCATTTAAGGGAGGAGGCTTGGAGATTTTTTGACAGTTGGACATTCTCAAACTTCTCACTTTCTCATTCTAGAATCCTAGAGAGAGAAACATACCGAACCTTGACTCTGGACCTAAGCGTTGGACTGTGACTGTTGTCGTGTATTCACCTTACACCATCGCTCTCACAGCACTGCCACCCTCAGGTTCTGTTTGAGAAGCTCTTGGCCTCTGTCCTTACTCTGCCCTTGCTGTGTCTCACATCAACATACTTTGCATCTGACTCGGACTGCATTCCTTGTGGCACCTCCACGTCGACTGCGAACCCACCTTCCTTGGCATCAATCTTAAAGTAACAAAATTAGAAAATACATAGATAAGATAGGCAATTTGTATTGTGCAATAGGTGTTGGCGCCTTCAAGGCTTGAACCAACACTTAGTGTTGACAACATCCATGTGAGAGAGCCGTAATAGACTAAGCCTTGAATTAGGTCCCTTAGCCAAACTTCAGTTGTCACACACACAATAATCATATGGGACTTAGTTCGCGGGTTAGCGCTATTAATGGCCATGCGCTCTTATCTTGATTCTCATGAGAGTCTTTAGGAAATGGCCCATGGTTCTCACAGTCGCGGCTTCACGACCGCTCTCACTTAGGTGAGTCCTCCAAGGGTATGTGTGACATGTACCTCGCGAAAATATTCGCCTCGAACTCATTCAGGAAAAATACCTTCCTAGACGTCACATTAAGTAGCATAAGCACCATACGGATAGGGAGGAGACACTCTCCTATTAACAAAAGGATCCTACTTTTATCACGAGTCACACTCTACGAGTTGTTTCTACCCATTGAACCTTCTTCAAGGAATCTCCAATCACAAAGGATGGGTTACTCCTGCTGGTGACTCTCTTTGGGCTCACCCCATCCACCTCAGGTGGAAAAAAAAATCTAGCCTCTGTGCTAGTCCCGAGGCAAGTTGCGCAACTTTTTATGAAGCTTCTATACTTATTTTCTCTTCATCGATGAAGTATCACAAGTCTGCAGAATTTTAAGGGCCCAATAGTGCACATCAAAACAAAATTATGGATCTTATCAAGTAAATCACGTTTTAGTGGTAACATCCACTTTGCTTAGCATCAAAGATGATACTAGCTAGTCAGTAGCCTCACTACTAAGAATCAAACCTTTGATCAGTAGTCTACTACTAAGAACTAGTCTTCAACATATTGTGACCAGTAGTCTTTCACCTATTAGGAGCCACATTTTCCTCAACATGCGTCATGCTTTGCATAACATAAACTCACATTAATAGCAACTGCATAAAAATCCTCTGATTCTCAAGCTTTGAAAAAGCTAGGTAAAATCCACTTGCAAATACAGTTTCGAATTTGCAATCGTATTATAAATATTTAGTATCCAAGATTTAAAATACCAAAAAATTCAACGCACCTTGTATTTTAGAAATCTAAACTTGGATACCATTTGAAAAAGATATAAGTAACACAACTATAAATATCAAAACAACCAAGATAAACAGAAGTCAAGGACTTCGGTTATGATGATTTAGTATCTTTACCAAAGTATAATTTGAATCACTAAACTTTGGCAACACTCGGCCTATTTTTTTTTCTTCACATTTTAAGCTTAATTATACAAAACAACTATACATGCCCAGAGATCCAAGCTAGCAAAGCTAAGAACAATGAATAAAAAGTACATGCACGATATGTGTTGTATAATCTCAGTGCGCATACATACACGCAATGTGCAAAATGTACTTAAACAAAGAACATACTATAGATATGTATATCTTCATGTTGTTATTAAGATCTTCTTTGTTTATACATGACTCAAGATATCATAATTGTCATCATATCATGTACCCCCACATTTCGCAGCCATGTATTTATCAAAGAATTTAACATCGAAATAAGGATTTTCATAATTTTATCATACAATTATTTCATAGACACACATAGCAAAATAAAATAAGGTTCAAGTTACTTGTTTTACAAAAGTCGATAATCCAATGAAAAATTTTCTCTCTTGAAAGAGAACTCCATAAACACTGACTTTAGGTGGTTTACTAAACTATAACTCTATACGTAAAATCTCAAAATTTCCTTTTTTTTCAACTCAAAACCATGTGTCAAAAATTAAAAAGGAATAAATGTAAGTATTATCCAAAATACAACTACTTACAGACAAACATAATAATCTACAAGTAAAGGCATCTGTATTATTGTCACTAAATATTATGACCTGTAAAGGTCATAACATGGTATCACTAAATCTAAATATCAATTTTTTATTTACTTTAGCATAAACCTTTTGAAAACTATTTAATTTATTTCCAAAACTGATTTTAATGAAGCCCCTTTTTTAAAAAAAATATTTTACCAAAAGTAAAGTGTCCCTTTTATTACACCCGCTATAAACTATTTTTAGGTAGCCGTAAAAAATAAATCATGTAATTTTCAGACATTACAAAATGAGCTTATTAGCCCAAAGGTGAAGCCCGTGAAAATTGGCACAAAAAAAATATATTTCATACAAAATTGAATAAATACCAAGTATCACACAAAAGCGTCTTGATTCAAGAACTCAAATCAATTACCTTTTTAACCATCACGCAACCAAAATTAGTAACTCAAAAATCACTTGAATGTAATTAGCAAGGAACCCACACTATGTCACATATTGTCAATTCAAAGAAATATAACTAGATAAAAGGGTCACAAACAACACAAGATCTACAACTTAGCACAAGCACAAAGTAGTAGATAATCCTTCTATTCTTAATTTTTCCTTTGCAAATGACGTGCATTTCATATTACTTGATTAACTTGTAAAACTATCATCTCTTGATAATCTTACATCTTTGTTGGGATGCTACTCGCTAAAAAAAACTTTAGAATTATTATTAGTCTTCTAACCGGCATATCAAAATAATGATCCTAATAGTAATTGAATACAATGGAACCTCATGCTGTGTATAACCCAATTTTAATTTTATTTCATAAGTTTTATCGCTCTAAAACATAACTCATAAGGTATGCATATTTTCTTACTCATTTTATTGCCATGTATATGTAAGTATCAAGTATGTAAATAGCTGATTACAAATTAGAACTTACGTCAAGATGATATGAAAATATCAGTCTCATACCAATATTCAATTTTATAGCGTTCGGAGATTTTCATGACCAACATAAATAATATTTTGTAACAAGTGTCGTCGTCTGAACTTTGCGTCTAAAACTTTGACGCCTTGTATCTCGACCCTCGTATCGACTACAGGAGGCAAAACTTGGTCCATGTGAAATTATGTAAGCAAGAACACAATAACGTTTGCCAACAGCCCAATAGTTGCAGATCTCTTGCGACACTGCTTTCCTGCTCTACCGATCACTTTCTCTGCTATTTGTGCCCACTTTCTCACTCATGTTTCTTCACCAGCCTTATCAATCTCTTGTCTTCATCATCTGTCCATTGGCCCTTGATCAGAGCATGAACAAGACTCGAATCCATCGGCCAAGAAACGCAGCTGCCAACCTCATGGCCACCAATTACTCAAGCACCTCCCTTATCTTCTGGGCCACGGCGGATAGCAGAGAGCTGCAAAAATTATGCTTTGGGCGGTCAAGGACTAGTTCCAAGAATCAGTAAGATGTTTGACGAGGTGAGGCTATCAGTTTCCTTCTATCACATTGCATGGGTTGCTATGGTTCCATCCAGGAATGTTTCAGACCAGCCTTGTTTTCCTCAATGCTTGGACTGGGTTCTGGAGAATCAACATCCAGATGGTTCATGGTGCCTCAATGTAACTCACCCATCTCTAGTTAAAGACTCTGTCCTCTACACTTGCATGTGTGTTGGCCCTTCAGAAATGGAAATCCTTTTTTTTTTTTTTATTGTCCTGGCCCCATAAGAACCTGAAACCACCACCTCCTCTTGCAGTGAGAGGCTATGGACTTGAGCCCATCAGTACTGAATCCATCAGAGCTCAACAGCGACAGAGACTTGAGCACGGAAACGACGTCGCTATAAACTCCAAACTCTCATCACTGACGGCCATTTTCTTCAGCCTCAGTTCCTCCAAGAACGGATAAGCCGCCGCAAAACTGGCCAAGAGCACCACTGCCGTAAAACGGGTAGTACAAGACTTGAACCCAAAGGGCACATCTCTCAAACTAGGAGATGCCCAAAGTCACACTACACAACACTGGTTCTTATTTTCTCTGTTACACACAAAAACAGAGGAAAAACAATGCCAGATATAGAAACATTTCTTTTCCTCTTTCAAAAAGTAAAATTTAAAAACCATACAAATCAAAACCTATAACGTCTTTAGATTGTTGAAAAAATTTAGGCTTTAATTTGTATTTTCCACAACAAAATTATTAGCAACACTAGGTAATTAAACATAACAAAATAATTATAAATAATTAAAAGTAATTCTGTATGAACTCTTGATAAAAAAAATAATAATTTAGAGTAGTAAAATGATATAAAATAGCTGGCCCGTGAGAGTCGCGACAAAGTCACTGTCCTAAAGACGTTATCGCCTCCTTACGTGCAGGTGTTGACGACAGATAAAGTCTCCAAGATAAAACCTATTGACGTAGTTACGTCTCTTCCATGTGCACGTCCACAGGAAGACGATATGAATTAGTTCACGATCACATTATCCAAGTAGAAAATATATATAATAGATATAGAGAAAAATACATCACAATAGTAGAGTAAAAAAAGCTATGTTTGGAAGCACAAAGGCTTCAAGTCTTCTATGTCACACTCCATGACCTTATATACTTGGCCAATCATAATTCATTTATTATCAACATAAGTAAGTTTAAAAACTTTTGTAACTTATGGAATAATCATAACCATTTTCAACAGTGTCAAATAATAAATTATATTATACACACCATAAATCAATATGAGTTAATAATACTCATTATTGCATTTGTAACTCATTTCATAATTTACATGTAAGTAAATACATATAACCATAAATTGTAATATAATTATAATGTAATAATGTATATTTTATTTTATTAAAATATTCCAACACTTCCACGACGCCAAAATCCGGCACAACCACCACGAAATCCCACAAAACCACTACCGAAGTCAAAACTCCCATTGACAAATATGTGAAAAAGGAGCCCAAAACTTTCTGGAAAATTCACGTGTCCCCTATTTGTCGTCTCCCTGTAGAAATTCGTCGCAATGGCCCTGGTTCGTTGCCACTGCCGGTTCGTCGCTCACCAGGAAGGTACATTCGTCACCGTCAACAAGCATCACTAGGCATTTGTGGTGATTTTGGTCGTGGCTGCGGCCGTGACTGACGAACTTGTGGAGATTGGTGGTGGCTAATCAAGGTTGGTGGCTAATAGATTGCTGGGTAGTGGCGATATATCGACGGTGATGGGTCGTGGCGACGGTGTTGGAAAGTTATAGGTTATGGCTGTAGAGGATTTTGAAGTGACAAAATTTTTGACTGGATCACTCTGGTGTATGGGTGACTTTTTGTGCAATTTAATTAAATTGTAATTACACGTAAACGTATTACTGAAATTTTTGGCATAAACACACAAGGAAGAAGAGAAAAAGGAAAAGTCTTGCTTCGCATACAATGCCACGTGTCCAAAGCAACATGCCTGGCCAGCAAAATGTCCTGTATAAAATAGCGAAATCCCAACAAACATGAACCAGGACTCGTTAGCGTCCAGATTCATTTCCACCCCCAATTATCCAATATATATTCAGCTTCTCCTCCCTTCATTCCCGACTCTTGCCCTTGCCAAAGCTTAAATCCTCTCTCGTCAATTCCATTGTGTAGTGAGAAGAGATAGATGTACCCAGTTCAACAAATCACTAGAAGAACAAAGGGTTTTCTTCCTTTTTCTTAGAGAGAGAAACAGGGGACGGGGAAAGAGAGAAAAGAAGAATGAAGGGGAGTTTTGAGAAACAAGAGCCATACCATGTTGCTCACAAGCTGCCTCCTGGTGATAGTCCCTATGTTAGAGCCAAACATGTCCAGGTATGTATGTATGTATGTATGGTATGCACGTACGTGTGTGCGTAGTAATGCATGATCTCTTTTTCCCGATGGAATTTTGTTTCCCTAATGGCACTATATGTTGTTATGTAATCATGAGCTGTTGATTTTGGGGAATGTTTTACTTCAGTTAATAAGATTTTGATGCATTACGGGAAATCAATTCAACAGGTTAGAGTCTTAGAGACAAGTTGCTTCGATGGTTGATACGAAATCGGTGGGCTGTGAACTGAGTTGACCAGTTTTTGACTCGTTCATAAGCCCCCGAGTCAGAATATAATTAAGGAAGAGTCACCCAAGCTGACCTTCTTTGGTTACACTCAAGTGTCGCTGGTACTGTAAAACTGTCAATAAAATTAAATTAGCGTGCTAAATGTATAGAATGGGTGGGTTGTAAATTGAGTTGCCCGTTTTTGACTCGTTCATGATGCGCCTGAGTCAGGACTTAACTAAGAAAGCCTCACCGTAAAGTTGACTTTTGCAGCGATAACTCAAAGTATCATTAGTACTGTCACAAGAATTAGCGTCACAAAACGTACAAAAGTATGCCTTACCTCTAGCGACAAGGTGTAAGAAAACATGTCGCCAAAGATCGGATATTTGGATACCAAAATACTGAAATTTGGTTGCATATACAAAAGAAAAAAAGTCTTAAGTTGGATAACAAAATAAAGAAGGAAGATTTGGATAAAGGAAGGGTGAGAGGAAGAAAGAAAAAGAACATCAATGATTTATACGTCTAATATCTAAGGTCTATGATTCATGTCATGAAATTAGAGGCAATATAGTAAAGCATCAATTTTGAGATTCATCAATATTTAAATGAATCCAGAAATTCCGATGAGGTGTATGAAAACATGTCGCTAGAAATTGGATATTCGGTTACCGACATAAGATATCTTGCTAGTCTTAGGCTAAGTAATGCCAAATTTCTGGATCCTATTGGATTCTGTCACTTGGCATATTCTTGTGATCTATACATAGAGTGTTCCTTTATTCTTTGAAATGCCATTTACTTCACCCCTCGCACCGTAGTTGTCACTCGACCGGTGGATTATCTCAATTTTCTGAATTTGGACCCTACTTAAAACACAAGAGGACACACCATTATGGCGTGATCCATCCACTTTGATTGCAGTGCATTTCTGTGTGCTCTTTTTGTTTATATACTTGTTCATTGATTACTCTCCATATTGCTTCAGTTAGTTGAAAAAGACGCAGAAGGTGCAATTATTCTGTTCTGGAAGGCCATAAATGCTGGAGATAGAGTAGATAGTGCGCTGAAAGACATGGCAGTGGTCATGAAGCAGCAAGATAGGGCTGAAGAAGCAATTGAAGCTATTAAGTCCTTCAGGGACCGCTGCTCCAAGCAAGCCCAGGAATCACTAGACAATGTGCTTTTTGACTTGTACAAGGTAGAGATACCACAGTTGCATTCTTGTTCTAAGCTTGCCATTGTGCACTACCTAATTGAGTGTCTAACTGCAACTATGAACATGCAAAAACTGAGAGCGACTTTGTGTAGATACCAAGCACTTTATATCTTCACTTTCATTATTTCTGTCTGTTTCTCTCTAATAATATCTAACTAGTACCGTCCATATTTTATTGTCACTTACAACCGCAACGAATCACATTTCCTTGTACGTGTTTCGTAAAGAACATACCGAAAATGCATTAACCCAGCTAGGTAAATAAGTTTAAACTTAGAGTGTTGCAAAATTTCAGTAATCTCTTAGTTTGTCTAATTTAAGCAGCCAAGTGCATGATCAAAGAATTCAAAAGTTTCAACTTCAGATTGAATTTGATCCATCCAGAGGCGGGCCGTAGTTAGCAGCTAAATTTGTAACTAAATTATGCTTGCTTTGTTAGCCTTAGAACATAGTGCTGACATTCTGTTCATCTAAAATCCCACTGTTCCCAAACTCCTGTAAGCAAATATTGGGAAGTCATATGAAGTTTGTATGGGATTTTTTTTAAGCTTATCAAAGAGTTAGTAGGGTTTGTGTATTTAAATTGTAGGATTATCTTGATATTGAGAGTTGCTTGTAGATAATTTGCAGGGGTGATAAAAACCACCTTTGCTTCTTACTTCTCCTTCTTGTCTCTGTGATCTTTGAACTGGATCTAATTCTTTCCTATTTGCATGCCCTTAGTAATGCATCGATTTCCTTCTTGTCTGCTCCCTCAAAAGTTTTGTTATGGATGTGGCAGAAATGTGGGAAATTAGAGGAGCAGATTGAAATGCTGAAGCAGAAGCTTCGGATGATTTACCATGGAGAAGCATTCAATGGGAAACCTACCAAGACAGCTCGCTCCCATGGTCGGAAGTTCCAGGTCACAATCAAGCAAGAGACCTCCAGGATACTGGTACATTTACTTTACATGCGTAACTAGCATTCCCTGTTGGTATCTAAGGATTCTGGCAGAGGTCACTGTTCCTTGTGATGATATTATTGCTTTGGTTTGAATATCCATGGAACATCATTATCGTGACAATGATAGTCGTACTATGCCAGAAGTGATAACCTTAGAATTTGCTTTACTAATTAATACTGAAAACTGCGACTGAATATCCTTTAGTCCCTAAAATTGTTGTCAAATAGTTGACATTATAGAGAAGTTGAGCAAAGAAACAGAAGCTAAAGAATAATCATGCGTATGGGAAGTTTCTCCCTTTTAGAAGTCAGTTATCACTTAATTGTGCATCTCAGTGCTTGTTCTAGCGCTCTGCTTCTTGCACTGTTGTGATTTTCTGAATGTTTGTTCATATTTCAATGCAATCCAGGGAAACTTAGGTTGGGCCTACATGCAGCAAACCAACTTTGCAGCTGCTGAGGTGGTATACCGTAAAGCTCAGCAAATTGACCCCGATGCTAACAAGGCCTGCAACTTGTGCCTCTGCCTAATAAAGCGAGGACGATATTCCGAGGCAAGGGTTGTCCTTGAAGATGTTTTGCAAAATAAGCTTTTAGGGTCTGATGACCCCAAATCAAGCAGCCGAGCAAAGGAGCTGCTGGAGGAGCTAGAGCTGTCCGTTCCTCTATTATCGAATCCTTCAGGATTAAGTTTAGAAAACGCTTTGGTTGAGGGTCTTGACCAGTTGGTGAACCAATGGACGCCAACTAGACCCAGAAGACTTCCCATTTTTGAAGAAATATCACCATACAGAGATCAATTGGCCTGTTGATCCCTTTTACTTGTCAGCTGTGAAAATATGTTCGGAGTACACGTTGTTAAGGTAATGGAAGCTACAAGATGCAGTAATTTGTATGACTTGTAGATTTTAGTCTTGTCAGTTGTGAAGTTATAAATATCGAATGTAAAGTCTTACGTTATGTCTCTCTTTATCAAGAGGGTCAAGAGGGTAGTCTTTTTGCCTTCACGTAGTCTCGCCACTTTTACCTGATCTATTGCGGAATTTGAGTACAAATTATGATAAGGGAGGGTGAACCCACATTGTATGGTCCTGACTATATAAGACCATATAAGACCGGTCAGATTGTATGTGCGTGTGTGGATACTCTGATGTTTTACACCCGTGTCACAAGTGAAAAAGGAAAGTGTTGGAGATGCTATTCGTAGAGCAAAATAAAGTTTCTTTTATTCTTTCCTTCTCTGGAACCTTTTGAAAAAATAAAAGAACTCTGTCGTCAAGTGCGTTCCTGTACTCTTTCTAAACCATATCTGGGTAAAAGGAGCTAATCAACTCGTAACCTGTAGTTTGTGAACTGCAGCAACTGCATGTTGGATCTTCCCGTAACTGTAAGATCCACCCGAGATACAGCGCACAACGATAACAAGAGATCGCAAAATGTATGGAGGGAGAAAAACAGCAACTTCTGCCCGAGGGCGTAATAAATCCTGCAAAAGACTACCCCATTTCATATAAAAATTGCAATGCGACTCGTCCCCGCAAAAGAAGCTAGCCTTTCGGGGTTCAGCCATGATCAAGCGGTCAGCTCTACTACCAGAATCGAGCCTCCGCAAAGCCGTGAAATAAGTCAAAAAGAGCAGATGTACCAGGCATGTGAAGATCAACCACCCTTACTAGCTGAGATATCAGTGTAACATCACCAATAAGAAGTTTCATATGTAAGATATCATGTAATAAGATCCATTGAACATTAAAACTAAGAGCAAGTACAAAAACCAGATAACGACCCACAGAAAGGAGTAAACATGCGAAAGACCCGGTCGAATGCCTTCCACAGAGACAGCATCAGCCCCTATGCCGACTCTTGTAGAAAGCCGATCCCAGAATATCCGAAAACGTACGGTAATGGTAGAACATGCCGGGCGGCCATGGATTCTGGAGGAGTGCAAAGTAACAGAATCGGTGTGTTTCGGCAAAAAAGGAATCGGAGAAACTGGAGGTGTGAGTGTGAAGGTAGAAGCCAGAGAATTGATATGCAAGAATCGGCGAATGCGACTGAGAATTCAAGCTGGGCAAAAGTTGGATTGAGAAAAGACAACCTGATTCTTACCAAGCCAAATACATTATAATGTACGGACAATATAACTAAAGACCCCTCAGAATTCTTGCTTAGTGCGCACAGGAGCAACTGAAGAAGCCAAATAACCAAGGAAAGCTGGGTGCTAGAAAACAGTAAATCCCAGTTGTCCCCCAAACCAGGACGGTTGAACCACTTTACAGGGAAGCAAGAGATGCTATGCGCGCTGCACAAATAGTGGAGCTGGATTGCCCATGTTGAAGAGCCAGACGAGTAAGTAGACGGTTCAGAGACACTGCCGAAGGAAGAAAGAATCTTTTGAGAAATCTCAGGCTCCACAGTTTTGTCCAGGCAGAAGGAGGAATGTCAGGAAAGCGTAACTGCAACCGCGCCCCTGTCGGAGGGAAGACGATATGCTGAACTAGCACTAACGGTTGGAAAACGAAATTAGGCTTCCATCCTTAGGGAACTAGCGCTGTAATTGCTGCTGGGTTAATGGCAGATGCATATACGATTACAAAGTCAAACGAAATTTAGAATTTCCTCAACAACATGTTTTGAATAATGAGTTTCTTGATCTTGAAAATTGAAGGATATACAGATATTAAATAATATTTGAATGGACACAATCTTTGACATCAAGAAACACAACTATTTAGGTACTAATTGTAATTAAATGCAATAAATTGCTAAAAAAAACAAAATAAATTAAAAGGCATTAATTAATTTTAATCAAGACTCAAGTGTTCCAAGTGTCCATCTTTTGACCATGCTGTGACAGTGTTTGTACGGTGTAATGGTGGCGGTAATAGAAAAATATGTCTAGCACGTAACCTCTAAATGAATTCCTTAGGTTCAAAAGACCTTCAATCACAGTCAAAGCTCAGCCTCAAATCATTATACAAACCAAAATATTTTGACATTTTTTATGAGGGACCATAAAAAGTAGCCTGACAAAAACCTGTATGAGCGTTGACTGTATTCACACTTTGAACATTTACAAAATCTTACACCGTATTTATTTGAAGAACTGTATCCACTACACTTGTTGCATTTTCCAACCGAGTGCTTGCAAAATATGAAGATTACCACTCTTTCACCAAAAATAAGGATATTTTGTAACCAAATTTGGTAGTTCAACAAATAAAAGGATCATTACGCATTTTTAGGTCTTGTTTTGCAGCCATTTCTCAACACAATCCGTCAAGCGTGAAGATCTAAAGATCTTAAACTTTTGTACAAGATCAAGGTACTTTAACCCTTGAAAGTGAAACTAATTTTGGAATCCTTCGAGCATCATTAGTTGTAACTTATAATTTGTTAGTTCACGCGTTATTTTGACATGAAATTGTGCGTACAGAGAGATTACATAGAGGGCATCAATTGAAAAAAAAAAATATGATAAGCAAAGATAGGCTCTTAAGAGCGGCATCTCATCGTTATTATGGTTAATTACTCACGTAGATAAACTTTATAACCATATGGTTAGCAAGTCATAAATCAAATTTATAGGGGCCTCTTAGTTGTATAATTAATTTGATTTGTAAGCATATTAGCATCTAAATTAGTTAGTCTTATTATGACGATGTGCATCCAAAAGGCATTGTTTTCAAGTATACATGGAATCCTTTAGTTAACTAGAAGTAATTAGCATAGGGAAGCTAGAAAACTCTAATGTACACCCTAGATTACTAAGAAGCCAATTTGGTCTCTGAAACCACAAAGTTGGATTGCGGAACAAAGTTTTATAGTGGAAAGGTGTTACGAACCATCCAGATAGCACCCGTCCAGTTAGCTTTGTAAGACGTAAACCAACAACTTTTGGGTAAAGCTTAACATACAAGAAAGATTTGATGCTTTATTTATTTATTTTTTGATAAAGTCGAGAATAGTATAAATAATAAGCTCACGTGGGAGCGTTGTACAGGAAATGTTTGATTATCACGACATGCCATGATTTTAAGAATAAATAAAGAGACAAAATGAAACTAAGTTTTAAAGATCACGCTAAAAGGACATCATAAATAACAGTTCATCACAAAATGGGTGGTAGGGGAAGGTGGGGATAGTGCTAGCATGGTAACAAAATATCATCGTATACTAGTCCCGATAGACATCAATTCTTGCTTGACATGTAAAAGATACGAGCTCTCTTGCCTCATTCAACCGTGCTTTGTTAGCCAATTCATGCTACAATAATGAAAGTCAGAAGTTATATAACATAAGTCGTATAGAATCACTGCCACAGAGTCCATCATATCTTTAGTATCCGACGTCTGAGATACGACTTATATTATATAACTTCTGAAGACCATTTTGTTATAAGTGAGGGTTTTTGCTAAAGTAATAAAGTGGCACAAACGCATTGACGATTTGTACTGTTGAAGCATGTGATGCCAATGCCGGTTCTTAGTTTATTCTTGTTGTATGAGATGTCGAAGAAAATAAGAATTAATTATTTCAATGATCATGATAGCAATGTTGAGGTTGCGCCGTGACGATGATTGGGCAAGTTGTAGATTTCTTGGGACAAGTGGTCTTGGCACTTATGACTATTATCGGTGATTATCAGACGTCCAATGGTATAAAGTTGTTGAGCCATTTCACAAGGCATAAAATTCATGGCTCTGAATATGTGCTTGTTGCGGCTAATCCAGATGGCCCAAATAATGGAAGGATCAAATGTATTTTGATAAAGGTTCTTAATCGCAGCTGAGGTGTTTTAGAGCCAAGCGATAAACCACACTTTAATGGATGACCAACATTGGTCAGTTTTAAGTCTCAGTGTTCCCCCCCAAACTAAATAGGTCGGACATAAGGACAATGAAAAAAAATAGATGATCGATAGTTTCTTGTTGAAGATTGTACATTGTGCAATTAAGGGAATCAATGATCTTAATTTATAGAGTTTTGCGTGAGATGGTAATCGATTCCAAAGAATTTTCCAAAGAAGGAAAGTAATTGTTTGAGGTATTAGGAGAGACCACAAGGTCTTCCAAATAGGTGCATCTATGGTGCCAATAGAAGTTTGACTAAAACTTTCAATCCTTGTGGCATTCTCTTGAATGTAAAGGAGCTTATAGGTAGACGAGATAGAGAAAATACCAAACCGGGTAGCTTTACATACTTTTTGGTCAACGATTGGCTGTGGGTATATGTGGATCGCGAGGATTTTGAGGACAATGTCAGAGGGAACCAAGTTCAAAAATAGCGGGATGTTCTAAGTATTTTGGTCAATAAGCTCACTGACAAGTGTAGGATAGTTAATCCTACGAGTTGTAAGGTCAGAATATAGTTCCAGGTTCCCGTTCAAATCCGGAATCCAATCATCTCGCCAAATAAAGATATTTGATCCTGTGCCAACTTGTCATCTGAGTCCAAGATATTATACTTACCTACCAGCCAAGATGTTCTGCCAACCCCATGAATAATTGCCCATACTACGACAACTTTCAAAGGTTTGCTTGGCACAATATTTCCCTTTAAGAACTTTAGATAATAGGCACTCAGGATCTGTCATGATTTTTCAATTTGTTTTTGGCTAGTAACACCAAATTAAAGAGGTGGGTGTCTTTGAATCCCAGGCCACCCATAACTTTTGGAGCAAAGATAGATTGCCAGGTGATCCCATGAGTGCATTGCCTGTTCTTGTCACCGAACCACTAGAATTTGGAAATAATAGAGTTAATCTGTTTGCATATGTATTGAGGGAATAAATATTCCTGCATATGATAGATGATTAGGGCCGAGAGAGTAGATTGAATAAGTGTCGTGCGGCTTGCCTTAATTAGGAGCATACTTTTCTGTCCATGATCATACAAAGGGAAAATTGCGTAAAATATCCCTGTGATTTGGGGTTGTTGCAAAAAAAAATCCCTCGAGTTACAAAAATTGCAAAAGAACACCTAGGATTGTAAAAGTGTTGCACCGTAAAAATTTCGTAATAGAATGGTGAAAAAGGTGGCACCCTTTCTTCTCCAGAATAGCCAATTTCCCTCTTCCTTCTTCACGAGATCGCTTAGTGGATCGATGGCGGGCTCGCGGCGCGCGCAAGTGAGAATCGCAGATTGCGGTGCAAGTGGTGGAGCAAACGATGGCACTGGCGGAGTAAACAATGGGTCACAAGTATCTTGTCTACCCGAATTGCACAATCTTAGTCTAGGGTTTCAATCGCAGATTGCGATTTGAAACCCTAGATTTGAGATTGTGCGATTAGGGTTCGAATTGTTGTGGCCGCAGCGGGATTAGGGTTCGATTTAAGTTTTGGGGTTCAATTAGGGTTCGATCTAAGTTTGGGGGTTCGATTTGGGTTTGAGTTGTTGTGCGATTGGTTTGGGTTTGATGGCTATAACAGCGATCAGGGTTCGATTGGTTTGGGTATGATGGTTCGATCGACGATTGGTTTGGGTTCGATTTAAGTTTGGGGGTTCAGCGGGATTAGGATTCAATTGGTTTGGTTTGGGTTTGATGGTTCAATCGGCCGCTAGGCGCACAAGACTAGGTTGGTGGCGACGGTGCCGCCGCCGGTTGTGGGTGGCGCAGGTGGTAGATGGGTGGTGGTTCAGCTCCTCCTCCCCTCCTCTTCCCTGGTCCCCTGCCTTTCCCCCTTCCCTTCTCCTACCTTTCCCCGTTTTCCCGTTGTTTTCTTGCGCCGGCCCTAATTAGGGCTTGGCTGCAAAAGAGGAATTCAGGGGCAAAAACAGGTTTCCAACAATTATTTAATAGTGACACTTGCTCTTCAGGCGCGTTTACCACAAACACGGTTAAAACATACTGTTTTATTGACGGTTGTAACACTTTTACAATCTTAGGTGTTCTTTTGTAATTTTTGTAACGTGAAGGGTTTTTTTGTAACAACTCCAAACCACATGAGTATTTTACGCAATTTTCCCTTATACAAATAATTGGGAATGACTTGCCTGCTCCGGATACCCTTTGTAAGCTTTCGAGGACTATATATTTCTGACTTCTTTGAGGACTTGTGA
Organism: Escallonia herrerae; assembly: GCA_033070095.1. Lineage (NCBI taxonomy): Eukaryota > Viridiplantae > Streptophyta > Magnoliopsida > Escalloniales > Escalloniaceae > Escallonia > Escallonia herrerae. Next base: position 55,631 of record JAVXUP010001622.1, on the reverse strand, counting down.
ACTTCACTATAAGGTGGAATCTAAACATCTAGTCGAACCTACCATCGGTCATAAATCTTAATCAAGTGGCCTGCTATTCATAATGCTTGCTGTCGAGTCTTATGTCAGTTGATGAGTTAATTTGTGAAATTGGCACGTGAGTTTCTTTTTTACGATTTAAACTTCACTTTTATTAATGAAATCCATTTAAATATTCTTATAACTCTTTTAATGATACTCGTAGAGTTCAAACGCTACGCTGAGAGTAGAGATTAAATATCACTTCCACTTGTCACCTAAAGATTAGCGCACCAAGTAGAACCAACAATTGTGCCCATTACCAATATAGCTGCCTTTGTACGAGTCACTTGTGTAATTATTGGCATCAAAATCTATTTGAAATATTTGGAATAAGCTTGTTTCTATTCCAAACCTGTTAGTTTATGCAACGTGGTCTATAGAATTGCATCTACATCTTTAGCATCTTCAGCCATTTGGTGTTCGTGTTTATTCCAGGCCGATTGATTTCTAATAGTATCCTCCGTGCTTACGAAGTAAACCAGTTCCCGAAAATGAAACCTGGGCTAAAGTTGGCCATGCAGCGTTAAAGCTAGACACGAGCAAAGCTTACGATAGCATTGAGTGATCTCTTGTTGACGGAATGCTTTGAAAATTGGCGCTTAAAGATAGATGGATGCATCTCCAGTGTTTCCGACTCTGTTAATCCTAAATGGAGAGAAGCTTGGCTTTTTCCGTCCTCAAAGGGACCTTCATCAGGGAGATCCTTTATCTCGATAGCTCTTTCTCATTTTTGCATTAAGATTTTCTTTGCGGAAACAAGGGATACACGGAAATACCATTGGACGAGGCTTTCCTACCATATCACATTTACTTTTTGGCCGTTTTTAGCCTGCTGTTTTTTAGAGAAACCGATGAGGAAGTTGTTGAAGTTAACCGTCTCTAATCTGGAGAAACATTTCTAAAGGCCCGAACGGTAGTAGAGGTAGCCACCGGAAAAAGTCATGCTTAGCGGGGAAGAGGTGGCGGATCACGGCCAACTACATTTCATGTCCAATCTGGAACCACCAATTATATTCCAACGCGCAAGGGAGGCAGTTTAAACGATCACGATAGGCAGAAATGGAAACGAGAGGTTGCATATGATACTTTCAGGTGAGATGAAGCGAGCGCATTCCATCGGGTACGGGTTTTAATTCTGACCGCCTTATTTTGCTCAATGGCCAAGAAGGTTGCTTTCTCCGTGCAAAGTGCATATTGGCTGATTATCAAGCGTAATCTTCTTCGTATGCGAGGTGGCATAGAGGTGGGTGAAACCAGCCCTGAAGATGAAGCCAGATGAAGTTTGAGTTGGGAGAAACTGCCATAACATCCCTCCATCATAATCACCAACCTCATAAAAAGAGGAACTAACGTGGAAGACATGTGCCCAGTTTGTGGCAGGAGGGTGAATTAGTATTGAAACATGTGGATAATGCCTTGAAAAACATATGAATCAAGATTAAGAAGTTAAAGATAATGATAAGTTAGATCTATATTTCAGATTATTTTGGTATTATCTGTTATCGTTTCTTCCTATATAAACCCTTAGTGTTGGTCAGTTGTATTCAAGAGATGAAATCATCTTTTAAATTTCTACAACTAGGGTTCCATGCTCTCGACAGTCTATAAGTAGAACATACCATCCACAGGATTATTACCGTAAGGCATTCATGGCCACCTTCATGGTGATTTTGTTTCGTAAAAAAAAGATGGACCACGTCCACCATTTTATAAGAAGTACCCGAGCACAATCAATAAGAAATTCTCCCCTTGTCCCAACACCACCCACCCACCCACCCACCCCCCCGCCCCCGGGTAGTTTAGCCTCTTCTTATCTCAAAACTACGTTTTTACATTTTTGATCCACGTAGTTTTGTCCCGTGTGGTTAGGTACCTTACCCGGATCAACATTATTGGGTCTCTCTAAATTGGTCTCAAAAGATTGTGTATTAGCTGTTACGGAGTATAAGGTTACCGCTTTGAATGCCACGGGGTTTGGGTTGAAGAATGTGGCTAGCAAGGGGATCTTGAAATTCAAAGCTTGTGACGCTGTTCGAAAATGTTTTAAGTTCATAAAAAGCAAAAAAGAAATAAAAATCACTCCGACCCATCAAGGTTCACATTTACAATGGGCAATTCCAACACCATTCACTGCTCAAAGAAAACATTGCGTTTTTCTGGGCTAGAGTGTAGGCCAGTAATCTGACACACATTGCAGTAAGCGCCTGGAGATGACGAGGGGAAATTCAGAGTTAAACTAATGTCTAATGCAACATAAAAGCTTAAAAACTTGAGAAACCTGTTACAAGTCTAAGCCGGGAATGACCAAAACTTATGTATAATAGATAAGTAAGAATGCAGTAGCCGTGAAGGCACAAGTGTGGTGCCGGTGTTGCTATTATGAAGTCCAGAGGGCAAATAGGTTAGTCCTATAAATTTGATGAAAATAACCTAAAAAAAGTCAGATGAATAAAGAATGCACTCAACATAAAGGAAGAGCACCTAGCACGAACCAACTGTATCAGCATAAAACTTCATCAAGGTACACACTTTACTTGGTAGCCTGTGCAATGATATTGCTCAGAGAACTAGCTTCTTCTTTAGCAGCCTCCACTAAAGAATCCTGCAACACAACGGTAAGGGCATACGATTAATATCTTGGATTCATGCATCCCAGGGACTATACTGAAGACCTCGTACCTGCGCTGCTACTAGACGTGCAACTGTTTTCTTGCTCGATTCTTGAAGTTCACCAGCTATCAAAATTTCATCCAGTATATAGTAAGCCTGCCAAGTTTTCTGTCAGAACCTTGTAAACAGTGAACATACGAAGTAAAGAATAACCACTCGAAAATTGCCATCATGGTAGTTAACTCCTTTTACCTCATTATCCCCATTCCAAGCACACAGTCTCTCTAGTTCCTAGCAATCAGGTATATTCTCAATCTAGCCTTTCATAGTCTTACCAAGCACATCACTCTGCTGGAGCACCTAAGGCCTACGCAGGAGAAGACCATACCACCTCAACCAATATTTCCATTTTTACTTTTTGTGAAGTACCACAAGCAATGTTCCCTCGTCTCGATAGGTGCCACTCCTATCTTGGAGTGATGATCGTTTCTCATTAATTCTCATTATTGATAGTAAGAAAAGAAATAAAACTGCCCAAAACAGTGACCAAAAAAAAACAGTGGTCAGCCATTTATTGGCATTGGAGGGGATAAGCATGTATATGTGATATGACATTCCTCCCCGACCCCCCCTCAACCCCGACAACAATAACATAGAGACGACTCGTAGTCCAAAAGTTAATCAGCACAAAACATCCCATAAAGATGAAGAAAGCTTATACTACGAAAACATGTGTTTGTATTACTCTCTATCTCTAGTATGTGTGTGGAGGCTTTCCTTATTCTTATCATTTTCTTTGGAAAGTTATTAAAGGCCACTTGAAAACTTGAGGAGAAAAGAAGGGTAGAAGTCACCCAAGAAATCTTTTTTCAAACCAGACATTCTGTGGTAACATGAGCCAAAAGAATACAACTGGCTTGAGCCAAATAATGAACTCGAAAGCACATAACTGAACCGCACAACACCGTAAAACATAGTTTGAGCAGCTAAATATGTCTTCAAACGCCATAAATGCTCTAAAGGTGGCCACTTTTTTACAATGATGATTCTCCCCGCCATATAGTTCTTTTCATTTTGGTTTACATTTGAATATCATGGATTTTAGTTTCAGCAACGTCCCTCATAAAACCAAAAGAAAGGAGAAGCATCAAGCAGATCCAAGCAAGATACCTTGTGAAAATTGAAGATCAGGTCCAGCTCACATACCTGAAGAAGCACGGAGAAGTATTGTATAATCAACTAAAGGAAGAAAGTAAAACTAAATATGTCTTAATTACTACTAAAGAAGCAGCACGCTCACACTTCCAAAGTAGCGGTCTAGTATCTCCACAAAAAGATGAATTACTTCAAGGATCTCCAACTCATTATCATCCTGGTTAACACACATGCAGAAATAGAGGCTGGCATATCTGCAATATTAACATAATAGAACAAAAAGAGGTACCATATATATGAAAATCGACAAACTGTTGCTACCAGAGAAGAGAGGAGTTTATGAAAATGTGAAATCGTGATAACAACACAAAAAAAATATCTTGTGAATACCTTTTATAAACCACTTTAAATCCCCTCCACTCAACGAAGTTACAGAGCTTGGGGCCTCGTGTGAGAATTAGACCACTGAGCTCTCGGAGTACCTTTACAAGCATAAAAGCACATGTCAAATATAGAAAAGCATACCGGTTTCAAGAATCATTCTGTTAGTGAAAACAGAGAAGAGCTTTTTAGAGGTTCAAATTCATGGAAATAGAAGTAAAATAAAAATTAGTCAAAAGTAAGAAGCTAAAATGAACTCTGATATCTTTACAGTGGCAGCCATTTTATTTGATGTAGTGGTAAGTTTAAACTTGCAAAAACTTAGTGTCACACTAAAGTGGAGTATATGCCAAGCAGAAAAGAAAGGAGACAGTTAATGTACTCTTTCTATTTATTTCATTCTTCTTTCCATCTTCTGGGGGGTTTGTCCGTAAGCTTGTTATCAATTACATTTGGTCACCCTACTTTCAAAATGCACCAAGAGGAGCTGTTACATAATGATCACGGCATCGTTCTCACTGTCCTTCCAGGAACATCAGCATTCAGGTAGTGGAAAACATAAGAAATATAGTTTTTTTACCTTAGTCCTTTCCTTCTGGGAATAAGGAGAATACCATTTTGTCAACCTTACTTTTCCCTGTCGGCTAATGAGAAGCACAAAGTGAATCTGCAAGGATAGGAAGTTTTAGCAGTTCAGTAATTCAATCTTATCAAAGGAAAGTTTTCATTATCAACTAAGGATCAAAACTCCAAACCTTGAGGAGACACTGTACAAGACAAAACACAAATAATGGACATGTGTGAAAGCTTCTCAACGAACAGCAAAACATTGACTAAGAAAGAAGTGTATACTGTGTCTTGCTACAATTAGCAACAAAGACTCCGTAAAAGAACAACAAACCATACTTCAGCTCAAGTGAGGCAACCTTTTTGGCACGACAGAATAACAAACTAGCATTGTCAAATCTTCTACCTAAGGCACATCCATTCACTCCAAGAGCTCTGAGAAAAGGAGTTGCAAAGCAATGCTCATCTACCCATCATATCTTATCCAAAAGGAAGACACAATCAAGTCTTATCAAGTGAAACTTTTACTCAAGAGAATCTTACTCTAGTTTCAAACATATTTGAGGCAGAACAAGAAAGCAAGAATGTAGAAGTGCTTACAAGATTATCTGCAGGAGAAGAGCAGAGAAATATAAAAGGAGTTTCCGGACAGAACGACCAACTGACAACAACAAGTACATTTACGGCTTTTTCTTGAATTGCTTAACCATATGCTCAAAAGACTTTAGCTGGCGCTATGTGTGTGTGTGTGTCACACACTCACACTTAACAATCCCTCTCATTTACAAGTTGTCAATTGCATGTGGCCACTACGAAACCTATCAAGGTGAACATGTATATAAACATAATGGAGTCTAATCTGCACTACAAAAACAGGGGAACAAATTCAAGTGTGAAGCATTGACCATTTGATTCAAGACCTTGCAAACCAGCAGTCTAATACCAAGTCAAATAATCAAATTCAGAATCAATTGACAGTCAACAGACAATCCCACAGGGCTTAAGTGTTAAAGTGCGAGGCTTCATTAGTCAATGTAGGACTTTAATTTCATTCTCCTACGGGCCGGCAAGAAGAATGCAAGGGTGGGAAAACATTCTAATTCTTACATGCATTCCCCTCTCAAGTTCCATGATCCAAGAAAGTACTAAAGCTCCTGGCTTTTCACTTTGAGATAAGGGTTAGCGGATGGAGACCATTTTTCAGGTAATACACCCGGCAATTATAATTATTACTTTCCCCATTTGATTGGGTTATCCCTTTTGATTCCCACAATAAAATTGGTATATGTGAACAATGAATTGAATTCAAATAGCAATTATAGATCAAATAAACATAATTTGGTAAGTCAAGCAAAGCAATAAAAAAAAGTATATGTTTATACATATTAGATTTATCATAGGAATTTGCATAAAATCAAATGACTGAGTCCGATGAAACCAAGGTAATAAAAAAAAAATGAATAAACCTTAATACCTAATACGTGATATGTAATACATTTCAAGATGATCATGTATTATTCCTGATCATAAGAAGGAATATAGATATACGAATATGCAGAATACATACCCACGAAGGAACAAAAGCCCATGTAATTTGCGAATGACATAAGAAATGAGACAAATCTAGATTAAGAAAAACTAACACATTTGATTATCACAAACCAAACGCTATTCAGGTGAGACTCATACAGAATATATGTGTCTTCGAGTGTGTAAGGTATGTGTCTCTGTGTTGTGTGACCGTACATGGTTGATATGCAAAACGAACGACGGAAAAGACTCTCACCATAGCTCAGCTAGTTTGATTTAAGACAAATCTTGATCACCGCGTAAATCAGTTGTAAGCCTGTTACCAAATAGCGTGTCAATGGAAAGTTCCGATTTCGGGTTCAATTGTAACGAACAGGCAACAGAGATTTGGAGTCGAAACCCAAGTAATTACACGTATAATTTGATGATCAGGTTAATCTCCGAGACGACCCACCAAATCTTTTCTAATATTACAGTCAATTTTGAAAGCAGTACCTGAATCTAAGGTAATTGCGATCCAAATTGTTAAAAAAAATTGATCTTTTCGATGGCGAGAGAAGGCTAGCTAGCTGATAGAGAGAAACGATTGTCGCAGCTTCCAAGCCTGTGAAAAATTACTGCTGCTTACTTTTTGCTTCAAGATTTAGCCTGGTTGACAGTTAGTTGGGTTCCTATTTTTCTGCATCTTAGCAGTGCATAGAGTTCTTTTGAATTAGACAATTTGGCTAGCGGGTAGTATCAGAGTTCTTTTGAACCAGTCAATTTCAATTTTGTTAGTAGGCAGCGGAGTCATAATAGCATAAAATTGTTAGTAATAAGTTAAGAAAGTTGTAGGGATTTTTGTCATGTCTGGCTGGATAAATGCTTCTTCTTTAACTAGCATAATAAAAGTTTTATTAGTTTTAATTACTCACGATCCATATCCGAGTAAGTTGGTATTAACCATAGATTTGATTTTAGTTTTCATAGTTAAATTCCAAATTCTGTAATGAAGTTATTTCAACCGTAACACACACCCATATATAAACCAGCAGCTGAGAAATGAGTAGCAGAACTTTTTGGCCAAAAATTATTCTCTTGATTGTCCCTTTCCCAAGTTTTCTTCTCTGTTCCTTCACCATTTTCTAAATCTTTCATCACCTTGATTTCTGAACTAGGCATAACAGGGTAGCTGGAGCTAGCAATTGGTATCAGAGCCTGGTACAATCCACCATATAAATACCTAACATTCATTCACAACCTTGAATCTCTCAAATCATGGGTTACAATACAAGGCAATTCCAAAAACAAAACTAGTTAGATGAACACGTCAGCCTCATGGAGGCGCAATTCGCTGATCACTTTGGTGCAATTGATGACCAGCTAGAGTTGTCAAAGGGCCGGGCTTGGGCCGGCCCAGCCCAAGCCCATCGGGCTTGCTGTGGGGCCGGGCCGGGGCTGCCAACCGGGCCGGGGCGGGCCTGCAGAAGGCAAACCTAGGCCCAGTCCAGGCCCTGGCCCTAGGCCCAATATCTAGGGCCGGGCCCGGGCCCTTTTTTTTTTTTTTTTTCTTGTTATTCAATTTTAAATTTCATCTCTAGGCAATATTCACAATTTAACGAACCTAATCTTTATCCTTTTATTTCATTATAAGTAATATACATATATATGTATGTATGTATGTATATACATATTTATTTGTTAGCCATTATATTTTTTATTATATGTTAAACATTTTCATACTCTTCTTGGTGAGCTTTATTAATAAAATCTTAACACATAACAATTTATATAGAAAAATAATAAATGTGTTCATAGGCCCTCCTCCTTTTATCCGGGCTTGGGACCGGCTGCTTGTAAACAAACAGGCGAAGTTACCTATTTTTTTATATATACGAAAAAATATATATCTTGCTTGTAAAAATTTATTTTATATATATGGAAAAAAAGTATATTTTGTGAAAAAATTTATTCTTAAAATTCTAACAATCAAAATAATAATGCATGTCTATCCAAAATATCAGCAATCAAAGATCAAGAAATCTGCAACGTCAACCAAAAGGATCAAAAGAGGAAAATAAAAACAAATTACCTAATCATCCAGAAGTACTTCAATATCCGAGTCACTGCTCTTCCTATCATCAATCGGTTTATCTTGCTCGCGGTATTTCGCATCAAGATAATCCTTCCAACATACACATAGCTCGAGCGACTCGGGGTTAAGACGACTCCTCCTGTCATCCAAAACCCTCCCGCTGGCTGAAAATGCCGACTCTGAAGCAACCGTGGAGGCTTGCACTGGCAGTACATCCCGTGCAATTTGGGATAAAGTTTTATACATGTTTTGATTTTGTTTCCAAAAATTTAACAAATTAAAATTAACCTGTTCTTGCCTTGATAAATCAGAATAATGATCAGTATTTGCATATACACCAATCTCATTAAAAGAGGAAAAAGTATACGAACCTGCCGAATTAGAAGTACCTTCACCTGGTAGTTGTCTTGCTACTAGATGTTCAAAGCCCTGAAGGTATGGCGCATAATACCTCTCAACAGTGGATGATGATGTAGCTCGCCCGCGCACGTCAGCAGAATTACGATAGACGTTGAACAAGTCCTCAAACCTCTTGCTCACTTTTGCTGTGAATGCGGTTGTCTCCTCTGCTGTGTAGCACATTAATTTCGATATCTCTTGTATCGAGGCGTTCACGCCATGCAACTTTAACCTAGGATCTAAACAAGTAGCCACAGTAAAAATAGCAGGCAGTTTACTCCAATATTTATTAAATTTTTGATCCATCACTTTTACTATTTCCTTAAAGGGTCCTATATATCTCCATTTTGTTAACATTGTAGCCATCTTCAGAATTTCTATTACAGCGAGAGGAGAGGTGGGATAGTACGTACCAGACAATAAATTGGTAGACGTGTAGAATACCTCCAAAAATTCAGCTAGGTATGTGGCCATCTGCCATTCCTCTTGAGTTGGCAAGCCGGCTGGGAACTGGGTTAGTAGAAAATGCGTATAGACTTCTCGGTATGCCAGAATGTGTAAAAGCATGTGGTATGTAGAGTTCCACCTGTGGACCACATCTGTAACTGCTCTCCTGCGAGGCATATTATATTGAACACACAACGTTTTAAATTGTTGTGTTCTCGGACTCGAGCTATTAACATACGCTGTCATACCCCTCATTTTGAGAAGAATATCTCCTGCAGCAGCTAAACCATCTTGAACAATTAAATTAATAATGTGACAAACACAGCGAACATGAAATAATTCACCATTAAGTACAGGTTGAAGCGTCTCCTTTAAAGCTGCAACAGCAACTTTATTATTAGAAGCATTATCAAAACTAACACTCATAATCTTATCCTTAATTTTAAATGTGGTGCATGCTTTTAATATAAGAATAGCAATGTTCATTCCATCGTGCGGATAAGGGAAGTGCTCGAAAGCGATGATTCTCTTGTGCATAACCCAATCTGCATCAATCCAATGAGCGGTCACACAAGAATAACTAACAAAAGTATAAGGAGATTGCCAAATATCAGAAGTAAGACTAACTTTACCGTCAAATTTATCGAAATAATCGATAAGGCGTGCTTTAGCAGCATTGTACTGTCGGAGTGCATCGGATCTAGTTGTGTTTCTATGAACCTTTTTGTACAAAGGTTGAACGTATGTGTTCATATATCTAGAGTGCTTAGGATTATCGGCAAAAGAAAAGGCTTGTTCATCATGAATAACAAATTCAGCGAGACCGTCTCTTTGCTCTCGCTGATTATAAACAAATAACTTACCGTCAAAAGATAACTGCGTTTGGGTAGGTTCGACGTGGCCTTGTCGAGGTGCACACTGAGGGTAATGCCTGTTAAGATGTCCATTACCACTACCAGACGAAAATAATTTAGCACAGTACTTACATCGAGCTTTTCGGATGCCGTCCACCGTAACTTCATCAAAATGATTCCAACACTCGGCTTTCTTTTTTTTCCCCTTTTGGACTTCTGGCTCATTACCGGAGGCATTGCTCGGCCCTTCTTCATCATGACCAGGCATAGGGTTGAGATTATGCCACGGAGTAGTAGCTTCGCCAACCGAGCTGCGTCCTTGACTATAATGCGGGGGGTCTTCATCAGGCGTGTATTCAAAATCTGGAATGTTTTGATTGAACTCCCAATTGGCTTGGGTATCTATCATACAGCCTGTACTCATTCGTCCAGGAACGAATGGTTGTGTTGGTGCTTGGATTGGTGTTTGTGATGGCCGTGGCGCTGGCGCTTGTGCTGGTGGTGGTGCTTGCGATGATGATGATGTTTTTCGTGATGACGATGCACGCCTCATTTTCTTCAATAATCCAGCCATATTTCACGCTAAACTTTGTAAGAGTAACTAAATACACAAGTATAAGAGTAGTAATAAGAAATAACAATTAAAAGAATGAACGAGTAACAAATATTAGAGAGTTAGTAATTAAAAAGAATTTAGCAAGACTAGTAATTAATAAACAAGAGTACTAATTAGTAAATACTAGTAGTAATTAGCAAGAGTAGTAATTGGAGAGGAAAATAGTAGCAAAGCTTGTAGAAATATAGAATGTTTAGGTAAGAGAGAGTAAGAAGATTGGTGTGAAAAATTAGAGAGAAATGGTGTGAATTTATAGATTTTAGAAACTTCACAAAAGACCAAAATACCCCTACAAACTATCCGTTTATAGTTGTTGGGGAGGGTAAGAGTGTAAAGGAGTTGAAAAATATAGGTTAGACTAAAATACCCCCCAAACTAGCCGTTATATTGCTGTTGGGGGGGTAAAAGTGGAATTTTGGAAAAGGGGTGGAAGAAAGGGGGGGAAAAGCAAAAAATTCAAACAAGTGGTGGGGCCAAAACCGGGCCAGACCCGGGCCGCAGACCGGGCCAAAACCGGGCCGACTTCGGGCCGGGCCGGGCCGGGCTTTTTCGCAGAATCTGAAGGCCTGGTCCAGGCCCAGGCCCCAAGCCCGCTTGTGCTGGGCCGCTACTGTTCATGGACGGGGCCGGGCCAGCCCGGGCCAGAACCGGGCCGGGTCGGGCCAGCCCACGGGCCGCCCGGCCCGTTTGACAACTCTATGACCAGCTATTGGGATTAAAAGAAACCATCTTCAAAATACCTGAACTGAAGCTTGGGGTGGACTAGCTAAAGGAAGAATTACCTGGAGTGAGACATTAACCGGAAGAATTACATCTGATGTTGTAATAGTTAGTTAATTCGAAGGAAGGAGAAGGGTCCAATACTAGACAAGCTAGACAGTTCAAAGGGGCAGAGTCTTCATATAGGGACTATGTCCAAACAACAAATGGTAACGTCTTTTAAAAAATGCCTAAAATAGAATTTCCACGATTTTCAAGGGATGATTCAATGGTTGGGCTAGAAAGGTTGAGTAGTTTTTTGAGTTTAATCATGTTGATGAGAACAGTAAAGTGAATTTTGCATCCATACATTTTGAAGGACAAGCTGAGTATTGGTATGGTGCATATATAATAGCTAACAAAAAGGTCTTGTGGCCAGAGTTTGTAAAAGACTTACATGCCAGATTTGCAAAACTATTTAAGGACAGTGTAGTTGGAGAATTCCATAAGCTAAGACAAAAATTCTCTGTAGAAGCTTACTACAGTGACTTTGAGACCATACAGTCTATGATGGCTAGTGAGGGTTGCCAAATTGCAGAAGAGTATTTTACTCGGAGTTCTATTAGTGGGCTCAAGAAGGAAATTAGGCTTGAAGTGGAGAGGTTCGACACCTCTAATTTATCCAGGGCTATTTATCTTGCCAGAAGACAAAAGGCCAGCTTACAATAGTCCTGGCATGGCCCTAGGATTGCCTTTGGGCCAAGTCTACCAACTCCCACTCAAAATACAGCTATGGTCAAACCTTTGAACCTAACTAGTACCTGGAAAACCAAAACAGTGGGGCAATTACCAAGCACCAGTCATGGTAAAAATCAGCTAGGAATACCATCTAGAACATCTCCCCTGATACTCAGTAACCTACCTACTCAAAAGCTGACCAGGGATTTTTTTATGAAAGGGGAAAAATGGACTCTACTACTGGTGGGATGAAGCCTATACCCCTGCTCACAGCTGCAGACATAGGCAGTTGTCAATGCTTGTAGTAGATGACGAAGAACCTGAAGAACCCCCTCCCAAATATGATGAAGAGGAACTACAAGTCCATGATCAAGAACAGGAAGGGAACAATGAGGCAGCTGAGATCACTGTTAATGCTTTCACTGGAAATGCTGCTCATAATACATTCAAGCTGGGGGGGGGGTATTGCAAAAAAATGTTTTCCATCCTAATTAATATATACAGGATCCACACACAATTTCATGGACCCCACCACAGCTGAGAAGATTGGGTGTGTCATCACCCCAACCAAGCCACTAGTGGTCATGGTTGCTGATGGTAATAGAGTCACTAGTGACTCAGTTTGCAAAGATTTTTCATGAAAAATACATGACAAATAATTCAATGCCTAGCTAATGCTCTTGCCCCTTAGGGATGTGACTGTGCTCTAGAGCTAGAATGGTTGAGGCAGCTAGGACAAGTTCAATTTGATTTTGATGCTATGACCATGATAATCACAAGGGAAGGAAAACATATCACATTCATGGGAGGGACTGCATCAGCTGAGATCAAGATGCTATCAGCAAAAGGTATGTATAAATACCTTACACATAACCTGGGGGTATTTTTGGACAAGTATACACCATAACCACACTCCCATCTGACAAAAACCAAGAACCCCAATTGACAGCATTGCTACATGAGTTCTAAGACATTATGAACCTAAGGGATTACCCCCACCAAGACCCCAAGATCACCACATCATACTCATTCCTAATGCCCACCCTATAAACATAAGACCATATAAAATACCATATGCCTAGAAAACTAAAGTGTAGAGAATTGTCCAATAAATGCTAGAATCTGGAATAATACAACCAAGCACCTCTCTATTTGGATCACCAGTGCTCTTGGACAAGAAGAAAGATGGATCATGGAGGCCTTGTGTGGATTACATGGGACTTAACAAACTCACTGTCAAAAATAGGTTCCTAATTCCTGTGGCTGATGATTTGCTAGATGAATTACATGGGGCCATGGTGTTTACAAAACTTGATTTAAGAAGCGGGTATCACCAAATTAGAGTTCATCCTACTGATGTGCTTAAAATAGCTTTCACAACCCATTTTGGGCACTTTGAGTTTAAAGTGATGCCTTTTGGGCTCACTAATGCACCTGCCACCTTTCAGTCCATCATGAACTAAATCTTCCAACCTTACCTCAGAAAATTTGTTTTAGTCTTTTTTTTTATGAAATTTTGATTTATAGTAGAACTTATTCTGAGCACCTGCACCACCTGGTCTTAGGCTTTCAGACATTGAGGGATCACCAACTATATGTTAAGCAGTCTAAATGCTCTTTTGCCACCAAGGAAGTGGACTACTTAAGTCACTTGATATCAGGTGAAGGAGTTGTAGCAGACCCTAAGAAGATTGAAGCTATGGTTAATCAGCCTTGCCCAAAAAAAAAAAAATTAAGCAGTTGAGGGGATTCTTAGGGTTAACTAGCTGCTATAGGAAATTTCTTCCTCACCATGGGATAATCAGCAAGCCACGAACCTCTCTTTCTATATTGCATGCTGGTGAACAAGAAACTGGACAATGCTCAAGTATTTCTCAAGTCACTCCTGCATGGATTTCAGAGTTGTAAGACAGTTATACCAATGACAACTACATACAGCAACAGCAATTACTTTTAGACCCCTATGCAACCTCAAAATTCTTTTATGAAAATGGCACCTGAGGTACAAGGGTAAGTTGTGTGTTGGAAATTCTGGAAATCTAAAAGACTAGATATTGCAAACTCTACATAATTCAGGGATAGGAGGTCACTTAGGAATTAATGCCACCTACAAGAGAGTTTCTTCTTTATTCTTTTGGCCTAATATGAAGAATGATGTCAAGGCATAGGTTAGTCAGTGTAATATTTGTCAAAGGAATAAACTTTGGGCCATTCTAGGGCCGATAGATATTTTTTTGCAAAACTGGCTTTTAGGGCTCGATCTGGATATTGGTTTAGAAATTTTGAATTTTCTGGCAAAAATTCTCTAAAATAATTTCTAGGCTAGAAATGATATCAGGATGCTTAAAATAGCTTTTGAAGATGTTTTGGAATTTTTCTGGTGCCAAAACCCCCGGAGGTATTTTGGTAATTTGCCACCCGAGGGAGGTATTTTGGTAATTTCACCCATAAAGGGTATTTTTGAGTAAAGTTACATACGGTAAAAATATTTTAGTGATTTGGCTTATAAAATAATTTTTTTGATGATTTAAGTGTAACGGGAGGTATTTTGATAATTTGCCACCCCAAAGGGGTATTTTGGTAATTTGACCTATGAAAGGTATTTTTGCATAAATTCACATATGAGAAGCTTATTTTAGTGATTCTACTTATGGGAAGGCTATTTGGGTGATTTTAGTCAGAAAAAGGCTTTTTGGTCATTTTATACCTCAGAGGCATTTTGGTAATTTTACATACGCGGTGAGGGAAGTTCATTTTGGGAGCGTGTGTGAATCCGTATTAAGTTATAATATTGTATTGTAGGCTGTATTCTGACGATTTAATTATTCTATTAAGGATAAAGGTAAAGACTTTTTTGTTAGGATAAATTAGCTGAGGATCCAGGTAAGTGATTCTATCTAAACCCTGGGTAAGGACTTTCATCCAGACCGTTACTTTGATAACTTGTACTCGTAAGTACCCCTTTGATTTACTTATGACTAATGTCGAATTCTGAATTGTGTATTAATAACAGCATGTTATTATCCAGAAAATCCTAATATTGAACCTAAATCGGTTATTTAGAACTCTTATGATGCTCGCCTATTATTGCATGCTGAGAAAAATTGATAATCGCGTGTTATTCAGAATTTTCATTGCTATTCGTTTGGACTCTATTATGTTGATACAAGTTACATTACTTGCCTTAAAAATCTTGGAAACTCTTATCGATGCTCATTATCTATCGCCCATCAAGCATTGAATAACATGTTGTATTATCGAATTGTTGTCATTCTATACATTGGCATGAGATGGTGCGTTGGTGTGAGCTAGTACCTTGATGAACTAGTCGGTGTATTGGTGTGGGCTAGTACTTTGATGGACTAGTTGGTGCATTGGTGTGGACTGGTGCATTGGTGGACTAGTCGGTGCATTGGTGTGGGCTAGTACCTTGACGGACTAGTCGATGTATCTATGATTTTTTGCATCATATCTAAAATTTTTCTTTGATATCTGATAAAACTAGTTATAATTCTTTTAAAACTCTTAAAAAATTATCATTGAAATGCAGATGTGAATTATTCCATAATTTTTGTGTATTAGAGGATTTGGTGTGTATTGGTCTGGGTAGGAATGATTGGAAAGTATATCTGAATGATTTGTACTTGTGTTGAAATCCTCTGAAAATTTTTCGTAGTACTTTGAAAATGATGACTTTGGAAGTGATCTTTTACTGATCGTTTGGAAACCATCGTGATTGTTATTGTTATTTTGGTATCTATCTATATTGAATTTTGATCATCCTGGAAATCATTGAGCCCTTCAAATTATTTGAGGTATTTCGAAAATCATCGTCAGTTGGATCCTTTGGAGTCGTTTGGTAATTCTTTTTGTAGTTCTTGTACGACCTTACTGAGCTCTCAAAAGCTCACCCTTTGTTTGACTCCCTTCTGTAGGTGACGATCAGTTGTCGCATGTTCGGGAATGGGTTAGAGCCTATGTGAGATTCCGATTAGCCCATCACTACTGCGTAATGTGAACCTACACGGGTCTGTACTGTTGATTCATTCTACCGAGACTCCAGATATTAAGAACCTAGGTTTTAATAGTTAAGTTTGAGGAGTTATTGTAATCTTGTATTTTAAGGAATTTAGATTGGTGTTGGATCAGATGCTTTAAAGTATGTGGTAGGGAACATGATCTGATAGATTTGATGTGATCCGGTAGGTTAACGACCCGGGAGTTTAGGGCGACAGAGCTCTGGATTTCCGGGGGCGTTACAGATACATTCAATTATCCTTGATGATTAAGATGAACATGAGAGATAATTCCCAAAATTTGGTGCACCCTTTCTGTATTTTTAGAGATAATTACCGACTTTAAGACAGATAATGTCCCAAAATTCAAAAAAAAATCTTAAAACTTTAAGGGGTGAACCTACCGGTATGTCGAAAATCGGCTGGTTCGTCCTAGGGATGAAGTGGCCGGTTTGTTGACCCTTTTTTTTTTTTTTTTTTTTCTGTTTCTGGTTTCTATCAAATGTTCTATTTTATTATCGAAGCACAGATTGAGATGATCATCTTTATCATTTCTATCTCTCTCAACCTCGATTAAAAGTATCTTTGGGCTACATTTTAGGGAGATTGGATTTTCCCTCTATAGCTTTTATACCGGAAGTGATAGATCATCTCTCCAGAGAATTTAGTACTTCCTGATCATTGCTATATTTTATAAGTCACTTTCATCATGGACTCGTCACAAAGCATTCCCGAGTCCTCTCGATAAGCGCATTCATGAGATATAGTTTATTGCTTTCTAGGCTAGTTTAGAATAAAATGGCCTAGAGTGTTGCCTCTTCCACGACCACATTTCAAATACAAGTTATGAAAAAGATTCATTAGATTTTTTTAGTTCAAGTCTAAGACCAAAATGTGGGTCGCCTACGTAAGACCCGGTCGAACGACGACGATTTTGATGCTGATTTGTGCAACCAGATACGTAGGCCAATTGACTCCTACTGTCGAATTCAAACCAATAATATAGAATTAGACTTAGGATTTGTTTTATTACATATTTATATTTTTAACGCAAAAAAATCGTGAAAAATGAAAGAGACCAAAAAGGTATGACGAGTGCCTTACACCTTCCCGTCATATAACCTATTTCCGAACCCATTTTTTCTGTTCTCAGTAGATTAGTAGTCTTTGGATATCTTAGAGTCTTCTTTAGAGTTTTTCTTATTTTTTGTTTTGTTTAATAAAATAAAATTATGACTCTTAATTTTAGACCTTTTTTAGATGTAAGAATTTTTTCAAAGTGATTCGTTACACTAGGCATTTGAGTACTTTGCTTCACCCCAGCATAGACTTGAAACACACTAATGTATTTCTTTGAGCTTTGTAATAAGCTACAGTATACGAACAATATATAATGACTTTTAGCAGACACAACCATCGATGGACACAATTGTGATTGGTAATATTGACTAGATACTTTTTCATCTTTAATATTGTGTGCATTAGTGAAATTTTTTGTGAATTATTAACCAAGATTTACTTTCTCCACGTTGTTCTATAGTCATGAACTTACCATAGAAAGCTGCCTTGTTCCGTTGTTAGTTGGAAATGAAGAAGGGGAGCTTCGTCTTCCATGCCTCATTATCCTATCTTTAAACTGCCAAAACATTCTATACATTAATTTGGTGTATTTTCCCCAGATTTTAGCTAAACTCGTACCAGTTTGCACTTCATACTTGTTTCATTTTCATTCTAATTCACATAAAAATTTTAAAATGATATATAGATGAAGACATCTCATACAATATAGACAAAACTCAAAAGTTTACCTGCGTTTTTCAAGAAATGTCATGAACAATGTTGCAGCAACAAACTGGATTGGGAACTATACCAGAAAGTAGGCCTGCAAAAGAGAACACGGAGTGACCGCCGGGTGGGGTTCCGGCTGGGGAACACTCCGATGCTTAAGTCAGAGATGGCTAACAATGTAGAACTGAAAAAGCAGTAAGACACAATGTGTAATTATGTGTGTCCCATACCTGAGAGGTTAGACCCCTTTATATAGTAGTAGGAAGGAGAGCCCTAGTAGAATTAGGTTTCGTACAACTCCAATTAGAATCAAATTAGGATCCTAGAGGATCACATATCAATCTTAGCTGATAGAGTTGGAGTCCTTTTAGGATTCTGCCTGGTGACTGATATGGCAAGTGCCTAATCAGTAATAAGCTAGTTTGGACTACATGTCATAACTGCCACGTGTCATCTGTAGATTGGAGGCATATTTTTAACTATATCATATGCCCCCTGCTTTTACCAGCGTTAATGAAGCAGATGAAAGCACACTTTTTTCACTGGTGATAGCGAAATATGCCAAAACAAATCGAATCTATTTTTATGATATTTCAAATATCCAAAGACACTTTTGCTCGGACACGATTCTGCTCGGGTAGAATCCTGCTCGGACACAATTATGCTCTGGCAAAATTATGCTCGGTCAATGAGCATTCTGCTCTGGCAGAGTGCTCGGGCACGATTCTGCTCGAACAGAATTGTGTTTGGCCAAGAGGCATTTTGCTCGGGTAGAGTGCTTGAGCATAATTCTGCTCGGGCAGAACCCTGCTCGGACACAATTATGTGTGGCTAAGAGGCATTCTGCTCGGGCAGAATTGTGCTTGGCTAATGAGCATTTTACTAGGGCACGATTCTGCTGGGGCAGAATTGTGTTGGGCCAAGAGGCATTCTGTTGGGCAGAATTGTGTTGGGCCAAGAGGCATTTTGCTTGGGTAGAGTGCTCGGGCATAATTGTGTTTGGCCAAAAGGCATTCTGCTCGGGTAGAATTATGCTCGGCCAATGAGCATTCTGCTCGGGTAGAATTATGTTTGGCCAAGAGGCATTCTGCTCAGGCAAAATTGTGCTCAGCCAATTAGCATTCTGCTAAGGCAGAGTGCTTAGGCACGATTCTGCTCGAGCAGAATTGTGTTCGGCCAAGAGGCATTCTACTCGGGAAAAATTGTGTTCGGCCAATGAGTATTCTGCTCGGCAGAGTGCTCGGCCACGATTCTGCTCGGGGAGAACTGTGTTTGGCCAATGAGCATTCTGCTCGGGCAGAGTGCTCGGCCACGATTCTGCTCAGGGATAATTGTGTTTTGCCAAAGCCATTCTGTTTTGACGGAGTGCTCAGACAGGATTCTGCTCGGGCAGAATTCTGTTCAGCCAATAGTCACTATTTTGACAGAGTGCTCGGACATGATTCTGCTAGGATAGAATCCTGTTCGATTCATTTCCACGTGTCCTTTTTGCCATTAAAGCCTTTGAGCGGGAAATTTTTAAGTTTTAAACTTCTCTTCTCTTAGATTATGACACGTAAGGGTAGACGAACCGTTGGGTACTCCAAGAGAAGGTTACTTGGAGTTTTCTCTATAAAAGGAGATCTCCACTTCATTTTTACCCCCACTCGAATCATTTGGAAGCATCCTTCTATTCAAGTAAGTCTCTTTTCCTCTCCTCTTTTTGTTCAGCATTTCACGTTTTTGTAGTTTCCTAAGTTAGCAATAGAAAACATGTCTGAAACTTTAACGTTTGTTTCTTCTTCCAAAGAGAATATAGTTATAAGTAGTAGTTCATCTTCGAGTTCAAAACGAGTTCCAACTTTGGGAAGTGAAGTTGAAACTTCAAATCCACAACCTCCGCAACCTTCGACTTCACAACCATTAAAACCTTCATCTTCTCAACCTCCACAACCTTCATCTTCTCAACCTTCACAGCCTTCAACTTCTCAGCCTTCACATTCTTTGCCTACCAAGAATGCCTTAGAAGATGTGAAGGATCAAGCCGTGGATAAGGCTAACCCTAAGCCTTGGTATACTGCTGATGAGAAGTCAAATAAGATGTCCACCATAGATTTGTTAGAGTTAATTCGGGAATATCCTCTTCCCGAAGGTTGGTATGCTCGTCTTCCTGGTTTGCAAGAACCAGCTAATTATGGAATAAAGTTTGAAACTGGGATCTATAAAGAGCAGGGGAAGTTTGGGTATACGCTTCCTCTTCACCCTTTTGCTCTTCGTTTCTTCGAGCATTATCACATGGCTCCCGGGCAGCTGTTCCAAATGGTTGGAGGAATCTTGTCAGGCTTATATATTTGGTTCAGACTTCAGACTACAAACCAGATGCAACAGATTTTATAAGAGTGTTCTTCAAAATCTGTTTTGTCAAAGGAGTCGCCAACTGCCTGGGATGGTATTACATTCATAGTAGGTAACAACTTTTGAAGGAAAGACCGAAGTCGAATAAGGGTTGGCATTCTAGATACTTCTTCCTTGACCGTCTGGACAAAGGGAAGCTTCTGTTTGATAGAGATTAAAATCCTTACTGTAAGGATTTTGAGAACCCAGGCAAGCCCACTCTTAACAACCTTACGAAGCATATCCTTAGCCACATCAAACTTCGAGGAGGGCTTTCCATTGATGAACCTCTATCAGAGCAGCAATTAGAGTGGGCGAGGATTATTCCCCGCAAGCCTGTTCCAGCATTCTCCCTTTCAGAAATGGCTAGCGAAAGTGGAAAATCACTATAATGAGGCTTTCTTGGTGTTCTGCAAAAAGCCAAGGGAAAGAGCAAAGAAAAGCAGTCAAGCATGAAATTGCCCCCCGCTCTGAAGAAGACAAGAGTTATTCCTCCTGACCGTTCTCTGTAGATTATGAAGAGAGTGTCTATCAACGAGGATCCCATCTTCCATCCCAGATGGACCCTTAGGTGCAATGACATCGGGATGCCAGACAGTCAGATCTCGGAGTAGCATCTAGTTCACAAGGTTCTTTCTCAGGACAAGGAGGTTTTTCAAAACCAAACTCATGAGAGCTTTGCCTATTCCTTTGCTCAGGCTGTATACATGGTAATGTTCTTTCTTCCAACTAACTATTGTTTTCATTTTCAAAATTCTTTTAGCGGATTGTTCCAATCTTTATTTTAGATGTATGCGAGCAGGTCTGAAATGTTATTAGGAGGCTCAGCAGAAGAGGGACGCCATTAAGGAGGCTGAGGAAGCCACTCGTCGCGTTGAAGAGCTGAGCAAGCAAGAGGCTGACTACCTTGCTCAGATCGGGACTCTCGAGAAGAGACTGGAACAGGCAAAGAGGAAGGTGGCAGAAGAGGTGAAGAAGGCTCGAGACCAAGGCATCCGCGACTTCCTTGATGAAAATGCGGGGGAAGAATGGCTGAAGAAGCGAATGGATGATGGCTTAGAGATCTACAAGATAGGCTTCATAAAGGCCAAGGAGATGTTCGCTAAGCGCTTCCCAGACATCCCTTTGGATGACTTATGCCTGAAGTTGTGTCTCCATCTGGGGAGACAGCTATGCCCTCCGAGGCGGGAGACGCTGCGACTTCTCACCCCCCAGAGCAGGGCCCTTCAGGGATGCCCTTGAGCCTTAGATTTTTGACTTTTTATCTAGGCTCTTTTGTTAGACCGAGTATTTTGATGCCCTTTCAAGGGCTTTTGTAAAACTCTATTTTTGTTATTGCATTTTGTTTTGCTTTTACTATATGTTTCTTGTGGTTTATGATACCATTCACACAACATTATTTACTTTTACTTTAGCTCAAAACTCTTTATTCGTCACTTAAAGAGTTGGTAAGAAGTCGAGCACCCTTGCTCGGCCTAAATTTTGAAGAAGTAAAAGCTTTGGTGAAGTGACGATGCCCCCATTAACTTTTGCTTCTTCACGGACTTAAATCTGCAGCTAATCCGTTTGGCCTATTCTTGTATTTATAAAAAAACAAGAGTTATACAATGTGCTTGGGCAGAGTGTTGGGCCATCAATTGTGTTCAGACATAATATTTTGTCTAAGTTTAACACTCTGTTCAGGCAGAGTGTTTAGTGAATATTCTGCTCGTGCAGAATAATTGGCTATTATAACAATGCTTAAAAAAATAACTTTATTGCTTGAGCAAAAGATAAAGTTTACACCGGATTGCTTAACAACCCATTTATTTGAAAGAAATCTTCTAAGGACAATTTCTAAAAGATTGGGATTTTGATAAGGTCTGGTCCCCTTATCCCCCCGAAAAAGAAGTGTCTCGCCTCGGGGCAAGATACTACTGGTAATATCTCCGCAAATTCTCAGCATTCCAAGTACGAGGGATGGGTTCTCCCGAAAGTGTTCCCAGTGTATAGGCGCCTAGTTTGAGCACCTTTATAACACGATAAGGTCCTTCCTAGTTTGGAGATAACTTTCCCATCGCTGCCTTTGGATCGAAAAATTCTAACTTACGCAGGACCAAATCCCCTTCTTTAAATTGCTTGGACCAAACTCTCTGATTATAATAACCTGCGACTCATTGTTTTATAATAACGGATCATTCATGGGCTTGAGTTCGAGCTTCTTCTACCAAATCAAGATTTGCTCGGAGTCCAACTTCATTGTTTACTTCGTTAAAATGCAAGGCCCGTATTTTTGGAACTCCTATCTCAACTGGCAGCATTGCTTCTATTCCATAGCAGAGTAAGAAAGGCATTTCTCTTGTGACCGAATGTGGAGTTGTTCGGTACGCCCACAACACCTTGGGGAGTTCATCAACCCATGCGCCTTTAGCTTCATCCAACTTCTTCTTCAATCCTTGTAAGATTCTACGGTTCATGTTTTCAGTCTGACCATTGGATTGTGGATGAGCTACAGAAGTGAATCTCAAATCAATCGAAAGATTCGTACAAACGGTTCAGAAGTTGTTGTTGTCAAACTGCTTTCTGTTATTAACGACCAAAGCTCTTGGTACTCCAAAACGGCAGATGACATTTTTCCAAAAGAAATCTTCACATTTGGCTGAAGTAATGGTTGCCAGAGATTTTGCTTCAGTCCATTTGGTGAAGTAGTTTATTGCCACAATCACAAATTGCCAATGTCCAGAAGCCATGGGAAAAGGGCCTAGTAGATCCATTTCCCATATTGCAAAAGGAATTAGAGAGACAACCGATGTCAAAGGAGCGACTGGTGTATGTGTTACTAGGGCAAACTTTTGACATTTGTTGCACCTTTGTGTAAATTTGATGGCGTCTTTTTGTATCGTAGGCCAATAATATCTTTGCCTTAAGATTTTCTGGGCTAATGTCCTTCCTCCAAGATGTTGACCACATATCCCTTCATGTACTTCTTGTAATGCATATAAGGATTCTGATGGGCGTAAGCATCTGAGGTAAGGAAGGTTGAAGGATTTCTTGTATAGAACTCCTTCCACCAATGTATACCGAGCAGCTTTGACACGAAGGTTCCTCGCCTCGTGTCTTTCACTTGGTAATTTGCCTGTGGACAAGTATTTGATGATCATGTCCATCCAACAGGGTTCTTGATCTATCATTCCAATCTCAGTATGAGAACTGATACTACGATCCTTGAGAAATTCAGGGTAAACTGAGCGTCGGACATCTGTTACTTTGGCGGAAGCGAGCCTTGATAATGTATCTATTTGAGTATTCTGATCTCGGGGAATTCGACGAATGGTAAAGTTTTTAAACTTCAAAGCTAAAGTTTTCACTAACTAGAGATATTGAGCCATTCTTTCGTCCCTGGCCTCGTAATCTCCTAAGACATGATTGACCACCAGTTGGGAATCACTATGAACTGATAGTGAGTCCACCTTTAAAGCGTGTGCTAGCCTTATCCCTGCGAGGAGAGCCTCATATTCTGCTTCATTATTTGAGGCTTGAAATCCAAAGCGAAGTGTGTACTCAACAATAAAACCTTCTAGATTGATAAGAATGATTCTGGCTCCACTGCTACCGATAGCTGAAGAACTGTTTACATAAAGATTCCAAGGATTTGGAACCTCAGAAATCACTAACTGAGGGGGGTCTTTAAGTAATGTACACTCGACAATAAAGTCTGCTAAGGCTTGAGCTTTAATTGCAGTGCGAGGTTTATATTGGATATTGAATTTCCCTAACTTGACCAACCAATTTACAAATCTTCCTGATGCCTCGGGGCTCAGTAAAACCTTTCTAAGTGGTTGGTCCGTCAGAACGACAATGGTATGAGACTGGAAATTTGGTCGTAGACACCTAGCTGATATGATAAGGGCCAGTGCAATCATGTCGATCTTCGGATATCTTGTCTCTACATCTTGTAAGACTTTGCTGACATAATAGATGGGTTTCTGGACTCCATCCTCCTCTCTGACTAAAACAGCACTGACTGCGACTTCGTTGACCGAGAGGTACAGAAACAAGTCTTCTCTGGAAAGTGGTTTCGAAAGTAGGTGCGGAGAACTCAAGTATGTTTTGAGTTCTTCGAACGATTTTCTGACAATTGTCTGTCAAAATGAAATTTTTTGCTTTTCTGATGGCTTTGAAGAATGGCAATCATCGTTCAGCTGATCGAGCCATGAACCTTCCCAAGGCTTCAACCCTTCATGTTAACTCTTGCACTTGTTTGATGATTTTTTGGGGACGTCATGGTTTGAATGGCTTTGATCTTTTCTAGGTTTGCCTCAATTCCTCGTTGAGAAACCATAAACCCTAAAAATTTCCCTGATACAACTCCGAAAGCGCATTTGAGTGGGTTCAGCTTCATTTTATACTGTTGAAGGATGTCGAAAGTTTCTTTCAAGTCTTTGACGTGGAATTTAGACTTTATACTCTTGACGAGCATATCGTCGACATAGACCTCCATGTTCTTTCCGATCAAGTCTCGAAAGATCATGTTCACCAGACGTTGGTAACTTGCCCTGGCGTTCTTGAGTCCAAAGGGCATAACTTTATAATAGTATAACCCTCTCTCCATGATGAACGAAGTTTGGAGACATCATCTTCATGCATCATGATCTGGTTATAACCAGAATATGCATCCATAAAACTGAGCAGTTCGTGACCTGAAGTAACATCAATTAGAAGGTCGATCCTTAGAAGTGGGTAGCTATCCTTTGGCCATGTTTTGTTAAGATTTGTGTAATCGATACAAATTTGCCATCTGTCGCCCGATTTAGGAACCATGACAACATTGACGATCCAATCCGGGTAGTAGATCTCTTCAATAAAGTTAGCAGTTAGGAGTTTATCTACTTCTTCTTCAATCTTCTCCTATCTTTTTGGTGCAAAAGTCCTCTTCTTCTGCTTGACAGGTTTTTTGGATGGATCAACATTTAATATGTGGGTAATGACATCGGGATCAATTCCAGGCATGTCTTCGGCTGTCCATGCAAAGACATCCGCATAGGTTCTCAATAGGTTCACCAGCTCGAGCTTGGTGTCTTCCTTAATATTCGAACCTATTCGAACTGTCTTATTTTCTTCTCCAGGATATACTTCAATGCTTATAAGATCTTCAATTGGTTCTCCTCTTTGCATATTTGTATCTTCTCGAAGGTCTTCAATAACGAGTGCTTCCTTGTTCTTCGATGGACATGAAGCCATGAAGCACTGAAGAGCTGTATTCTGGCCTCCTTTCACCTCTTCAATCCCGTGTTTTGGGGGAAACTTTATCTTGAGGTGGTAAGTCGACACCACAGCCTGTAACTGATTGAGTGCTGGTCATCCGAATATGGCGTTGTATGTAGAGGGGACCTTTACCACCACAAAATCAAGCATGAAGTTAGCTCATGGAGGTGTACCGATCGCAACTGGGAGTGCAATAATACCTTCGATTGTAACTGGATGGCTGCAGAATCCATACAACGGTGTATCCATCTTTCGAAGACGGTCCGTCGAAATGTTCATCTTCTTGAACGCATCGTAAAATAAAACTTTTACGGAACTCCCGTTATCAACCAAAACACATTCTGGCGACCTGTTCGGGGAGAGGAATTGGTACTGTCTTCGGCTGTTGGATCACGATGGTAGCATGATCCACTCCTGGTCATGTGCTCTCCCTTTTCTTTGGGATTGAAAGTCGGATCGATTGCTGATCTGTATTTGCGGCCGTAGCTTGATCTGGAGGTGAGACAGAAACGAAGGTCGGTGGGGTCAAGATGAGAATTGTGAGTGGACTGCGGAGCCACCGCCATGTCGAACTTTAGTCGAAGAGTGTTCACGACATCTTTCAGTTCGTGGATTTATTTTGTAAGTTCAGCATGGGGTGTTTTGAATAACTGACAGTTTATACGATGACGAAGGTCACCGTTTTTTCAGAGTAGACGTTGGATATCAGTTTCTCTGAGGTCTAGTTTCTGATTCGGGAGTAGCAGATGATACGTTAACGTATACATCTTCAGAAGAACTGGCGCGATGGCATCGAAGGGGTCGAGTGTTGGTCATGAGAACGACCAAGTTGATGAGAGGGGCTAGTTCGTGCGCGACGGTTTTCGGAATGACTGTGTGAAGAGTCATTAGAAGAAGAATGGTTGGCCATGTTCCCCGTCGTGGTCCTACGGATGGCGCCAATCTGTTGCAGCTAAAAACTGGATCGGGAACCACACCAGAAAGTAGGCCTGCAAAAGAGAACACGGAGTGACCGCCGGCTGGGGTTCCGATGCGGGAACGCTCCGATGCTTAAGTCAGAGACGACTAACAATGTAGAACTCTGAAAAAGCAGTAAGACACAATCTGTAATTGTGTGTGTGTCCCATACCTGAGAGGTTAGACCCCTTTATATAGTAGTAGGAAGGAGAGCCCTAGTAGAATTAGGTTTCGCACAACTCCAATCAGAATCGAATTAAGATCCTAGAGGGTCACATGTCAATCTTAGCTGATAGAGTTGGAGTCCTTTTAGGATTCTGCCTGGTGACTGATATGGCAAGTGCCTAATAATTAATAAACTAGTTTGGACTTTGTGTCATAACTGTCACGTGTCGTCTGTAGATTGGAGGCGTATTTTTAACTATATCAAACAACAACCCTGATAGTTTAAGTGAAGATCGCCATTAGGGTGAAAAGCCAACCTACAAAGCATAGATTAAGAATAAAACAAGATATCATTCATATAATAAAGGTTATAGATCATGACATGAGATGTGTGACAAAGGATATCTTAAATTTATCACTGGCTTTCAAGCCTATAAACTTTTCCATTAAGTATTAATGTTAGATTGCATGTATTTTTAATTAAAAATCAGAAGTAAACAACTTTTGCATGTGGGTGACAATAACTTTTTCGATAATTTATTTGTCTATTGTAGTTATTTACAGATGAAAGTTATGTTGGCATTACTTCACTAAATGGATATAAGAAGTTTATTTACTAAATTCCTCTTTCGTCATTTTTTCATAGTGACACTGATTGAAGCACTTTTCATCCAAACACTTTTTGTAACTTAAATATTACAACACACTGCTTCCACTGGTGTATCTTGAACTCGGGAAAACAATCAATTGAATTAAATAAAGCATTTTGTCTAATACTCAACCTTTAAAATCATTGGACTATATGATGTAGAATTGGAAAACATAATCTATGGCATGAGAAATGAGAAGATGGTGGTCGTTAGTCAACTTCACCAAAAAAGAAACAATTTCAAGCAATGCATATGTAGTATATATTTCCAAGCCCAAAAAAGCATAGGTTAAACACTAGACAAATTAAGTGAACCCAACAAAATCTAGCGAATTGTAATGCAACCAAATACACAAGATAGAGACATTCAATAGAAACAAAGTTGCAGCCATATTAGGAAAACTCATCTACATGCGAGAAGTTTGAAACACTTTTTTCAAGCGTTTTAGTTCTTTGATATATATGCAAAAATACTTGCAGGACAAACTTTCTTTTTCTCCTTTTTTATGCGTAGTAAGCTATACATTGATTTTCACAGTGAATTGGGCTCGATTATAAAATTTACCTTACATGGATGAAGTCAAATAAAGAGCTGCACTCTCTTGAACACATTGTAACCGTGCGTAACAACTGAAATAACCTAAGGATATATCCAAATATGATTTTTTCTGATTGGGTTGCGCATAAGTTAATCTATGACACATATAGATATGACAGTATTTATATATATATATATATATATATATATATATATATATATATGTGTGTGTGTGTGTGTGTGTGTAGTAGATACATATATGTTGTTCTTAACCATTTATGCTGCAGTGAAAACTTGCAACCTCGATCGGACATGCACGAAATGAGGAACTTATGAAGCCCATCTAAAAATTTATGAATAACTTGTTGAGTCTAAATTTTCTAGAGAATCCACTACAATCATGGGGCATGTTGGTGTTAAGAAAATACCACAAGAATGTAAGATTGATTATTGGTGCTTACAATTCAATAAAAATAGGTAATGGTACAACAGATTTCAGTTACCTTGAGAGAATAAGCACAAAATGTCGGCCTTCCTTGATCAGAAACTCTAGTATTAAACCTGCCAAAATCTAGAATGTGGAATGTTTTCAGATGGAAAAAAACATTCCAGGGTTCTAAGTTACATGGGGTGGCATGTCCGCGAAGCTGAAATGAAAGTAAGTATATATAGGTGAATTCAAGAGCTAAGATTAAGTTGCGCCCTACAATTAATGGTTAGATATAAGTTTCTTTTGATCCAACGACCTAGAAAAGAAGCTTGGAATGTTCTACTACAATAGCTAAGAGCCCAGATTGATTAAAAAAAAAACAGATTCAGCTTAAATCTTAATCAGTTTTCAAAATCTAATTTAATTGGAATCAGTTTACTGTTAAACAAAAGTAGTTGTAAATTAGTTAAATTTATAAAAAGTGTTTGGATAAAAACTACTTAAATTAGTTTCAATATGACAAAATGACCATAGAGGACATTCAATAAACATATTCTAATATCCAAGTAACATTAACATAACTTTTATTCGTAAATAACTATAATGACCAAATAAATTATTAAAATAACTATTTTCAGGTACCTACAGAAGTTGTTACTTTTTATTTTAAATTAAAAACACAAATAATCTCATGTTATTGCTTATAGTACAATAACATCCCAAAATTACAAATAAAGTTTATCTTAAGAAAAAAAGATTATCTAGCTGTAGAAGAAGAGTTTAGCAATAGGAGAAGAGATAAACTCCAAAAACTATCTAAGATAATTAATTAAGGGGTATGAGAGGTCTTTTTGTAAAAAAATATGAAAATAGGATGATAAATTAGAAGGTCAATCTTGATTATGAAAAAATGATTATTTAATAATCCTCACTTTAAGGATTATGAATTAAATCAGTTTTTAAATTCTGGAGATGGATTAAATCTCTTAATCTCTTTTGTCAAATACTCACATACCTGATTTAATCTCAATTAAATCAGGTTTAATCATCCGATAATCAGGTTTGGGAACACGCGTGCCAGTCAAACGGCAAATTAGGAGTTGGTGCCAGTCAAACTATATACCTGTAATATTTTAAATAAGGAGTTGGTGCAAAGAATTTACTAGACTAATATACCCTTATGAAACAAAAAAAATGACAAATAAGTCCCAGGTTAAACTTGGTATGGATTACTCGAGTTAACTAGACGCCTCTTGAAAAGCTTGAAGGGTTTACCCTTCGTCTTCTTCTAATGCATGAACGTTCAACTATCAATCTTTGAAATGATTACTTTTCTCGTTAATTTTGTTATTGGGACATGGGTATGACAAAGCTACGTCTCCCTATCCGAATTTATTCTTCTTAAAGCTTTAAAAGTGCAACAAAAGTTTCCATAGTGGCTTAAGGTATGTAGTGTCATTTAGAACACCCAAGATTAACAAAAATTTGGTGGTTATTACCTTAACAGAAAACTCTACGTAATACTCGAGTTGTTTGAGAGTCTGGGATTTTTCCCTTGCCACTGCCAGTGAAACATTCAAGTATTATTATAGACGAACAAAAATGTACCACTAGGAAAGCTCTATGCAAGATTCTTGTAGATAACATACTTGTGTAAGGTTATTAGCTTCTTGTGCCTTGTTTTGACTTGGTATGTTTACTGGATATAAATTATGATTTAGAATATGATTTCGATACTCAGATAACGAAGCTTCTCATTGTGAGTGAGAAGAACATAAGTTCTGCTTCGCACTCGAGTGTCTGACGACCCAGCCTCTGTACAACCCCTTTGCCAGATTGATTTCTCTGTAAAGAAAATAGTTAAGAAATACACAGACGATTTGGCTTTGTGGCGTGATGTACGACTGTGAATCTTATCACATATAAGGCTGTAAATGAACCGAATCGTTCACGGTCCGTGGTTCGTTGTCCACAAAAATCGTTCACATTCATTCGTATATTTGAACAAATTTTTCGAGCTCGTTTATTAAACGAGCTGAATATGAACACTTTAAAATGTTCAAAATAAAATTTTCGTGAACAACTCATCTAAAAGATAAATTAATTATTGTTTACAAAATTGATATTTACATAAATCACACAAATTAAATTTTAAAGTTGGAGGCCAGGCCTTTAAGTCAGACCAAAATCCAAACCCACTTATGATCATAGAGCCCAACCCCTAGAGAGTCCAATCTATGAAGCCCAACACTTGAAAACCCTAACTATATAAACTAAAACCTAAACGTAAACATCACAATTCACACAGCCGCACTCTGCCCTCCGTCCCCTACCTCATCTCACGCGCACGCATGCACGGACAGATGCAGATCGTACATAGACTCTCTCTCTCTCTCTAAACGGACATCATGTCCCCTATCTTTGCCGTCGTCATCTCCCCGTTGTCGGATTCAACTTACGTCATCAGATTCAACCTTTAAAGCTGCAAAACCGCAAAGCCAAGTTTTCGATCTACAAAGCCATCGCCTGTGCAAAGCCAAGGGCTTAACCTCGAATGCATTACCTTATTGTCTATAGCTTCATCATCAATCGATCAAATTTATTTTTCAGTGTTTTTGATTATGCATCCCTCCTTGCATCTTGTATGTATAATTTTGTATTAATTATAGCTTGATTGCTTGAACGATTTGCGAATTTTGAGTAAATTTAGAGATTTGATCAGAACTTGAACACGAATGCGAGTCGAGTTTCCGAACTCGAGTTCGGCTCTTATTGTTAAACAAGTTAAGCGACCCGAGCCTGAGTCTCACCGTCAGGAACGCGAGCCGAGTTTGAACATTGATGTTTTGGCTCTTGAAAAACTCGAGCTGAGCTCAAACGTGCCAAAACTTAAATGAACCGAGTTTGAATACATCTATGTTGGGCTCTAACTCGATTCATATATAGCCCTAATCACAGCCACTGATGGTTTCTTTAGGGGAAAGAAGATTTTGGGGCTCTACATAATAATTTTAGCTAGAGAGGGGTTAAGGGATGTAGATAAGTCATAATTTTCTAGTATGCTTCAGTGACATAAAAAATTCCCACGAGGATCCTTCAACCAAAAGTTGATCAGATAAATACTCTATAGCTCATTCACTATACAATCGAGATCAAAACATATATTGACTGCTCAAGTAGATGTGATTTCGCATCCATAATTTCTATTGCTTTTCATGTTATATTATGTGAATGCATCCAACTCAAAACCAATTGGCTATGAGTGAAGAGGCCTATAAGGGTTTTATATTGAAGCATTATCCCCTCACCTGTGGCCCAAATGATTTTTGAGTGTGCATAACACGAGAAGAAATTGACTGGGTGATGGTGAGGAACGAATTATGAATTGTAAGGCGGTAGGGCCTAACTCTGATACCATATTGAACCATGTATCTAACCCAAAAGCATGTTCACGAGTAGGAGAAACCCACCAAGTATAAGAACCCATCCCAAATTCCATGAATTGTTGATGTGAGACTTAGCACCCGCCCTCACCGAAGCGTGGGAATAAGATGTGCTCCTCTTCACGCAAAGCGTGGTATTAAGAGGTATTTTCGTTAAGTTGAATGAGGTGGCATGGGCCTAACTTTAATACCATATTAAAGCCTAGTATTCAACCCAAAAACATGCTTAAGAGTAGGAAGCCCACCAGGTATAACCAATCTCAAATCCCATGCATTATCGATCTAAAACTTGACCCCCCCTACGCGAAGCGTGGAATAAGAGGTGCTCCCTTTCACTGTGCAAGAGAGAGAATAAGTGAGAAAATGGTTAGAGAGAAAGAAAGGGGAATTAATGAATCTTATAACATGACTTTTAGATACGGACTAGGCCCGTCGCTAAAAGTCATGTTATAAGTTTCATTAGTTCCCCGTTCTTTCTCTCTTACCATTTTCTCACCGCTAAAAGTCATGCTTTAGAATTGTATCTGCCGCTAAAAGGCTACCTTTAAAAGCTTTAGCGACAGACCTATTTTGCCGTTAAAAGTTTTTTAAAATATTTAAAAATTTTGACAGAAAATAGAAAATATTTTAAAACTTTCTGGTGACTGAAAATCTGTCGCAAAAATCCCGTCGACAAAGATCCGGTTGATAAAGATTTTTAGCGATGGAGGTCCCTGTCGAAAAAAACTTTTATCAACAGATCTTCACTGACAGGAGAATCCGTCGGTAAAAGTGACTTTTAGCGACTGATTGGTGTTCGTTGCTAAAAGTCCGTCGTTGAAGATCCCTTCTTGTAGTGATTGTCTACACTCATTCAATGCCTTTGTTAAATAAAGAGTTAACTATTCGGTTGACTGCTGTACTATAACCCAAATTCAACTTTAGTCACTGAACTTCGATTTATGTCAAAGTGATCATTTGACTCTTGAAATTTTTTTAATTAAGTCATTCTGTTAGGTTCAGTTAGCCAAAGGTTCGTTAAGTGCCCATGTGCGAGGCACGTGAGCCTTAAATTGGGGGCAAATTGTCAAAACACAGAAACTCAAAAGTTTATTATTTTACTTCTTTTTTTTCTTCTTTTCTTTTTCTTTTACTCTTCTTCTTCCTCCATT
The DNA here is from genome assembly GCA_033070095.1 of Escallonia herrerae. Classification (NCBI taxonomy): domain Eukaryota; kingdom Viridiplantae; phylum Streptophyta; class Magnoliopsida; order Escalloniales; family Escalloniaceae; genus Escallonia; species Escallonia herrerae. Next base: position 22,747 of record JAVXUP010001622.1, on the reverse strand, counting down.
GCCACTTACCCACCACCACCACGCCCGACCTAACTACACTGCCACCACCAACCCTTACTTGTAGCGCTACCATCACAACCACGTGGCTTATTCTCAAATCCCACCCAAAGCGTTGACCCATTTCAATCACCCATCACGTATTGCACAAACTTAGTACGGCCTCAATCCCCTTCATCGTCTAAAAAGAAGAGCTCTGCATCGCGATCATTGCTGGATCAAAGTTCTTCAACGGAAAGCACCGCGGGTGTCGCTCCCAGCCCTCCACGACTTCAATTAGTTTTTTGGTTAGAATGGATTGAGGAGCGGCAATGGAGAGCTAGTGTGGTGGTTCGTGGCATTCTTCATGGCATTCGATTGACTACAGAGAAACTGGTGACGGTTGTGAGTTTAATGGTGGAGGCTCGAAGGTGGTCTTGGGTATGGCAGTGGTTGTGCTTGGTGGTTGGATTGGTGTCGCGCGGTTTAACTTGGTGGTTAGGGGTAGATCCATGGCTATTCTTGATGGCGATGGTGCTTGGTTGAAGTCAGAGACATTGAATAAGAAATGAGAAAGAAGAGAGAAGGGGAGGAGAGGGGGGGGAGAGAGAGAGAGAGAGAGACGGATTTGCCCCTAAATTAAACAACTTAACAGATTTAATTTTAACAGAACCTGATGGAATGACTTAATTAGTCAAATCAACGAGTCCAATAGTCTCTTTGACACAAATCAAACTTCAGTGATCAAAGTTGAATTTGCGTTATAGTATAGTGGTCAACCGGGTATGAACTTTTAAACAAAATAACAAAGCTTGTGATTATATGCAAGTCATTCATGTAAATGGAACTCAATCAGCCTCACTACCATATATCTAAATTAACAAAGTTTTCTCAAACTTCTTCAAAGTTGTGCAGACAACTATTGAGCAAAAACAATATATTTTGGGGGATAAACTTGCAAAAACCATAAATTCTAGTCTTTCCTAAAATGCCCTCCATGCTTTGGGGGGTAAATTCATAAGGCATACGGTGCTATCTCTGCTATGTGTGAGGGGGGATTTTATAGTAAATTTCCTTGGGGGATAATTGGCTAATGTGACCCTGGAAAGGGGGGGGGGGGTAAAAATTCAATTAACCTAAATTTTGAACTTTAAAGTACACAATTAATGCTAATGGTGGAAGATCGATGCATTAATTACCACTTTATAGGTGCCCTTAGTGCACAATTTTGTCGGTGCCTTTAGTGCACTATTTTAGCATCTACTCATGGACATAAACAAATTAAAAGGCCCATATGAAACCATTTTATGAAAACATCCAACGCTAAATCAAGTACAGTTAGTGGGAAACCTACTGTGGCGAACCGTCTGGCAAAAAAATCCTAGATACATGAGAGGTCTAAAATTAGGGAGTCGCCATCTGATTTAATTAAGCACATGTAAAATAAGAAATAAGAAAAACCTGAAAATGACTCTAAAATTATCCAAAAGACTAACTAGCCTGTTGAAAACAAATAAATGAACGAAAAGGTATTAGGCACCCGTGATATCATTTTTCTACTCCATTTCCATTGGTTTTTGGCATTTTTAACACATAAAACATGCAATAACATAAATCCTAAGCTTATTGTTATTTTATTGGTTTGAACTCACCATCAGGGATCGAATGGCCTACATATCCGGTTGGACAAACCAAAATCAAAATTACCGTAGTTCGACTCTGATTCTAAGGGAGGCGGCCTACACTTCGGTCTCACTAAGTAATCATGATTTTTGTACTGAAAAAGGAATGTTATCGCAAGAAAGTAAAATATTCTAGACCCTTATACTAGACTAGCATAAAAAGCGATAAAATGTACCTTGTGAGTCTGTTTGCCTAGAAGACTTTGGAAGACTTTGTGAGGAATCCATAATGCAAGAGACTGAGAAAAGGTCTTTGTGGGTGAACTATGAATCGCTAATTTATCTCAAGAGATGATATATCACTTTTAGGATGAATGATATAAAGCTCGAGGACAAAATTGATAATTCTTAAACATATAGGTTAAAGGCCCTATTTATATGGGTCTAGGGCGCCAGAAATGAAAAAAATGACTATATCAATCGGTGCTTTGATGATCAGGCAAAATATTTGGTAAAAATGTAGACCAAGAAAAGTCAACTACCCAGTTGGTTTGTCAAAAATAGGCCGGTTTATCCCACAATTCAAAACTTATTTTTTCTAAATTTTGAGACATTATTTGACCCTAATTCGATAATTATCCCTAAAATCATTAGATGTGATGTACCAGATTCAAAAATTATCTTCATTCTTCAAGTAAATCAATGAATTAATCACTTGCATTAAGGATGAAAATTCCTAAAATCTTCTAACTAAACCATACTTTTGACATGTGGATTGGACCTACCAAAATGGACTGGACTGGGCCCAATTACTGACTGGACTAGACAACTAGACTTGACTACTGGAGTGGACTAATTAATAGACCATTACCAGGCCTAACCCTTAATAAGAAACTATAATTAATAATAAAACCTAATAATCATTTAATTAAAATTGACTACAAAAATGTGGTGTCTACAAAGCCCATCAGTGAGGGAGCTCGTGTGAGGGTGAACGTCACTGAAAAACAACACATTCTTTTAGTGAAAGACAAAATGACCACAAGACTCTAAACAGACTCGGGGATTCTAAGACAGATATGAGGTCGGACCTTTATAGGGCTTCCCACGTATCCCCGAGGAGGAATCAGACCAATATAGTTCAGATAAAGTGAAGATATTGTTCAAATCCATTACGAACAGTAATAACAATTGGTCATCAAACCATGTCACACGAGAAAGCAAAGCCAAACCTTGTCTAGCGCCGTAGCCAATAGTAACGACGATTGATCGCCAGATAAAGGGCGCATCCTTAAAAGTCTTAAGCAACGGTAACAACAATTGGTCATCTAAGAATACTAAAAAATGTCATGCCAAGAGCCGATACCAACAACATGTTGAAGCAGTTGGACGCTTGTACACATGAAAGGGTGAACTTAAGAGCCGAAGCCAACAACTCATGGGAGCGGTTAGTCGCTTAGGAACCCTAAAATATATCCAAGAGCCGAGCCAACAACGCATCAAAGTGGTTAGTCTCATGAACATATGAAAGGGTGAACCTAAGAGCCGGAGCCAACAGTGCGTCAAAGCAGTTGGTCGCTCAGTAACACTGAAACATATCCAAAAGCTGAAGCCAACAATGCGTCAAAGCGGTTGACTGCTTGGACATATGAAAAGGAATGTTGTAGTAAGATCACTCAAAACCTATGCCAATGTTGCCCAAGGACAGTAACACTTCAAAGCGTTACCGATTATGCTTCTTTAGAGGGAAGCAAGTGCGCCAATTCTTAGATAGCCTGCAAAAGATCAAGTTGGAGGTAATGAATATTTTCTTGCTTTTTTGAAAGGTTTTTTCATATATGTCTTAGGACCCGCATAGCCTTTGATTTATGTGTTATTTATCTTGGTTGTTGAGTGTTAAACATTCTCAATGTATTCCCTAATTGGTAGAGAAAATGATGCTTCGGCAACAAAGGATAAGACACTATACAAGCCTCACACCATCTTATATTAGTGAATTAGGCAACGGATTGTAGAATCATAGACTTTCGTTAATTCCAAAGTACAACCACGCAAGCAAACAATCACACAATATCCATAGAAATTAAGGAACACCTTTGAACTTTAATTGAGGGCATGCAAACATGCAAGTGAATTTTAAACGAGCACAAAAGGACACATTTTTTTTCCAAAACTGGTCGGTTTATCAAAGAACTGAAAGTGCCAAAATAACATGTCGAAAATCGTCCAATCGGTCAGACAATCTGGAGTTCGACCAATAAAATGTCAAATACTGGCTGGTTAGTCAGTGAGTTTTACAATCTAAATGGGAAAAGCAATAAGTTTATCCTTTCAGATTTGGGCACGATTTTAGAGTTTTTCACAGACTTCCATTCGCAATTTATTCACTCTTTCTCTCTCAAATTCGACTCCAAGAAGGATTTCTTCATTTCTAATCCCTCTCCCACTATACAAATTCTCTATAAATCCTAAGATCTCTTCCTCAATATTGATCGTAGAGATGGAATTTCAATGCACAAGAGGGGACATAAAGGTGGGCCCTAAATTACATGAGTTTCAAAGCTTTTGGACGACGACTTGGCCAGATGACCAATCGATCCTCACACTCGATTAAGATACGCACCTAGGCCACCATTTTTTCACCGAAGAGGTGTGTTTCCACCGATTGTCTCTAAATTACACGTTATTTTGCACTTTTTGATACACTCAACATTCCCATGCAAACTAGGGCTCATATATAATAATTGTCTCTTTCCTATTCATGCACTCCATGCATAACCCGGACGATCCTTGAGTTTTCCCTTATTTTTTCTTTGATTTTTGCAGCCCCTCCCCTCGAACATCTGATGTACGGGCTCCCCAAATATGGTGGGGAGGATATCGGATTCGATACAAAATAGGATAGTTGAGATCAGCCTTAACCTAATCTTAAACAGGTTACATTTATCCAGAGTAAAAAGCATTTTGTTGAGTTTGGCAGAGCGTTGATGTGATTCCACTATCACGTTCCATCTACAGTTTAGGGAGGCTATGCTTATCCTGTATTATTTCACGAAATTACGAGTATTCGCTTTCGAGGGAAGCCTATCACATGGGCCTATAATCTCGACAAGAGCCGTGACCTCGTGGTCCAGAACTAATCCTTGAATCACAAATTGTATATGATGTTGAATGATTGTTTAAACTTAGATTTGGAAAGTGTGTGGTTTTCTATCTGTATATGACGTTGAATTTTGGTTTAAAACTTTGATTTAATGTAGTTATAAAAACGAAAGAATAAAACAAAACATGTTAAAGTGCCAAAATGAACAACTAAACAATAGGTATTAAAAAAAATTTAAAATTTGACCCGTTTAATTATGCTTTACCCGAACCACACACGTAGCGTATGGGTATAATGGCTACTTAAAAAAACTGGGTAAATTTTACCCAGACCCGTTTTATCCATACTCGTCTGAATGTTACCCGTACTTGGCGGGTTTACCCATTTGCCGGGTCTAGTGGCAGTCAACGTCAAATAAATACAAAAAGAAGAGTTTTGAAATAGATAATTGTGTTGTACTTCAATAATAACTATGTGTAATTAAAATAAGTAATTAGCTAACTCATACTTAGTAACTATGGTTATTCCACGGGGCATATGCGCAAAAAGATTTGAGTTACGCATTCACATAGTAAGATAACTAAGGAAAAAGGAACTTAAAACCATTCAAGGAATAACTAAGGGCTGTTTGATAAAACAAATATTTAAGGCTGAAAAGTTAAGCACTGAATTCATTGCATGTACAAAATTATGCATTTGTTTATGCATTATTTATATGATGTACATAAACAAATGCATTATATATGTAGTCAAGTTGGCAGTGGCGGTGGCGATGGAAAGGTGTCGATGGTGGTGATAGTGGTGCAAGAAGACGTGGAGTTAGTAATTATGGTTGTAGCAATAGGCGACGATATGACGGTCATGCATGGCGGTGGTTGTAATATGGTGGATATTTAGATGGTTTTGACGGACATGGACGTGGTGACAGCGGCGATGGTGTGGTAAAGGTAATGGTGTTCCTGTTGTAGTGGTGGCGGTGACAGTGGTCGTGACTAGGTCATGACTATGTCGTGGTAATTGTGGTGGTAGTAGTAAAACATAATAAGAGTTGTAGTGGTGATTCTAGTATGGTGGAAGCGGTGTTGCCAGTAAATTATTTGAAGCGGCATCATGGTAGTAATTATTCTTTTTATGTAAAATTATGCTCAATAACTTTTAACTATCTCACTTAGAATAAAGTAATAAGCATTAAGCAAGTTCATCCTGACTTAAAGTTTTAGTCTATTTTTTAGTGAGAATTAATTTTTTAAGTGATACTGTGCTAAGCGTTATCAAATACACTTAATTAAAAATTATTAAAAATTTAAATTTTAAATACTTAATTGTGTTATCAAACATACCCTATGATAACTAACGAGATACAAACCTAAAAGAAACATATCTAAAAAATGCAGCTCTTTATATACATATACCACACTTCCTCCGTCTTACATAAATAGATCATATTTTCTTCCACAAAAATTACTCACTATCCAAATTAATAAGATTTTTTAGGTGTTTATTCATATTTATCATTTTTACATTTTTTTATTTATTTTTCTCTCCACATTTAACTTCCACCAATTTATTTTCTTCCTGACTTGCTTTCTTACACTTTTTTTTATTCTATTTCTCTCTCCACATTTATTCAACACATTTCACTCTACCAACTTTTCTCTCTCCTGACTCACTTTCTTAGGTTTTTTTATTCAATTTCTCTCTCGACATTTAACACTCTACCAACTAATTTCTCTATCCTGACCCATTTTCTTCCTCCTCCCCTAAGAGTAGAATCGAAAACACATGATACATGACATAAATCTTTAATGTATGTGTCAAGTTAAATATGATCAATTTATATGGGACAGAAAGAACAGTAAATATGTAAAGTCAACAATCGTTAGCACGTGAGATACGCGAAGAAGCACGATGTGTTGGCAGCGGAACCGGAGAATCTTGTCTCGCTTTTTAGGTAGAGCCCACAACTTATAGACATGAACCAATCTTGATTTCTTCGTGTAGAGATCTATGAAGGTTTGATAGGAAACTATAATTTACCTTTTCTTAGCTTAATTTCCTAGATATTAAAGTGTTTACTACGTTTGTGCAATGTTGCAAACATCTTATTTAATTTGCTAGCGAAGTTACGGCCGGCTGCGAAGTCTTACCTGGCGATGATCACAGCTGCTGGGCGACCATCCAGCAGCCGTAAGGTAGTGGTTGGGAAGACGGATAGAGAGCGCTCGATCTAGAGAGAAAAAACCTCTAGTTCTAGATCTACCGCACCTAATGCCGACGGTGAACTCAGCTTCGCCAACAATCCCAGGTGAGGAGGTGGGGTAACCCGGCTGATGGTAGCCTCCGCTGACACCTTTGACCAGCGGCATGGATGGACTGTTAGAGGAGAAGTTGTGTTGTAGATACGATTACCATTAGCTTCAATTTGGGAAAAGTGCGTGACCACAGAATTGTAGATCGGCTCAAATTTGGGGCTCGATAACCTTTTGCGAATGGTCGTCAATTGCCGGAACATACGTTGGCGGTGATCGAAAAAGTCACCGGCGACTGCAGGAACTTTCACCAATTGAGCCGAGTCCCAAAATTCCAGTCTGATCTCGTTCCATGCGACACCTGATTTCCTTTGACACGTATTGATTCAGCTTGATGTGTATAAAATTGACTCCACTTCAATTGTATCTGTGCCGACGCGACTGCAGCTATCGGATCAGGGATAAGTACCTGCAGCTATCTGCAGGTTCCATCTGAGTGTCATGCACTTTTCATTGGCTTTTGGTATTAATGCCGCAGTGACTGAAATTAGAGAGGGTTTCTGTAATTCTTACTTTAAAACCTTCACCTATCTTCCTAAATAAGCAAAATAGTGTTTTTGGGGTCTTTCGGGGGGGGGGGGGAAGGTGATTTGAGGTATGTTTGAGGTATGTTTGGACAGGTTGGCCTCATCTTATTTTCTGGATCTTTGCTAGGGTTTGTCGGTCTTGAATTTGGGTTGTTCTTGTCTTAGTGTTGGCAGTCTCCTTTACAACTCTTTTCTGGTCGCGTTTCCTGTTAGGTACCTGACCATATTTTCATAGTAAGTGTCGTCATTGCAAGTTTTATTTTGAGCTTGGATGAATTAGTGTTTACCTATTTGATCCGAGATAACACATCTACAAGTGATCAGATGTGTTCCCCTAAGCTTTTCCAGGCTTGCTTCAAGGACTAGATCCATTATTACTCTGAGTCAACTGTGAGATTTGAATGCACAACTAGGATGATCATCTGTGAGCCGCGAATAACTAATTGGAATGGGTCTCTCAAGTGTCTTCTACCGAGGAGATATAGAAGATGGGAATGCTGATCCAAGATATGCAATCGAGGGATTTTGGCAATTACATGGGACTGCTTCATATGTGTTGTTTTAGATTCTAGTTGTTGTAATGAAAAAAGAAAAAGAAATGCTTGTATTATGGATCCAACTGGGTGAAGTATCCAGATCTTACTTGTAGGTAGCTTAGTAATTAGTTTTAATCTTGCAGGGTTTTGGATAGTGAGGTATTTATCTTGGTGTAGCCACTTTTTAGACACCCTACTCTTATAACTGATTCCTTTTTTTTTTTTTTGCAATGCAATTCTACAATTTAAAAAAAAAAATAAAAGTTCCTAGATCTTGTCAACTAGTCATACGACTAGAGGATCCCTCGTGTCGATGATTCTCAAAACACATTTATTTACCTTTAGTATGAATCACGAAAAAGAGAAGTAGAAAAACCCCTTTGCGTCCCTTTCCAACTCCTCGTTTAGCGCCCCATTGAATGCCATTCCAGTGTAGACGCAAAAATTAAATACCCATGTGGCCACATCCATCAACACATTCAACCCCAAACTAAGGTAGCGTTTGGTAACATTTCAGTTTTCAGTTTTTTCTTCAATTTCGTAAACTGGAAAGAAAAAGCACGTTTGGCACACAGTTTTTATTTTTTGTTTTGAAAACCAGTTTTTAAAATAAGATTGTTTTTGAAAACTCTCATTTTAGAGTTTTGAGTTTCTAGTTTTACTTTTTATTTTGAGACACCACCGCCGCCACCCGCTGCCTGCCACCGCCGCCACCTGCCGGCCACCACTGCCCATTGGCCACCACTGCCGCCTCCACCACCGCCTCCACCACCGCCAACACAATCACCACTAAAGAAAAAACTCAAAATAAAAACTGAGTAATCAAATACAAAAAAAAAAAAAAACTGGGTAATCAAACACCCTTTTTTTTTTTGTAAAAAATAAAAACTAAGCTAGCTTTGATTTTTGTTTTTGTTTTTTGAAACAGAAAACCAAAAGAGGAAGTAATTTCAAACAGACCCAAGTATGATCAGTGGGAAGCCTGCTACACCAACATCGTTTTTGACCGGAAAGCTTGACCATGATCTACTAATATATTTATCCAAGTGTGTATCGGTTTGTGCTCCTATGCATACACATAATCAATTTATAGACAATTACTACAATTAATTCAAATGTAGGGATTCTTTTTTACTTCTCGATGATAACTTCTTCAAAGTGTTTGGAAGATTTGAAATTGCAAAGATGAAAACATAAAATCTAGAAAGTTCACCCGCATGTAAATTAAAAGCATCTAACTTCTAATTTATGAAGGCTTTTATCATGAAAAGCTACACTAGTCTTTAAAAGAAGGAAGGCTTCTCTCTGATAAGAGGAAAAAAAAAAGATTTGATTGATGATGATTGATGTTCCTTACATTGTGTCTTGCATCTAATATTTACACTACAAAATAACTACCACATAAAAAAAAAACTACTTGCAAAAAAAAAAAAAAATACCATCGACCACTTAGAAAATAACTTCTCCTAAATGGGTAGCTACCCTCCAGAAAATAGGAACACGTGTTTGCGCTGCTGGGCAAACTCACTATCGATCGGTGTGCCGGCAGCACGACCGATTAACAGTGCAGGATCTTTTTTGCCCCTAGGGCCTGGGGACTTCCTTGAAAGCGAGAAACTTTGACGAAGAGATGAAAATTAGATGTAAAAGACTGCGTGCCCATAAATGACAAAGAGAGCTTCGATTGATTGCGAATGTTTACACAGCAATATTTCCAAGTCTGAAAACTGAACTTTCTATCGATGGCAGCAAAAGCCTCTAACCTAAAGAAAGAAAAAGATTAATTTGTCTAGTTCATGATTGATTGTCTCATCTAACAGACTGCCTAAAGAAGTCTAAATTAGCTATTCTTCCTAGTCTAGTTTTGTTGAGAATTTGACGACATCTTTCTCTGTTGCCTTCATCTGTCTTTATACTCACACTATTGTAATTGTCCACTTCTGGTAACTGTCACTCCTTATCTTTATTGGAAGTAACTTCTCAAACCCCACGATCGATTGCTCCCTCCAACATCTTCTCAATCATGGTTTTGTAAAAACTAACTACCATTACAAGACAAACTATCCACTTAGAGATAAACTACCTACTTAGAAAATAATCACCCACTAATAAGTAACCCATCACACTTATCCCTTATCGATAGGACACATTTTCAGAAGTTGATTTCTTTCACTTCTTGAATCTTCCATTATCTCTTCAGAAATAATAAAAAGTAAATTGCATTTAGTTGCATTTAATCAAAGTGAACTTATTAGTGAAAATAGATATTTTTGTGATGCAAACAACACGTTTAGCTTAAGTTTGTTTCTTCACATGTGAAAATAACTTCCAAATTTGAATCCTTCATCATCTCCTTGTGTAAATAATAATCTGAACCTTAGAATCATTTAATTGCAATTAGTTAAGGAAAAATCATTAATTTTAACGATTATCAAGAGTGGCTATCGTTAGTGTTTAAGTCAATGACCTATGGGCTAAAAATTTGTTTTCTTGCGTCAACAGTATCATGTGAAATTGTATGGATGGTGTCATGGAGATAAGCTTAGTCCCGAGAAGAAACACAATCAGCAAAGGAATACCTTGATACATTTTGCACTTACCAATGATTTTAGCTTTGTTTACATCTCGCCATCCATGACAAAAGCATGTTTCGTTTACCTTTCAATAGAGGTGTCAAAGGGTCGGGCTTGGGTCAGCCTAGGCCCGGGCCTAGAGGCCCCAAAACGGGCCGGACCAAATAGGGCTTCAAGTCTGAGAAACCGGGCCTAGCCCGGGCCCCAAGTTAGGAAATGGAGGCCCTGTCCAGGCCCAAGCCCTAGGCCCTAACTTTAGGGCCAGGCCTATGTTTTTTTTTCTAGTTTTGTGTTGCATTTCCAACAATGAATGAATATAAAGCTCTACCCTTAAAAAGTACACAGATAATCTGACTGACAAGCCATGATAACTATAAATAACAATGTTAAACTTGGGAAATATCGAAAAAATGGGATAGGGACTCAAGTACTTGAAATGATGGAACAACAAGCAAACTCAAAATAATTAAGGTAAACATAATTAATATTGGTGACTACCAACAATACAAATATCATAGCAAATTACAGGCATTGATTAACACCATCATAGATATCAAAATAAAAACTGACAAGTTTTAAAATTAACAGAAAGTTGAATAAAAGTAGACCTAACAAAATCAAATAAATCCAAAACACCTATAACAAGAAACCAAATAACCTCCTCAGCTCAGATGTTCGACAAGCCTAATAGTAGCCATGAGCCTATGTACTGTCAATCAGTGAAGAAATTGCACAATTAGTAAATCAACAAAACTAATTGGTGGCATCTACCTAAGGTAAACCAAATGGTATCAACTGCAGCGACGCTTGTGCGTATATGTGCAGAACTAGTAGGTAAGTCAGTAGAAGAAAGTTAAATAACCATCCACTACTCCCCCATGAAGAAACGCAACTAAAAAGGGACAATATCGAAAGCCTAGATTACTAGAGCCCAAGGCCTGCACAACTCTCAACCACCACATTTCCTATATGTGCATCACCAAAGTATGTACAAGCACTGTTTAACCTAACCGACAAAAACAAATTAGCAGAAAAAGCACTAGATAAAGAAACCAATGTAAATCAAAAGGGTTCTTCCCATTAGGAAAAAAATGAAGCATAAAAAGGTAAGATATTACATTCACAGGGCTGAGGTTGATGGTAGGCGATGGTGGTGGTGGATCTGATGGCAGAAGCCTTCACTGCCGACAGCCGCCGCTTAAAGGATGACACGGTGTCAATGCCCACACCTAGCACCGCCGTCACCACCTCGTGAGCATCGTCGTCACCACACCAGAGACACCAAGGAGAACTATATGCATTTCCTTTTTTTTTTCTTCTTATAACAGATCTGTCAATGGTGGAGATTGGTTGTATATTGATTGTGTGGGTATAGTGGCGTTTGGACATGGGTGCGGTGGTGGTTGGCCGGAGTAGTAGTGGCTAGTTGCAGGGATGATTATGAAGAGTGGCTGGGGGTAAAGTTATGGTGGTTGTAGGTGTGATGGTGGTGGGTGAGGACCGTGAGGTAAAGAAAGGTTAAAGAGGAAAAGAGACCGAATGAATAAGAGGAGAAGCAGATCTGTGAAGAGGGCCAAAATCGGGCCAATACCGAGCAGCCCTAAAAAATCGAGTCAGGGCCTAAAAACAGGCCGGTTTTGGGCCAGCCCGTTTTTTAAGGCCTGACCCAGGCCTTTTAGGACAGGGCCGGGCCTGGATAATTTCTAAAAATATATAGGCCTGGTCCTAGCCCTGGCCTAAGGCCCTAAGAATTAGGGCCAGTACTATTCACCTACAGGGCCGGGCCAGCTTGGACCAGCCCACGGGCCACCCAGCCCTTTTGACACCTCTACCTTTCAACTAGCTGATTCATAATCAAATCGTGTGTATTTCAAGTAATTTTGGTTGAGGGATCCAAAGCGGCCCTTTTCTTAATAGCTCGTACTAGTAATATTAAAAAACATGGACAAATCAAAAGCCAGAGCTCTATTATTTCTAGGGCTAAGACCAATATCTCTCATATCATTGTTATGAATACCAAATCGAAGTTCGTACTATTTTCTTTAATGAAATGGGATACTCAATTCATCGTGAAGTTGCTTGTCCGTTTAGCGGGTCCTTTGGTTCTATCCACCAAATCACTTTTTTTTTACTATAGGCTTCGCTTGGTAAAGGATTTCTTTTGGACAATTGTCTAATTTTTCCATCCATGTGTTGCTTTTCATTACTGACCTTTAGAAGAAAAAGAATCAACTTATCGTCTCAATTTTTTCATCAATAATATATATTTGTAGTATTCAATCATTTGTGAACTAACAATATATACATATATTTTCTTACCCACAGCCTTTTTAGAATTAGTTGTTTGTCCTGTAGAGCTTGAATTACGTTAATTTTTATATAAACTATTGGTTCCTAGATAAGCTGTTTGTTCTCATATAGTGACATTAGAAACAAATATCTTATTCAATTGAATTACTTTCTCAATATTATCCCTTTTTTAACAATCTCATTCTCAAATTTTTATGTAAGAATAAGTTATTTGTTCAATAATAGCGTCTTTGGGTTCAAGAATAGGCTATTTTTGCAAGTGTCGGTGTGTGCTCTCGCACATATGTGTAAAGCAGTACATCGTATAGATAAAAGAATATTATCATAGCTTATCAATAGCATGTGACCATCAAATTACATAAAACATGAAATAAGAGCTTTTATCAACATCTATAAAATATTAACTTTATGACTAGCTTCACATGTTATGGGCACTTCTAACTCCTTTTCAAAGGTAATTTCCAAGTGAGCTCTGTTACAGCTACGATTGAATTTTATCTTGTGGTGCATAGTACTTCACATAGGAAAATATTTGTAGAAAGCTTAATTACATTTTGTTCAAGTGTTTGAAAATAGTATAGTTAGATCGTAGCAACTCATATATCAATTTCCTTCTCACTCATTAGAAAGATGTAGTTTAGATACTTGGCACCCTTCCAATGTCCAAGGACCCAAGCTTCTTGTCTGTTGCTGCTAGAATATTGATCGGGATCCACGGCTAGGAATTGGACCTGCAAAATAGAACACGGAGTGACCACCGGGGATGTTCCGGTGGAGGCGGCTCCGATGCTAAAGTCAGAACGTTGCTACTAGGGTAGAGCTCTGAATAGCGTAAGAATGCACTGGGTGCTTGTGTGTGCTTGTCTGTGTACCTGAGGATTTTCCCCTTATGTAGGCCATTTCCCAGACTCCTCTCTCCTTTAGGATTCTTTCCTCGCTGATCCCTCACGTAGTAGAGTCCTACCAGGACTAATCCTTTTAGCAGTTGAGTCCTAAACGGATTCTATCACCTCCCTCAGACTCTGTCCCGATACAGATTCCTCAGTTCCGCTCAAAGTCATCCATGCCACGTGTCATAAGTTGGTTAGGGGGATATTTTAGCTATATCATAATGCCCCTGCCTTTGACGGTTCCCTTGAGCGAACGGTTAAAGGCACATGTGTAACAACAGACCGAAGGCAGTTCAGCTAAGAATTATCCAGGTTTGTCATTCGGCGGAACTTTTTAGAATTCTGCACTCAGAAGCATGTGTTAGGGAGGTCTGGTCGGACATCCTGGTCGAGAGGTCTGGTCGGGCATCCTGGTCGGGAGGTCTGGTCGGACATCCTGGTCGGGAGGTCTGGTCGGGCGTCCTGGTCGGGAGGTCTGGTCGGGAAGCCTGGTCGGGAGGTCTGGTCGGGCATCCTGGTCGGGAGGTCTGGTCGGGCATCCTGGTCGGGCGTCCTGGTCGGGAAGTCTGGTCGGACTTCTTGGTCGGGACATCTGATCGGACTTCCTGGTCGGGACCTCTGATCGGACGTCCTGGTCGGGACCTCTGGTCGGACGTCCTGGTCGGGACCTCTGGTCGGACAACCTGGTCGGGACCTATGCTCGGACTTCCTGGTCGGGACCTCTGGTCGGACGTCCTGGTCGGGACCTCTGGTCGGACGTCCTGGTCGGGACCTCTGGTCGGACGTCCTGGTCGGGACCTCTGGTCGGACTTCCTGGTCGGGACCTATGCTCGGACTTCCTGGTCGGGACCTCTGATCGGAAGTCCTGGTCGGGACCTCTGGTCGGACGTCCTGGTCGGGACCTCTGGTCGGACAACCTGGTCGGGACCTATGCTCGGACTTCCTGGTCTGGACCTCTGGTCGGACGTCCTGGTCGGGACCTCTGGTCGGACTTCCTGGTCGGGACCTCTGGTCGGACAACCTGGTCGGGACCTTTGCTCGGACTTCCTGGTCGGGACCTCTGGTCGGACTTCCTGGTCGGGACCTCTGGTCGGACTTCCTGGTCGGGACCTCTGCTCAGACGTCCTGGTCGGAAATGGATCAGCCTTTTGTCTTGCCACGTGTCAGGGAACCATGAAGGCGTCTTGAATGTTGAGGCGGTTAAATTTTGAATTTCAAAATTTAATGCTCCGGGAATCCCGGACGACACGTGTCTTGAATGTTACCGCCTTCGTAGGGGCGGTTATTCCAACACTCTTCTATATATTTGGACTCCTCTCCTCATTTGCCCCCTGCTACTCACTCTCACTCTGTTCGGCTCATCTGTCAACAAGTAAGTTTCTCTTCTTCTCTTCCTGTTCGGCACATATCTATTTCCTTTTCATAGCTCTCCACACCGTAGCTTCTCTTAGAATATGTCTTCAGCCACTTCGAGTAGTTCTTCGTCGCCCTCCGGTAGTTCCACAGAGAACAATTTAGAGAGTGATTCTGAGAGTAGATCTTCACAAGTAGGTACCTCAACTTTTAGGAGCCAAGTAGGAACTTCTACTCCCCAAACCAGCACTTCATTTTGCCGTAGAGATGCCCTTGGGGAAATCAAAGATGAAGCCGAGGATAGATTTGATGAAGACACTTGGTTCGCCGCAGATGAGAAGAGGAACAAGATGACCAAAGAAAGCATAGTTGAGCTTTTGAAGGAGTATCCTTTGCCTCCTCCCTTTTCTGCTCGGGTTCCTGCACTCCAAGAGCCTGCCAACTATGGTACGAACTTGGAAACGAGTGTCTACGAAGGTCAGATTAGATCTGGCTATAGGGTTCCCATGCACCCCTTTGCTGTTGCCTTTTCAACCACTATAAAATGGCGCCAGGTCAACTTGTGCCCAACGGATGGAGAAAACTAGTTGGGTTGATCTATCTTGTGCAGACCTCAGGGTATCCAGTGACTGTTGATGATTTCATGAGATTATACCTTGAGGTATGCTTTATAAAGAGTGTGGCGAAAGGTGATGGTTGGTATTATATTCACAACCGAATCAGAGTGATAAAGGGAGGTCCCAAGTCCAACAAAGGCTGGCACTCCCGATACTTTTTCATTCAGAGGCCAAGCGGCAAATGGGAGTTCCCAAGAAAGTGGAACGGTTTCTGTAAAGATTTTGAAAAGGATGGGTTCTTGTCTCCCAATGCTGTGACCAAGAAACTGCTCGATCACATAAAGAGGAGGGGTGTTTTCAATATTGATGAGCCCCTTACAGATCAAGAGATGCGGCATGCGAGGCTCATCCCTCCCGCCTCCGACACGCCTGTTTCTCCAACTCCTGTTCTAGAACCTCGAATTATTTCGAAGCCTAAGGCTCAGACGATAGATACGTCGTCTTCTAGGACCCCAAGTTTAGGTAGAGTCTAAAGCAATGTTTATGTATTCCTTTCCTACGTAATTGTAAACATGTTCCTTAACCCTTTCCTTTTTACAGAGATGGCTGGCAAAGGAGGAGGTGCAAAAGGTGACTTCATGGGTCTGCTGCAAAAGGCTTCGAAGGGGAAAAGGAAAGAGAGCACGGGGGATGGTTCTTCTCCCGTTGTAAAAAGGCTTCGCGCGCCAACTCCTCCAGTACCCCCGCTGGTGGTTGAGGATCTTCCCATCGAGAAGGATCCCATTTTCCGTCCCAGATGGACCATCAAGAGGGGCGACTCGGGAATGCCCCATTCGCATGTCTCCGCTCAACACTTAGCTCACGGAGTGTTGCCAAGTGACAAACTAATCTTGGAAAACCAGCCTCATGAGGCCTTTGCTATGGCGCACGTCCAGGCTGCTTACAACGTAATTGGAATTACTTCCCTCTTTTTGTCGCTGTCAATTAAACACTTCTTCCTACCCCATAACCGTCTTCATTTCCCTTTCCTTTTCAGGCATACTGCTATAGCAGCCAGATGCAAGACAGGTTCTCGATGGCGATGGACGTGGCTCGCAACGCTGAGACGGATAAGAGAGCCGCCGAAGGCAAGGCTGACAGACTTGATAAGGAGGTCAAGAACCTCAAGACGGAGAATGCTGATCTGCTTACCAAGCTTGGTCGTCTGGAAAAGCGATGTGAGAAGCTGAGGCATGAAAAGTCGGAGGTCGGGAACAAGGCCATCCATGCGTTCCTTGATGGTACAGCTGGTGATGAATGGCTCCGGAGGCGGACTGAAGACGGGCTTTCCATCTTTCAAGAGGGCTTCCAAAAAGCCAAGGAACTAACGTTGGCCAAGTATCCAGACCTTTTCTTGGACGACGTTGTGGTGCCCAGCTTTGAGTCGCCGTCTGGTGAAACGGCCATGCCTACTGAAGCTGGGGATGCCATTTCTCCCGGGGAGAAGAGTGTCCGATCCGGAGATGCTCCTGTATCTTAGGATAACTTACCTCTATTCCCCCTATCTTGCAATTTCCGTTTGATGTGCTCCTAAAATTTGTGTTGCCTCAGAGGCTTATGAGTGCTAAACAATCTTGTTTCGGATATGTCATTTTTTGTGATGCTCTTACTTTTGACATGAGCTTTTATCGTCAGCTAAGGGCTGGCAAAGAAGTATCTTTCTCACGCTTGGTATAATTTCGAATTAACAAGACAGGGTGGGGCGACGATCCCCCGCATGGCTTTGCCATTTCTCGGACTAGAATTAAAGCTAGACCGTGTTAGGTAAGACTTGTGTCTTACCCTATCACAATGGGTGATATGTTGCTTGAGCAACATTCGTGGTTTTACTTTGACGCGAACCCTTATCGTCAGCTAAGGGCTGGCAAAGAAGCCTCGCACTCACGCTCGGCCAGATTTCGAATTAACAAAACAGGGTGGGGCGACGATCCCCCACATGGTTTTGCCGTTTCTCGGGCTAGAACTAAAGCTAGACCGTGTTGGATAAGACTTGTGTCTTACCCTATCACAATGGGTGATATGTTGCTTGAGCAACATTCGTGGTTTTACTTTGACGCGAACCCTTATCGTCAGCTAAGGGCTGGCAAAGAAGCCTTGCACTCACGCTCGGCCAGATTTCGAATTAACAAGACAGGGTGGGGCGACGATCCCCACATGGTTTTGCCGTTTCTCGGGCTAGAACTAAAGCTAGACCGTGTTGGGTAAAGCTTGTGTCTTACCCTATCACAATGGGTGATACTTTGCTTGAGCATCATTCTTGGTTTTTACTTGGTCGGGCGGTCTACTTGGGAAGTCTGCCCGGGCATTGAATTTACGTCGTTCTTGGGACTATGGACAACGTTATCCGAGCTAACCATTCATCGTTGGGATAATGTAGGCGAAAAGATATACTTCTTTCCAAGAATGGTGAAGATCTTTATATTAAGTAGGCGAAAAGATATACTTCAAACTGAAGGAGAGGAAGAAGATTTTTATTATAATCGAAATACTTCATCTCTACTATCATTCTGTGTTCTATCTCCCATTTCCCCACAAAAAAGGAAAACGTCTTATAACAGATACAAGACTCTACTGGTAGTACGGCCTCAAGTTGTCTGCATTCCATGTTCGCGGGATCGCTTCTCCTGAAAGTGTTTCAAGTGAGTAAGCGCCTGGTCTAAGCACCTTCGATATTTTGTAAGGTCCTTCCCAGTTTGGCGACAACTTCCCCACGGCAGCCTTCGGGTTTGAAACTCCCAATTTTCTGAGGACTAGATCCCCAACTCTAAATATCCTCATTCGAACCCTTCGATTGTAGAATCGCGCGACTCGTTGTTTGGTTGAAATCACCCGATCTAAGGCTTGGGCTCGCACATCATCTAACAAATCCAGATTTCCTCTGAGATTCTCCTCGTTTTCTGCCTCAGAGAATTGCAACACTCGAACAGTGGGGAGGCCCACCTCTACGGGAAGCAGCGCCTCTGTCCCGAAACACAGCAGAAATGGTGTCTCGCCTGTCACCGAATGAGGTGTTGTGCGGTATGCCCAAAGTACCTTCGGAAGTTCATCAACCCATGCCCCCTTAGCATCGTCCAGCTTTCTCTTCAACCCTTGAAGGATTGAACGATTCATGTTCTCTGTTTGTCCATTGGATTGGGGATGAGCGACTGATGTAAAACGGAGACAGATAGAAAGACCTTCGCAAAAGCTTCGAAAGTTAGAATTATCGAATTGCTTCCCATTATCGGTGATCAGGATCTTTGGAATCCCAAAGCGACAGACAACGTTCTTCCAGAAGAACTCTTCGCATTTCGACGCCGTTATGGTAGCCAACGGTTCGGCCTCAGTCCATTTTGTGAAGTAGTCGATGGCAACTATCACAAATCGCCTTTGCCCGGTAGCCATCGGAAAGGGGCCCAAAATATCCATCCCCCACATTGCAAACGGAATTGGGGAAGTTAAGATACTAAGGGGCGCTGCCGGTGTGTGTGTAAGAGGAGCGAATTTTTGACATTGGTCACACCTTTTCGTGAACTTTATCGCGTCTCTCTGCATCCCTGGCCAGAAATAGCCTTGCCTCAAGATTTTGTGCGCTAGATTTCTTCCACCCAAATGTTGTCCGCAAATACCTTCATGAACCTCCTGTAACGCATAATCTGCCTCTTTAGGGGTCAGGCACTTTAGGTATGGCAGGCTAAAAGACTTCTTGTATAGCACACCATCTACAAGGGAAAACCGAGCAGCTTTAGCCCGTAGATTACGTGCTTCGCTTCTCTCTATAGGTAACGCCCCCGATGCGAGGTACTGAATAATCGGGTCCATCCAGCACGGTTCATGCTCTATCACATCCACTTCATTCGAGAGCTGGATACTTCTTTCTTCGAGGAACTCAATGTATATTGCACGTGAGAACTCCGAAATGTCTTCGGAGGTCAGTCTTGACAGTGAGTCTGCCTGGGTATTTTGGTCTCGCGGTATGTGGCGGATGGCGAAATTCTTGAACTTGGCGGCTTCTGTCTTCACGGCCTGGAGATATTGGGCCATTCTATTATCTTTCGCTCCATACTCTCCCAATATATGATTCACAACTAACTGGGAATCGCTGTGTACGGAAAGGGAGTCGACTTTCAGAGATTGTGCCAACCTTATTCCTGCTAATAGCGCTTCGTATTCCGCTTCATTATTTGATGCCTGAAAGTTGAAGCGAAGGGCATACTCAATTTTGAACTTTTCGGGGCTGATAAGTATAAGCCCGGCTCCGCTATTTCCAACCTTTGAAGAACCGTCGACATAAAGAAGCCAAGGGTCCGAAACTTCGGAAAGAATCAACTGCTGGGGGTCTTCCGGTATTGTGCACTCAACAACAAAATCTGATAAGGCTTGAGCCTTAATTGCTGTACGGGGTTGGTACTTGATATCAAATTCACCCAGTTCCACCGACCAGTTTACCAATCTCCCCGACGCATCAGGATTTTGGAGTACTTTCCCCAGTGGCTGATCAGTCAACACAACGATGGTGTGTGACTGGAAATATGGTCTCAGTTTTCTAGCCGATGTGACGAGGGCAAGCGCCACTTTGTCTATTCGAGGGTATCTGGTCTCCACGTCTTGCAGGACCTTGCTTATGTAATAAACAGGTCTTTGCTTGCCTTCTTCTTCTCTGATCAAGACCGTGCTCACCGCAACCTCACTGATCGATAGGTATATGAACAAGTCTTCACCAGTGATTGGCTTTGTAAGAAGCGGCGGGGACGATAAGTAACGCTTTAATTCCTCGAACGACTTTTGGCATTCTTCTGTCCACTCGAAATCTTTCGCCTTCCTGATAGCCTTAAAGAAGGGAAGGCATTTTTCTGCTGATTTCGACATGAACCTTCCTAAAGCAGCTACTCTTCCTGTGAGTTCCTGAACCTGCTTGATTGTCTTAGGCGACTTCATGGCATGAATGGCGCCTATCTTCTCTGGATTGGCTTCAATACCCCTCTGAGATACCATGAATCCTAAGAACTTCCCCGACGCTACGCCAAACGCACACTTGAGTGGGTTTAGCTTCATGTTATAAGCTCTCAGGATTTCAAAGGTTTCTTTGAGGTCTTTCACATGAGCCTCTGCTTTTACACTCTTCACCAGCATGTCATCCACGTATACCTCCATATTCTTCCCAATTGAATCGTGGAAGATCATGTTAACAAGGCGCTGATAAGTTGCCCCTGCGTTCTTTAGTCCGAAAGGCATGACTTTGTAGCAATATAATCCTCGTTCTGTAATAAAGGCGGTCTTGGGAATATCGTCCACGCACATCTTGATCTGGTTGTAGCCAGAATACGCATCCATAAAGCTCAACAGCTCATGACCCGAAGTTGCATCAATCAAGATATCAATTCGTGGTAGCGGGTAACTGTCCTTTGGACAGGCCTTGTTGAGGTCAGTGAAGTCGATGCATATTCGCCAACGGTCGCTCGACTTGGGTACCATCACGACATTAGCGATCCAATCAGGGTATGATATTTCCTCGATGAATCCGGCTGCCAACAACTTGTCAACTTCTTCTTCGATTTTTACCTGTCTTTCTGGAGCGAAGGTTCTCTTCTTTTGCTTGACCGGCTTCTTGAGCGGGTCCACATTCAATCTATGGGTGATCACTTTCGGATCAATCCCGGGCATATCCGATGCCGTCCAAGCGAAGATATCTAGTAGCTCCGCAATAAGTCCACAAGCTTGAGCTTGAGGTCGTCTGACAGTCCTGTGCCTACCCTTACTGTTTTCTCTTGGTTGCCTGGGTACAGCTCGATATCAAAGAGGTCTTCGGCGGGCTTGCCTCTTTCGACTTTGGTCTCATCCCTCAAATCTTCAATCATGAGGGTTTCATTGGCTCTGTTTCGGCATGACGCCATGTAGCACTGCCGAGCCACCACCTGGTCTCCCTTGACTTCCCCAACTCCATTCTCCGTGGGGAATTTCATTTTCATGTGGTATGTTGATACCACAGCCCTTAACTGGTTTAATGCTGTTCGGCCCAAAATTGCATTATATGCTGAAGGAACACGTACCACCACGAAATCTAGCATCAGCTTAGCTTGGTTCGGAGGGGCACCACAGTCACTGGTAATGCAATAATTCCTTCGCAAGCGACAGGGTGGTTAGAGAAACCGTATAGAGGCGTATCTATCTTCCGCAAGCGGTCGGATGGGATGTTCATTCTTTGAAACGCCTCGTAAAAGAGTACCTCCGCTGAGCTTCCATTATCTACGAGGATTCTTTTCACGTCGAAGTTTCCCACCCGAAGTGTGACTACTAGGGGGTCGTCATGAGGTATTCTTGTGTCTCCCACATCATCATCAGAGAAGGATATTGTCTGGGCCGGTTCTTTCTTCTGCTTTTTTGTCGACGGTCCCATAGTTGTGAGGACTTCCCTTACGTAAGCTTTTCGTCCTTGTCCGGAGATCTCCTGCCGCGATTCCTCCTGAGATAGTATTGATGACGCCCGCATTCTCTCGTACTTCATCTCTTCCTGCTAAGGGGGTGGTTTCCCTCTTTTCATTTCTGCGATTGACATACCCTCGCAGATGTCCCCGTTTGATAAGAGCTTCTATTGCGCGCTTGAGCGATTCACATTTGTCGGTAGTGTGACCATGGTCATTGTGGTAATGGCACCACAAGTTCCTATCTCTCTGACTGGGCGCCGACCTCATCTTCTCTGGTCTTTCCAGTGTCTCTTTATCCTTTATCTCATGGAGAATCTGTGACGGTCTAGCATTCAATGGCGTCAGATTCTTCATGTCGAACATTTCTTTTGGGCGCCTTTCGTCTCTCCTTGAACGCTTAGAACCCCGTCCACTTCTTGGACTATCTTCCCGGGCTCTCTTTTCTTGTCCTTGCTCATTGTCTCCTCTGTGTTCTTTGTGGGTTTCCAAGTATTCTTCGGCCTGGATGTATTTGTTGGCCTTCTCCAACAAGTCACTCATGTTTCCAG